>WBNM01016608.1:0-140209 GCA_013399055.1 Ramphastos sulfuratus | reverse complement strand
ACCTCCAGTGCCAAAATAACCCCCAGTGCCATGCATCACCCTGGCACAGCTGCTGCCCTGTGGTGGCCATGACAGTCTGACAACAGCTCAGGGTACAGAGACAGCAGGCAGCTGTCACCAGCCCTGCAGCAACTGCACAAAGTCCCTCAGCTAGCAGCACACTGCCTCTTGGTGGGACCTGGCCTGGAGCTGTGGGTGACCCCAGCACCAGGGCATGCCAAGCAGGGGCACTTCTCAGAAATACCCATGCCCCCCAACACCCCAGGCTTCAAATTTGTTTTCAACAGAACCAAATGGATGGCAAAGCCACAGGGATGGCTCTCCCAGCCCTTGGCAATCAGTAGCTCCCCCCTAGAGCATGCTCAAGAGTTTCTCCATGAACATCACCATCAGAGGTGTTCAGCACTACATGGAAAACAGCTCATACAGTTAAAAGTTCAGTCAGAAGTTAACACTTGAGCTTGGCAGAGCTGCAGGTCTTTCACAGCTGCAGCAACACTTACAGTCAACACAACAGGCCTGACAAGGTGGAGAAAGAAATTCAAGTGATGGCTGCTGTGCACACTGGTCCCCCCCAGCCAGGGGCTGAAGCTGGAGACTTTCCACCTCCTGGGCCTGATCTGGTTGAGGATAGTCTGCTCAACAAAGAGCACAGCATAAACATGCTGCAGGTTTCTAATTGTGTGTTGTGGTTTAACCCCAGTCAGCAAGTGGACATCTCACTCCTCAACCCTCCCTGTGGGGTAGGGAGGAGAAGAGAGAGAGGAAAAAAAAAAAAAAAGAAAAAGTAAAACTTGTGGGTTGAGGTGAGAACAGTTTGATAACTACAGTAAAATATAACAATAATATTGACAGGAGTAGTGAAAAGCAATATAACAAAAAAAAGAGTGAAACCCAAGAGAGAGAAGTGGTACACAGTGCAATTGCATATCAGTCCCCTCCCAACCAACTGCCCCCAGTTTATACACTGGGCATGATGCCCTGTGGTGTGGCACATCCCCTTGGTTAATGTGGGTCAGCTCTCCTGGACATTGTCCTCCATGCCAGCTTCTGGTGCTGCTGCTCACTGGCAGAGCATGGCAAACTGAGGGTAAGCACTGCTGAGCAACAGCTAAACACCAGTCTGATGGCAACCTGGTCCTCACACTACACCCAAACACAGCACTGCACCAGCTACTCAGGAGGACATTAACTCTGTCCCAGCTGAAAACAGGGCATTCTGCAATCCAAATTTAGGACCTATCACCTTGAGCATCCAAGCAAAAAAAGATAAAATAGAAGAATAGCAGACAAAAAGTGAATTTCCCTAATGTTTCCCAATTTTATCAAAGAAGGTTTGAAATACCCCTCCAAGACTCCTTAGAGACTACACAAAAGACCTTTAAATTAGGTCACACTGAGCCAACCTGGGTTGGTCTATAACCTGAGTGTCAAGTGCTAAGCATGCAGCCTGCCTTGTTTTAAAAAATACTTCACCTGCCCCATCAGACAAAGTAAAAAACTCCCTCAAACTTCTGTTCAGAAGTTCTCTGTAATTTCTGCTTCCCACCACCTCAGCATGACTGTTCCCAGGCTGGGTGATGCAATACAGCTTCATGGTTGCTGGGAGATTAGCCCACGAGGAAGCAGCTTGAGGACTTGACAGGTCATTTGGATTTATCAGAAAGTGTGTGTGTGTGGGGGGGGGAAGTCCCACTTGTTGCTTTCACCCACCTCAGCCATATCCCAGAAGCAGGCAACTGCTGGAAAGATTTTGGGAGAGGCTACAAAGAAACTGATGGGCCTGGAGCATCTCTGAGAAGAGGAGAGGCTAAGAGCCCTGGAGCTGTTGAGCCTGGAGAAGAGCAGCCTGATCAGTGCTGATCAACAGCTAAAGAGTGGGTCAAGAGGTTTGAGCCTTTTTTCAGTGGTGCCCAGGGATAGGGCAAGGGTCAGTGGGCACAAACTGGAACCCAGGAGGTTCCATCTGAACAGGAGAAGAAACTTCTTTGCCGTGAGGGTGCTGGAGCCCTGGAGCAGGTTGCCTAGAGAAATGGTGGAGTCTCTGTCTCTGGAGAAATTCCAAAGCAGCCTGGACATTGTGACCCTGGGAAAGCTGCTGTGGATGACCCTGCTTTAGCAGGGGGGTTGGACTGAATGATCTCCAGAGCTCCTTTCCAACTCCCACCATGCAGACATGCAAGTGCCAGCTCTATGTGGACTCACCACACAGCAGATCTTGCTGCCTGCTCCCCTCTGCTGAGCTTCCTGTGCTTTGATGCAGAAAAGAAAGAACCCACACAGGAGGGTCAGGAGCACATTTCTTTTTTAGTGAGTGACTGCTTCACTTTCTAAAGCCATCTCAGTCAGCTTAAAACTTTCATCTGCAGAATAGAGTGAGGCAGAGAGAAAAAAGCAGCTCCCTCTCACAAAGGGCTGAGGAGTTGTGTACGTGGCAGCACAGATGCTGCCTCACAGAAGGGGAGGAATGGTCCAGACCCATACTGGGGATCTGAGCTCAGGACTCCCCCCACTTACAAGACTGCTCTGACAGATTTTGGGCTCAGTCTGAGTTTTTCCACTTAATGTAAAGAGGAAGAGAGAGACTAAATTCTCCTTCAGAAAGTGCTTTGCCTTAGTGTTTCAGACCAGGTCACTGCTGTTTCAGAGGTGAGCCCTTCACTTTCAGCCCATGCAGTCATTGATGGATTTGGCTTTGTGTTTACATGCTGGGCTTATTAATGCTAACAAATTGCACAGTTTGAACCAGCAAATTACAATACACCTCATTCCTACAGCTCTTAGGCAGGTTTAAAGCATCTCATTTATCAGAGCAGTAGCTCTCCACATTGAAGATGTTCAGATCCCCAAACCTCAATGCTGGGAATAAGGAATTGAAGGGAGCAGAGGGAAAGCAATATGTCCCACTTCTCTCCTTTCACCCCTTTGAGAGGTCTCCTGCCCTGAGATGAAAGGCCCTGTCCAGCTCTCCATGTTCCTACTGCAAGTCGAAAGCTTCCCATACACTCTTCAGCCAGAGTCAGAGCAGCCTTTCCCTTCTGCAGCAGAGAAAAGCTTCAGCTTGCCAAAAAGTTGCATTTCCCAAGAAAACTGCAGTTTACAAACCAATTAACAGTCATTAAAATTCCCCATTAAGTTCTGCCATTAGCAATAGCAGGACCATTCTCCTCTCCACAGTGGTGATAACTCCATTTACTTCTGTGTTAAACTCAGTCCTGCTAACGAACCATTTCATCCCATCCTGTTTGCTTATGAGATCAGCAGATCTCTCACATCAGGGGGGTTTCATTACATATATACCATTGCAAGAGCCCAAGCATCAAGAGCCACCTTCTAGTTGTCACAATGCAAGAAAGGTGACATCCATCTTCTGGGCTCGATTGCCAGATTCTCCTGCACTCACAGCATCCCTCACACCCACATTTGGTGGGAAGAACCTCCTTACACTGCCATGGCTGCTTCTGTGCAATCCAGGAGGAGAAACTGCATCATTCAATTACCTAAAAACCCCACACTTGAAACATTAAGACAAGAGGAAAGCCAGGCTTGAGCTTTCTATCACCTCCCATCGATCCCATGGTCTGATATGTGGAGTCAAAGATTTACAGTAACAACAAAATACTTTAATAGCTAAGCCCACTTCAGTAAGTTCATTAAAGTAATTAATGCTTAGGTGGCTGCTTGCACTGCTCTGCTGACAGCACTACTTCACAGGGATTGCAGGGATGGATCCTAGTGCCAGCACAAGAAACTGGGATTCAGTTCAAGGCTCATGTGCAATACTGGGAAGATGTAGTCGCAGTTCCATGCAGCCCCTTGGGCTGGACACTCCACTACATTTTCCTGCCACTAAATCCAGAATTCAGCATCTCCAGCACTGAGTATAGATGAGCAAGTGAGGCAGTTTCTGGACAGAAGACCAGATGTTGGTTCTGCTGATGAACAGAAGAGCTCTTTGCAAGAGCAAGTCCTTTGAGAATGGCAGTGGGCCCTTATAGACCACCATGAGGACAGGAGTCTAAGTGCTCTGGTTCCTGGAGGCACCACAGACCATTTTATCCCTTATGAAATGAAATGGGAGGGTTGCACTCTCACTCACCAAACCAGGGATATAATCTTCCTTACACAAGCAATCCTGTCCTTCAGAGATGGGCAGAGATCTATGTGCTCTGTGTGACTTGTGCCAAGAGCACTTGTACCTGTTTTGGGAGATGCAGGAGATCTGATTCTCATTATCAGACCTGTGATCAATTATATCCCTCTTTCCACTGTTTTTCATCCTACTTGGTCTGGAACAAAACATTCTTAAAAGAATAGATTTCTTCCCAAGCAGCTGTTTGTAATAAACACTTCTGAGATGTTTTCCACATTTCACAGAAGCAAATCCCACTCCAAGCCTCCATTACTACCCCAGGTAGAGCTACAACAGAGAAATCCTGTTTGTGTCTGTACACCTCATCATAAAGATGTCCACCTCATTTGCTCACTGCAGGGAGGTCAGAGTAGATGACCTTGAAAAGATCCCTTCTAAATCAAACCATTCTATGATTGTACAAAGAATAATTCCTGGGGGAAAAGTGCCCACTAGACCAAGAGGATCCAACAAGGTCTGGATCTCACACAAGCTGCTACAACCAGCACAGTTGTATAATGGAAAGCTGACCTACAAACCTTGAACCAAATTCTAGCTATTCCCCTTTGCAAAGCAAGCATGTGAAGGCTGCATGCTTCCTCCTCCCTGCCTGCTGCCAGCTCCTGCAGCTGGAACCTCTGGCCTGGCTCCACGCCCTGACAGGACCATTGTCTTTCCTCCATCCAGCACACTTGGGAAGAGGATCACCAGAAAAATGTGAGTTAAAGCAGGTCCTGGTTGCCTAAATTGCATCATCTGTGTGATTCAGTGTTAGGGGACGGAGCACATTTTGCTGGCCAAGATCTCCACACATAACCAGGACACAAGCAGGCTCCTCCTCTTCCACCCTAACAGGGCATCAGGAGCACTGGAGCCAGGAACAGATTCCCAACAAGCATTCATCAAATGGTCACACAGAGTGCTCTGGGGACAGAACAACTGCAGAGGCTAAAAGGAGCAAGATGACAATCAGGTTTGGCACGAGGCACAGATAGCTCTTGGGACACATCAACCTCTTCAGTGCTGAAGCCCTGGTCCCAAGTGAGGCTGCTCCTCAAGTGAATTGTTTCTCTAGACAGATCCAGTAAAGCAATTTGGTTTGAGGTGTTTTGTGCACAACAGCAGCATCAAGGAGGCGAAAGAGGAGAACATGTGCACCAGAGATTTCAGTAAGTGCATCCATAGAAGAGGAGAGGAATACTCAGCACATGAGGGTGAGGTTCAGACAAGACCATCCCCACTGCAGGAGAAGAGGAACAAATCACAGCAGCTGTGATAGGCAGAGTCGCCGTGGGAAGAGAACAAGATGTAAGGCAAAGCCACCTCCCCCACTCCAGCACCAGCCCACCAGCACCAGTCACAAGAGCCCCCACCCAACAGGAATTCAGGAAGACCTGGGTGGCAGAGCAGCTGGGCAAAATCTGCAAACCCCCTCCTGGATTTCTGTTCTGCGGTAAGAATCCAAGAGCGTTTGAAAAAGGTTCTTCAAGGGACTCTCATAAGAGATCATTGCATTGTCAGCAGCTTTAGGATGCTTTGCAACCATCTGGTCCTTCCACCTCAGAGTATTTAAATCAAGTTGTTTCTTCAGATAGTGGCCCAAACTTGAATGACAAGGTTGCCTCAACTTCCTGGCTGCCCATCCCACCCTCACTGGTATTTCCAAAGGAGAAATGTGCTGTCGAAACACATCCCCAGACCCAAACCAGCAGGAAGAGAGTGGGGCCAGGCAATGCCAATGCTGACCCACTGAGAGGTCCTATTTGGCCATGATCCTGGATGAACTCCCACATGCCCATGTCACAGAGGGTACCACATCTCCCCTTGCAGACAACACTTCCCTTTCTCAAGGAAAAGCTGCTGAACCCTGCCCAACTTATCACAAGAGCAAAACAAAACCAGTCTGGAGGCAGGAAGGGTTACATGCAAGGGAAGATGTCCCTTCACTCCACCTGCCTTTCCAGCCTGCTCAAGTGCATTAAAGACACCAGGAGCAGAGTGAGGAGACCTTAGACATCTCAACCACAATGGAGGAGAACTTGCTAAAACAAACGTTTCCATCTTGACTGCACCAGCAACTTTGCAAAGGGGGTGATCCCAGAGGAAGCTGCTGTCTTGCTGCTGTTCCAAGTTACAGCAAGGGCAGCAGCACAGCCAAGCTCCACAGCAAGGCAGAGCACCCAAATCTGCCCCAGGGAGTCCTGCCTTGTCCCACAGTAACTGGAGGCTCGTTCTCAAATCTGTTGAGAGCAATCAAACCAACCACTGCATTGACTGAACCCTGCTGCTCTCATCAGTGCTTAAAGGGTGGGTGGCAGGAGGATGGGGACAGTCTTTTTTCAGCACTGCCCAGTGACAGGACAAAAAGTAATAAGCACAGAACTTGAACATGGAAAGTTCCATCTAAACAGGAGAAGGAACTTCTTTACATTGAGGGTGGTGGAGCACTGGCACAGGCTGTCCAAGGAAGTGGTGAAGTCTCCAGCTCTGGAGTCGTTCCAAACCTGCCTGGATGTCTGCTCTAGGTGAAGCTGCTCCAGCATGGGGTTTGGACTCAACGACCTCCAAAAGTCCCTTCCAACCCCTATCATTCTGTGATCTGTGCTCCAGTACTGCTGAGAACCATGGGCATGGAAGGGGTTCACATGGAAAAGGCAGGACACACCTGCAATGATTTTAAGGCACACCAGCAGGGATAATGGGTTTGTGCTCCTCAAAACAAGTTGTTTACATTCCAAGGTGTCACAGATTTTAACCCTGAGCTAGTTTTTCCTCTCTTCTATGTTGGCATACATCACCATTATCAAGACAGCAGAGCTCACAAAATCAGATTTCCTAGAGAAAGAGTGCAAGAAAATGATGTTTTCTACAGCAAATCAGTTCAACAGGGGCTCAATAAAACATGATTGACAATTAGTGTTTTCTTTCTGACAGCTACTAGCAATTGTCTTCTCCTTAAATCTACTGCATTTGCCAATTTAAAGTTCATCTGTCCAAAAAAATCAAACAAAACATCTGGCAAAACCTTCCCAGTGAATATTGGCTACAATTTACAAAGTTATATGCTGGAGTGTCACCTGCATCAGACAACACAGCAGTGACTAAGGCAGAGCTGACATAGCTTTATGGGAACAGCCATCAAGCAAATGGGAAAGGGATGGCAACAGCTAAATCAGTTTAGGTTTCTTCTAACAGGGGTAGATCAAACAAAAACTAACCTGATTAGGAGGAAGGGAGACATTGATCCAGATTCATCAAGCAAAGCAAAACAGCTCTACAGTGACATTTCTGGCTGCTTTCCTTACCAGGGTCACACAACACAGCCAGCAGGTACCAGCGGATCTGGCCCAGATTTACAGGCTAAGGGGGGACCCTTTTAAATAAGGACAGTTTCCCTCCCCCCAGCTTACTTTCCCAGTTAAGCAGCTGTCCAAAAAAATAAAATAGGTCATTAAAAAAAAAAAGCACCCCAAAACTTAATTAGAGTAAGTGAGGCTTGTTGACAGTGCCCTTCTCCCCGCGCCAAGCAGCTTGTCCTCATTATGGGCAGTGCCAGAAGCTGCAGTGCCAGACCAAGGCTCTTGGCTCAGCCCACTTCAGCAGTGGGAAGAGCCACAGAGGAAGGGTTTGGTTCAAGCCCTAGCTGTGCCCATGCATGGATCCCCACCCCAGCATCCCGCTCCAAGGATCCACAGCAGCTCCAACCTGCTGTGGTTAGGTGATCCCTGACACGAGTGGGCACTGAGACTGAGGCAGGGCTTGTCCCTGCTCCCCCAGGATCTTCACAATCTCCTGGGAATAAGATGCATACAAGCCCCAGGAGCACCACACCTGTCCTCTCAGGGGAAGCCTGATCCTGGTGTCTGCATCAGTCAGGGCACCATCACCTCCTCCAGTTGGTGCTAGCTGAATATGCTCCTATCAGAGCTGGGCCCAGGAAGGCTGAATGAACAACGTGTTTCTGGGAGCGTTTAAATCCAAGAGAATGACAGAGGGATGAAGCCAAGCCAAATGGCCAGACCTCTGTCTCATCACCCTTGCTCTGCTCTGGGCACAGCTCCTTCCACCTCAAGCTGTCAGTCCTACTTCACAGGAGGCAAGCAGTGAATAAATATTGTCCTTCTGCTGGGAGACAAATCTCTGACTGGAAAAGCAGCCAGAAATATTTCCTCTTCTCTTGCTCCCCTTAGGATAACAGCACAGATCAACGCTGCAGACATCCCTATTACAGGGGGAACCTCATTGCTGAATGGCACAGCACAGTGATGACCCAAATTTTGGATCCACACTGCAGCTTGGGTGCTGGCAAGCACTCCAATGACAGTTTTCATTGTTCTGAAAAGCAATGGGAAATTGCCACAGAGCAGATGAGAATACTTTGGGTCAGGGGGCAGAGCAGCAGCTCATTCACAGCTATCTGTGATTTCACAACTGCATGATTAAAGTTATAGAAGGATAAATTTGCTATGAAAGCACACAGGGAATCCTTGGATGCCCTTATTAGAGGAAATTTTGAACTTGCTGACCCTTCAAATAGAAGTAAAATGGACTTGCAACAGCTCTCCATGACCTGCTGTCACCTACCAACTCAGGTATGTTGTGTTTTTGGCACAGCAGCCAGCAGCAAGTTGGAAGCTGACTGGCTACAGCCTGGACTGAAGCTTCATACCACTTTCAGGACTTGCATCATTGTTTTGACAAGATCAGCTTCAGGAGGAAACAAACCTCTGTGATCAACTGCCTGAGAGCCAAGAGGATGTCACTGTGGGTCTGCTGGGACTGTTCTCCTTGCTGAAGCTCAGGCTCTTTCCAATGCTTGCTATTTCAGGCTACCACACCAAAATCTTAATTAAAGGAAGAGTCCCATTTAGATTCCCATCGAGCCCTGCTCCAGCCTTGCTCATTAAAGACAAACTGGCAGGATCTGCAATCAGAAAATAAACCAGGACTGAAAAGTTGGAGAGGCATGGGAAGAATCTGAGCTCCTAAGTAGGCTGAAGCTCGCGCTCCATGGGAGTGCCACATGTGGTCCAACCCCAGGTTTCTAAGCCAGGTGCTGGTCTCTGAAGAGCTGAAGGACTCTCCAGAGGGTTAGCCACAGCACCTGTCTCCTCTGACAACACAGGAGAGCTGAACCCAGGGCTGGTGAACAGATGCAGAAAGTGCTCTTCTCTCCATGGTCTTAACAGGAGCAGAACAGCTCAACTGTGCAGCAGGCACTGCTCCCTCCTGACAACTCATGTGGATTTCCAAGCTGATTTCCTTCTCCCAAGCCATGAAGGAGAGGTGCAGCAGTGAAATCTCAGCACAGCAGAGCTGCCTCAGTCCAGTCTGAGCACCTCATGGCTTCCATTCAATAATAACCTGCTGACAAAATTTTACTTTCATTGAAGTAGATGGGCACAGAGAACACTTCAGATTGGAGAATTTGAAAGACTTTGAGTAATATTGAATGGAAACCACGAAGTCCTGTTGTGATAGCCTGAATAGGCCAAAATAGGCCTGAACATGTCCTGGCTTGCCCAGACATCTTCTGCTCTTCCTTCTTCTGCTATGGGGAGAAGCAACCACTGGAACAAGGACAAAGAACCTAGAGGCACTGAGTCTAAGGAGCCTGGCTTGCCCAGACTTGCTTTGTTCCTGTTTGCATCCTGTGGTGAACAAGGTACACACACTTGGCTTGTGCCTGCCTCGTGCAAGGCCTGTGTGCTGCCCAAATTTGGGTAAAGCAAGCCTATGGCTTCACCTGATATGGTCAAGCTTGGCTAATTGCATTCTGATTGGCTATTCTGTGTCCAAAGGCTCAGTAGTCTCAGGATGCATTGATAAAAGAGATGAGCAGGTAGAGACAATCTTCTTGCTGCACACTTGTTTGCTGTCACTGCCATTGCCTCTGCCTTAACATGCTCTCTGCTTCTGGCAGTGATTCTGCCCTTGTCTTCTGCAGCATTATGCATTAATTGTAAGTTAGCCCTGCTGCTCAATAAGAAACCCTGATGCTTTGAACTTAAGCTGCCTGGAAACTGCACTGCGTCAAGTTTACCAGGAACAGGCTCTAAATGCCTCCACATGATGAGCCTGCAGAGCTAGTGTGACACTGTGCTAAGACTGCACATTGCAAGGCAACCTGCCTGCACCTGAAAGTCCTCCTGCCAAGATGGGAAGCCCTGGAAGGGACACACAGATCATCCAGAGAAACCAGCATAAGGCCAGAGATGTTCTGCCTCCTTCCTCAGCACCCTGTAAAGTCTGGGAAGAATCAGAAGCCTTAGCAGCTAAGACACCAACAGAAGCCCCTGAAAGTGTTTGGGTACTGTTGGAATCTGTAGTAAGTCCTGGGGAATGGGGAAGATTAACTNTGACCTGTGCTAGTGGGAGGTGTCCCTGCCTATGGCAGGGGGTTGGAACTGGATGATCCTTGAGGGCTCCTTCCAACCTTACCATTCTGTGATTCTATGAAGTCTGCTGGTGGGCAAGAGGTATAATTGAAACTAAGAACCTCTTTCCAGTTTTAATGTTTGCACTTGCTAGTTATTTCTTTAAGTGTTCTGGTTTTGCCTGTTCCCTGTGTGTATAAGTATCCAAACCCTGCATTTAGGACACTGTAAATAAGTTTTCTGGCAAGATTTAATGTTAATAAACAGTTCTCATCATTATTAACAATCTTTGCCTGGATATGAAAATTAACATCATTAATTTTGCGTAATTCCTAACAAGTCCTTGGACTGGAGTGGGGCACCTCTGCTGCAGGACATCTGTGGTCTGCTCAATGGCATGGGATCAGGAAGTCAGCTGGAAGAACACACCAAGACATCACAGCTCACTGTCATCATTTCAACCAGAACCAGGCAGGCAGCTGCACTTAATCTCCAACTTCTGCTGCTCTGAATCAGACCAGAGTGGAAACTCTTGGAAAGTGCCAGAACCTCCCCCACCCACTCCAGATGTGGCTGTTTCCAGACAGATGTAGGTGTAGCACAAGACAGACACAAGCTGTGTGCAGATAAGGCTTCTCTGCTGTGGAAACCACCAGCTGCCAACTGGGCTGAAACAGGGCTGGGGCAACCAATGTGTGATAGTGACCTTCAGATTAACTCCTGCTTTAGTCTCCCCTTTTTAGAGATGGATACTTTAGCTGGAAGCCCTTGGGGTGTTTTTTTATTTGTTTGGTGGTTGTTTGGGGGGCTTGGGGAAGATTTCTTTCTCTTTTTTTTTTTTTTTTAACTAATAGTTATTTCTCAGTAGCCCAGGCAAAGGCATACAAAGAGAAATAAGACCTTGGAAGTTTCCCATTGCATTTCAGAGCCTGCTGCCCTTACATTCAAGGTAGGCACCACTCCTCTGTGCCACTTTGAAAGCAAAGCCAGGCAAGGCAGCCAAGACCACCAGGAAAAAGGGAATCAATATCTACCTTGAAATCCTTGGCCAGACTGACAGAAATGTTAGGAAAAATTTCTTCCCTGAAAGGATTATCAAGCTCTGGAACAGCCTGCTCAGGACAGTGGTGGAGTTCCCCTCCCTGGAAGGGTTTCACAGCTGTGTAGAAGTGGTGCTGATGGATATGGTTCAGTGGTGACCTGGCAGTACATATGAAATGCATACAGGGCAACAGAGTCACAACAGAGCAACCTACAGCCAGTTTCCTGCACCAGTAACATCTGCAGCAAGCCTGCCTCACACTGCCTGGCAAATCCAGAGGCCAAACCCAGCCACAAGCAGTTGCAAATTGCAACTGCATCCACCTGCTAGTAGCTGCACATGGGCTCTTGTTCTCCAAATTAAAAGGAGTGCAGGGTGCTTGATTGCATCTTGGCTCTTGATTTACAAAGGCATCAGCAGGCAGAATTAAACAGTTGGCTTCCTGGCCTATTTAGCATCCTTTGGGTGATGGGTTAGGGTGTAGGCAAGGCTGCCAGAATCTCTCTCTTTTTTCTCTTTTTGTTTGTTTTTTATTTTTAATCTTTTCTTTTTTGCCCAGACATTTCCAGCAGGTGATTAGGTTTCCCTAAGATCTGGCTAGGGTCCAGAGGGAAAAACAAGCAGTGATAGTGTATGCCAGAGTAGCTCTGCACGAGGTTCTAAGGCACACACTGAATCAGCTGCCACAGCAAATGCTATTAAAGAAAGAATTAAAGCCTTCTTCACACGGAAGGAGAAAGACTCCCAGTCAATAACAGTAAGGATGGGATGCAAAGCAAAATAAAGGGGGATAAATATAAGCAAGTAGGAAAAACATGCAGAACTGAACAAGAAGCAGGGCCACATGCACAGGTATATGTGCTCCTGTGTTGTGGAGATGCCTATAAATACACTAAGATACCTAACCCCAACCTCATTAGCAAGCATTTTAGATACAGTTGATCCTGCCTTGGGGCAGGAGGTGGATTACATGACCTCCTGAAACCCTCTCAACCTCTATTTTCCATGATTCTAGGGGAGAAGAAATCTACACCAGCTGAGCTGGCCCCAATCCAGAAAGGCAGGAATTTAAATCTGGGGAAAAAAAAAATAAAGTAGATTTAATCCACTTTTCAAGCTCTCCTTGTCCAGGAGAAGGGGCAGAAAGCAGACCTTGCAGCCACAGCTTACAGCCACGTTCCTCCTGCCCAGAAACTACATCCAAGCACTGTATTTTCAACTGCACCAGGGTAACACAGCCACATGAGGTTTAGCCCTGCAAGGAAGCTTCACCCTCACAAAGAACCATCCTCACCAATGCTCATTTGCAAAGAGTTTGATACTTGGCTGCAGACCTGTGGGCTGCTTGGGTTTGACAATGCACTGGAGAACAGAGTGATGCTGCAAAATGCCAGGTAGCAGTGAGCTCTTGGCAGTGACCAGGCTCATGTCTGACATCCCTCAGGCAGAGCTGAATTAGGTATCAGAACACAGCACGGCAGGGAGGCAGAGCCATGGCTATCAGAGGTCATGGCCAAGGTGGGAAGACAGAAGATTTTTCACTCTGGGTTGCTGCTGCTTATTACACAGAAGATAGCAGAGGTCCCTGGCTGAGCTGCTGTTTGCACTCTCTGGTTCCTCGTTATTGGAGTGGGACAAAACAGGCAGTTAATCGGAGCAGAGGAAACAGCACATAGCTGGAAGGCAGCCAGGCAGGCAAGAAATATGTTGCCTTCAAGAAATCCCATGTCACAGCCCCCTGGAGCAAGGAGCTGGCTGGGCTGTAGCAGCAGCCCTTCCACACTGTCATCCCACCAAGCAGGCAGCCAGGCAGGCATGCTGCTTTCTGTGCCTGATCCAGCCTGTATCCAGGGCCACAGCTGCACCTCTATGTCTTGGTGCCTTGTGCTGGTGGCAGGCAGTGATCTCCTCCCAGAGAACTCATAGGCACAAGCAAACTGGGAAGTCACTGGCTAAAAAAAAGCCACTGATCGATCAGCAGGAATTATCCAGCCCAGATCGGGAAGTCCTTCAGCACTTGGGGATCTGCAATAAGCAGGAAATAAGCAGCCAGCCAAAGCTGCCTCCATGCCATCAGAAACTGAGCAGCCAGGACAGGGAAGGGAAAGGTTAAACACCAGGATTTAGCACTTGGTGATATGCAGGAACATCCCTGGGCACCTGGTTGAACTAAGATCCCACTGATAATCTGCCTTTGGCTGACAGAAGTCCTGACGCTCCCAGCACTGCATCCTGAGCTCTCCCTGCCGTGAGTTGGCCGGGCAGGGTTTGCAGAGCAGATGGTGACCTTACGTGGCCAACCTGCTGCACTTTGCATCCACAACCCCGAGAGCTTCAGCTGTTACTCCCCAGTGCTCAGGGCTCCTTTTGGAAAGGAAATTCTCCACTCATGGTGGCACTAAGAAGTGACCATCAACACCACCAATGCACCAAAGACATGCCCAGTTTGCATGCAGGGCTACATGCAGCCAAGGAAGCAACAGTTCCAAGTTTCTCCTCCAAAACACACTGCAGCCAAATTTTAGAAGCCAATTAAATGAATTAACCCACTTCTAGGAAAACAAAACAAAACCAACAAATCCCCAAACACAATCTGGGATTTGCAACAGTTACTGGACAATCTCTGATGTAAAACACTTTGAGTCCAAACAGATTGTCCATACTGGAGGGACAAGTGGTTTGAATCCAATGTTTATTCATGATCCAGACTGGATCAGGAGTAGTGTGGTCAGCAGGAGGAAGGATGTGATTGTTCCCCTGTATTCAGCACTGGTAAGGCCACATCTCAAACACTGGGTTCAGTTTTGGGACCCTCATTAGAAGAAAGACATTGAGGTGCCAGAGCAGGTCCAGAGAAGGGCAAAAAAGCTGGGGAAGGGTCTGGAGAACAGGGCTGGGTGGGGAGCAGCTGAGGGAACTGCAATTGCTTAGTCTGGAGAAGAGCAGGCTGAGAGGAGACCTCATTGCTCCCAGCAACTCCCCAAAAGGATGCTGGAGTTGAAACAGGACTGGGGTAACCAATGTGTGATAGTGACCTTCAGATTAACTCCTGCTTTAGTCTCCCCTTTTCAGAGGTGGATGCTGTAGCTGGAAGCCCTTAGGATTTTTTGTTTGGTTGTTTGGGGGGCTTGGGGAGGATTTAATTTTTTTTTTTTAAAACTAATAGTTATTTCTCAGTAGCCCAGGCAAAGGCATACAAAGAGAAATGAGACCTTGGAAGTTTCTCATTTTAATTCAGAGCCTGCTGCCCTTACATTCGAGGCAGGCATTACTCCTCTGTGCCACTTTGAAAGCAAAGCCAGGCAAGGCATCCAAGACCACCAGGAAAAAGAGAATCAATATCTACCTTGAAATCCTTGACCAGCCTGACAGAAACATTTGGGATGTGGTTTAAGAGCCATGGTGGTGTTAGGTCAATGGTTGGATACAGTGATAATAGAGATCTTTTCCGACCAAAATAATTGCATCATCCTGCAACACAATTGCAAGACACACAAGGAATAGTTCATTGGTATCAGGGATGGTGGAAGCTGGCACATACATAAAGATCACTTCCATCAGGGAAGCAGAGACCCTTCTGCTCTGCCATAACATGGGGCGAGTGGAAAGATGTGCCCATGGATGTCAGGGTGGGCAACCAAGCCTGCTAGAGGCTGTGAGTGTTTAAATTTTCATCAAACCCATTCCAGCCAGGATGCCTGCATCCTAGCAAGGATGGTCAGAGCAGAGTTGTGGATACATTTGCAGGTCTTTCAGTGAAGGAAAGCAATTGCTGACCACAAGGGTGTGGGAGGAAGGCTCTGTGCTCTGAGCCTCGCTGTGAGCTCAGACACTGAGAAGATGCAGAATTCTTGGTCTGTAGGTATGGAAAGAATCTGTTTCCCAACTTGCACATCTGGAAACAGCAAGCAGTGATGCACAGCAGACACACAATAGCCAGCACCTCGAGAACAGACACTCAGACCCTTCCAAGAAGGATTACAAAGAGGCCTGACCCACTGAAACCAAAGCTCCCCTACAACAGCTGGTGCCATGTTTTACAAACCACCTCATGAAGGCAAGGAAATCTCTCTTTTGGTTATTTACAAAACCCACAGAAGTATTTCTGATCAAAGTTCTTTGTTTAAAGAAAAGGTCTGAACCAAAAATCATAAACAGTTGAGAAAGACCTCTAGGACTACTGAGTCCAACCATTAACCTGATCTGCCAAGTCCACCACTACGACATGTTCCTCAGCACCACAGCTATGTGGTTTTTGAACACTTCCAGAGACATATTCTACCACTGCCCTGGGCAGCCTGTTCTAGTGGTGTTTAACCACCCTTTCACAGAAGAGATTTTTCCCAGACAGCCTGTTCTAGTGCTTAACTACCCTCTCAGGGAAAAGATTTTTCCTAATGTCCAACCTAAAGCTCTCCTAGAACAACTTGAGGCCACTTCCTTTTGCCCTATCACTCCTCAGCTGGGAGAGGAGACCAACTCCCACCTGGCTCCAGCCTCCTTTCAGGGAGTTGCAGAGAGCCAAGAGGTCACCCCTCAGCCTCTTTTTCTCCAGGCTGAACATCTCAAGCTGCTCCTCAGAAGACTTGGCCTCTAGACCCTTAGCCAGCTTTTTTTCCCTTCTTAGGGCAACCTTTAAAAGGGGTAATGTTTAAATTGACTGTAGATTTGGGGAAGGAGAGGGCCTCATCCCAGGAAAACTCAAGATGGACTTTTTGCATTATTTCCCAAACAGGTAAATTGGCATTTCAAGCTCTTATGGAAATAATTTTTCCACTTGATTGAAATTGCAGGAAGTCAGAGGGGGAAAAAAAAAAAAAAAAAAGAGGGGGGGGAAGATAATTTACTTGTTGTGACAGCAGAGAAAGTTGCACATTCAATATTGCTCGTGCTCCCAGATGCCATCTAGTTAGCTGCCATATGCAAACCACCCCGTGTTGGCATCACATCCAGATTGCATGAAAAAGCCAAGTTAAATATGGCCAAATATGTGCTTTTGGAAGACACAGCAACCACCATTAACAAAATTAACAAACCCCAGCCTTGCCAAGGGCTCCCACGTGCAGCTTCCCAGAGAGGACAGCTTTTTATTTCCACACTGATGGAGCTGAGAACTCCAGAAATGCCTTTGTTATTGAACAGAAACTTTTCATTTCTGACTCGAGTTGTTCCCCAAATACTCAGATATACACTCAGACTGCTGTTGATAAAAGAGTTTTGGGTTGTTTTTTTTTTTTTTGCTCAGAGCCCTTCGAAGGGCACTAAACCCAGGAGAAAGAAGAAGTCTTCTCAGACAGATAAATGCACTTGCTCAGACTTGGACACGGAAAGCCCATGTAAAAAGCTTCAGGAGACTAATAATGTAGGTGGAAAATTAAGGCACCTCATAAAAGGTTTTTAGTAACAAGGGAACAGATCACATCAACTTGGAAATGTTAAAGAAAGCAATTTATAGACACTAATTAGGGCCTCTTTTTAAAGTGCCTTTGCAAATGACAAGGTTGGGTTTGTTCCAGGAAGATGCAGTGGGAGCAGGGCAGGAGCTACCTGGGGATGGCTCCTGGAAGCGTTCACGAGCTGGGCATCACTGCATGCTTACAGCAGCTTGAAGGGTAGGCAAGAAGGGAAACATGGGAGATGGATTTATACAAATAAACTGGGCAATACTTACACCCTCCCTGGGGACATCTTCTCCACACTGGCACAGCACCCAGACCTGCGCCTGCTGCTCTGCCAGTGGGAACCATTCTGATGGATGCCAAGTCCAAGGTCATCAAACTCAAGTTTTCATTCCCTTTCTGGCTCACCAGCCCTAAGGATCTGCATGGCTAAGCTCCTTCAGAAGCACTGGTTTATGCAACACTCTGGCTCTGACAAAGTTTTGCTTGGAGGATGAAGTGCCAGAAGGTGCGAGCTGAAGGACTCTGCAGCAACACTTCCCAGAGTGATGGCTGGGGAGAGGGGGCAGTGGATGCCTGCAGGGAGGCAGCTCTCATCCAGAGCAGGAGAAACCAGGGCACCTCTAGCACTGCTGGAAGGTGAATCAGTCCTTTGGGGGCTTTATTTCTCTGCTGGTTCACTGAAGGGAACACAGCCTGCCCCTCAGCTAACAGCAACACCTCCAGCTTCAAGTGGGAGCTCCCCCTGCCAACAGGCTAGGTGTGCAAAGGGCTGTCCAGGCAGCAAATGCCACACCTCTGCAGAGCAGCCATTTACCCACCTTTGGGATCCAGGCTTTCTATTTACAGGACACCAGCTCATCTTCCTGCACTCTGGGGCTGCTTTTATGGGAGCTCAGTGATGTAGAAAGACCTAGACATGACAGCCCTTCAGCAGCCAGGGCTGCTTTTGAGGATGAGGTGCTGCCCTGGGAACGGTGGGACCAGCCCCCATGGCTTCAGTCCTTCGCCTTGCAGAATGGCCTCAAAGGGTGATAACCTTCAGCAGCCCTCTCCATTTCTTTGCAATTAGCAGAGCAGCTTTTAAAGCATTGCTTTATTGCATTGTAAAGCAACTCAGCTCCCTAGCCACTGGAACAGCCCCAACACTACTGCTGCCCCCTGCAAGCTCTGCGTGGACCAAGTGTCCTCCCCTCCACACGATCCTCCTGCAACCAGCTCAGATCCTGCCTACAGCTGGGCAAGGGCTTGAACATATTTCCACTTCAACCAGTCATGGTGTGTGATGCCTTTCCCAGCTCCTCCACAGACAGAGTAGAGCAGGTCCAGTGTGGCAGCCCAAAGTATTCCACTCTCACCTTGGAGCTCACCCCTGAACTGCCTTTAGATATTTCAGCTCTCCAAACAGAAGGTCCCAGCCAGGATGCTGCAGTCCAGCGGGATCCCTGCCCTAAGTCTTGGGTCACTGCCCATCACCTCCTTCTCCCCAGTGTGCCTGTCTGTTCACATCTGCCACCAGCATGCTTGCTATGTGCTCCCTACCCTACTTCTGTCAGCAGAGACCCAGAGGAGCTTTTAATAGCAGCTTGTTTGTTAATCCTGGGGTATTTTGACAGATCTGTTGCAGAAGATGTGAAAAACAAGCAGGCAAGAGCTGTCACCCCTTCACAGCTCTGCCCACACCAGGGCTAGGAGCTCTTGCCTTCAGTCCTGCTTCTCCACCACGCTGAGCTACAGCAGCTCCCCACCATGCCCAGTCACCCCTGAACTCCTCAGACGTAGACACAAGAAAGATGTCCTCTCCTCTGAGGTTGTCACATTTGCAGAGGCAGAGAGGTCACAGCTTGGGTGGGAAGCTGGGGTGGCTAAGCCTGCTGGCCGTGCCATCGATGGCAGACGGAAATCGGGACAAGGAGAGGCACCACATATCCCCACAGCTGCACAGGGCCAAATGAAGCATCTGCTGCTCTTTCAACTACACCTGGGTGAGGCATAGGCAAAGCTAGTGCATCCAGGTCCTCAGGGACACAGGGATGCTCCCTGAAGAGCAGGGCAAGGTTTGGCACCCACTGACTCCATCCCACAGCGCTCAACCCACCTCCGTCAGAAGGTTACATCACAGCACAAGACACCTTCCCAACACAAAGCCAGCTCAGTATCCAACTCTGCTCTCTTTGCCCCAATCTCATTGCACAACGCCTACTGCATCGCCTCTCCCACTCCAGGAGTCAGAATGTTAAGAATAAACACAAAAGCACAGAAACCCAACAAAAAATGGCAGTGGCACACCCGCTCAGAGGCAGCTGGCAGGTGACACGTGCCAGCTGCACCCCCAGCTCCAACCTTCCCCCTGCTAACTTCTCAACTGCTTAATCACTTATATTTCACCTCCCCCTCCACTTCCCACATGGAAACAGAAGATGATTCATACCTGGAATAATCACCTGGGACCTCCAAAAGCCCACAGATTCCCTCGCTTGGGCCTTGAGCATTTGGTAAGGAGTTTTCCCAATTGGGCATCTGGGTTTCACTCTGTGTCCTCCTCCCCTTTATACTTGTCCCACAGCACAGATTGGGCAGACCAGGGACAGAACCTGCCCACATGTGATTTTTAGGACTTAACTGACCACAAACCAAATTGAATTTAAAAACTTGAGGCATCTGAAAAATCCAGCTATGGGGTCAAGCAGCTTTGCCAGCAGGCACAGGGCCCCTTCCCAGTCTGGTGGGGGAGAGGTTGATTTGCCACTGAGCAGGGAAGTGCCTGTATCACGTTGGGTGTGACCAGCATCACGTCAGAAAGAGCAACAATGGCTAAAGCCTGGGCTGGGCTATAGAAAGTGATCACCACATTTATAGCACCAGGAGACCTGCAGCAATGTGTTTTTCCTTACAGGATGGAAAGAGCAAAGCTGCAAGCTGAAAGCTCAGCTCCTGCACCCCAAACACAAAGCACCCCTGGCCACATGTGCAAGACCATCAGCCACAGGACCTCTGACACCAGTATGTTAATGCTGCTGCCTGAACAGCTGCCAGCCCTGCCTGCTCCCTACCATTCGGGTGCACAACCACCCCCCGCCGGTGCCATGTCTGCAAACACCTTCACCATTTCTGCACAAACATAAGCAAGTGTCTGTAAGCCAGACAGTGAAGGAGCTTTCCTCCTTCCAAGCCACACAGATCCAGCCAGGAGAAGTGCAGAAAGCAAAACAACAAGGCTGGGCCTCTCACAGACCTGCTGGTCCCATCACTCCCTCCAGCCCAAGCACTGACCAGAGGCGCCATCACTGATGAGGCACTTGTCACTCACTCCAGCCCTGCAACCTGTCACTTACTGGTGGTCAGGAGCTACAACACCCAAAGCTATACCCTGTCAAGCACAGGCAGAGGCAATAGAAGTCTGAAATCTGTCATCCCAGGCAGTGCCACTAGACACAATTTCACAGTGAGGCTCTGCTTGGCTTCACCATTGGGGATCTCCTAGAAGGCTGCAATAGCTCAGAGCAAGAAGTGCAGGCTCGCTGGAGCAAAGAGCTGCAAGCAACTGTTAAACCTTTAGGGCAAGGAAGAAACAAATGAAAGCCTGCAGCTTGCAGGGCATTATCACAGCTCTGCTCTCCTAGAGAGAGGCAACAAACACACACAAAACCACAGAGACACAGCAGGGCTTGGCAAGGGCTTGTAACACAAAGCCCAGGCAGGAACTGCAGTTCTCCAAAGTGCTGCATTTCCAGACAGGTGCAAAACAGAAGCACAAGGACGAGTTAGGGTATACAAAAGGCCTCCTAAGAAACAAGGACAGGACTTTGGGGAGATTCCACACACCTACCAGTCAAGTACATATTGCTTCTTGCAAGAGATGCTGGAAAACAAAGCAACACTCACTGGCAGAGATGCAAATGAAGTGGACAAGATCTCCTAAGCACTCCCTTTGTGTCTGCCAAGCCAAAGGACCAGGGAGATGACACAAGTTTTGCTACCTGATAAAGCAGCAACCCCAAAGGATGCTTCAGGTCTTCTCCAAGGAGGGTTTTTATTTCCCTGCTGAGAAGCAAGCTCCAGCTCCCCAGAGCTTACAAGTTTCTCCCCCACCATGCTGTGCTAAGGATAATAGAGATTGACTTTTAGACTTTTTTTTTTTCCTCCTTTCAGACTTTGAAGCCAAAGCAAAGCACTTTGATCCACTTTGAAATGTGCAATTAAACCAATTTCTGAACAATCTGCAGTTCTCTTCTGTAGGAAGCATTAAACAGAGCCCTGCTTTTCAGGAGTTGGAAAAGAGAAAAAAATTTATGCATCCAAGTGGCTTTCAAACCATCCCCCCAAGCAGGGAAGCTGAAGAGATTTACACTGACATGTAAATCCCTGCGACAGACTGCCAGAAAACCAGTGAAACAGGCAAAGGAGCATTTCACACCTTCTGTGAGTACAAAGTGTGAAAAGGACAGATGCAGGCTGCCTCCCTGTCCCCAGACCTTGGTCACTACTCCTGCTCTATCCTGGCACTTGCGTGCCCACTCCTGATGTCAATCTGTGTAATGCTGGTGTCACACAGTGCATTGAGGTCCTCACAGCTACATCAGAGGGACCAAAACCATATCCACGGTAGTCCAGTCCAAGGATGTCAACACAGGTGCCTCTGCACACCACAGCCCTACATGGGACTCACATGCAGCCAGACACAGGTCATCTCCAAAACCATTTCAGGTCAGGTTGCTTGGGGCTTGGAGCAACCTGCTCCAGTTGCAATGTCCCTGCTGACTGCAGGGGGGGTTTGGACTAGGTAGGCTTTTAAAGTCCCTTCCAACCCAAACCATTTGATGACTCTAAGTGCTGTACCTTCCTCCAAATCATTCCTGAGAGAAGCCTCCAGCAGAGCAACGCTGGCTTCAAAAGACACTTTCTTTCTGCTCACAGTGTTCCGCTTCTTCTCGTGCTTCCGCTTCTTGTGCTGCATCTCCTTCTCATACTGTGCCCACTTCTTCAGCTGCTGAGCCCTCCTCTTCTGGGCTGCCCGCAGCCTCTCCAGAGTGGGCACCTTATCCAGCAGCTGCAGCTCCGTCAGGAGGTCCACGTGGGCATCCATTGTCTCTGCCGAGAGGAGGGAGGCGAAGGATGTCCCAGCAGGAAACAATGTCCCACCACAGGTCCTCTGGATCGCAGCTGCCTGCTGCTATACCAGCATCTTGAGGGCAGGCTGGGAAAGGCCCATCCCAGGGTCTGAGGAGAATATGCTGGAAACCTGAAATGAGAGGCAAGTGTGAGGGATCAAGTCTCATCAAACAAGCGGCTAAGACCAGCCCAATGGAAAACATGACAGGCAAAAGCTACCATCTCAAAAGGCAGCTTGCTTTAATGTGCTGTAGATGTTTGGTTGTTCTCAGTGACCTTTGTGGTTCCATCACTTCAGGCCCTTCAAACATCCAAGCAACCCCCTCTTGATCAAGCAGCATTTCAGTGTGCAATTTACTCATACCCACAGTTCAAAGTAGCTGTCTCTTGTGAGCTGAAGAAAGTCCTAATGAGCAAAGATCTTCCACAGCATTTGGTAGCACTCCTCAGACAGCTCAGGAGAGATTGAAGCACTGAGACTTCTCTCCAGCTGGCCCATGCAGCGTAACCATCAGCTCTCATCACAAGTGTCTCCAGCACTGTGCTGCACTGATGCACACCAGCAGCTGCCTCCCTGAAGCATGTCAGTCTGAGCAGTGAAATACAGGACAGAGGGGGCCAAGACCAAGTGGCAGAGCCCAGATCAGCCACAACAACCAGACAAGGCCAACCCAGGACAAATAATACAGAAGCCAGAGGCTGGGGATGCATGGGGCTACCCACCCAGTGTTCAGAGGCCAGATAGGTTTTCCCTGAGGACCTCTACCTACCAGAAGCATCATCTGTGTTCTACTGCTCCATCCAACAGTGCCTTCTCACCCTAGCTGAGGGCAGATAGGACATGGCTCCACAGGAGGTATTACCAATACTCAAACCACTCCATCTACTTAAAACCATGAGCTTTTGTGCTCAAGTCTCTCTTCCTTCAGGTTTTTCTGCACCACACATTAGCTTGTTCTGGTTTTGCTGCACAGGCTCCACAAACACAGCAAGAAGGGCAGGAAATCACAACCCCAAACTCTCAATGTAACCACAACATCGAAGACCTCTGAGCTGTGCTACCTGCACAGCAATCAACCAGAGAACCTATGGACTGCCACCCAAACATCTGCTGCACAGGAGGAGGAAATGTGTCACAGATACAAGGAGCAGTCCAAGAGGGAGCAACTTGCAATAAAGGCCATGTCATGGGCATCTGCAGTGAGGGTGGTGAGACACTGGCACAGGTTGCCCAGGGAGGTTGTGGAGCACAGAATCACTCAACCTGATCAAAGATCACATTGGGTGATTCTGTGCTCCACAACCTCCCTGGAGGTGTTCAAGGCCGGGTTGGACGAGGCCTTGTACTAGTGGGAGGTGTCCCTGCCTATGGCAGGGGGTTGGAACTAGATGATCTTTGAGATCCCTTCCAACCTTACCATTCTATGGTTCTATAACTGCAACAACTCCTTTCCAAAGAGGCCCAAGGAGAGCATATCAGATGGCAAGGTGAGCTGCAAACAACCACGTATGAGATAAGAGCTCTTGTGGTTCAGACAGCTCAGAGAGGAAAAAGAAACAACTAAATGAAGAGTTGATGGGGAAAGGAAGCTGTGAAGAGCTCATGTATTCACATGCACCAGAAAAAGCTGCAACAGAGCAGCTGAAGCCATTCCTTGCTCAACCCTCCTGCTACAAAAGAGAGGAAGCAACAGTCTTGCAAGCAATGGATGCAAAGCCTTGATGGGAAAAATTGCAGCAAAAGAGCAGCAGCTAGACCCAGGTGGGAGATGTGGTAAAGACACCAAACCTTACCCCATCCAGCCAAGCCAGGAAAAGTCACCATTCATCCCTCTTCAGAGACTTATGCTGCCCAGTCAGGGAGGCATCACCCTGAGGAACTACAGGACCATGTCCATGCCATGCAGCACAACCACCACTTGCCAGTAAATTTTGCAAGGTTGAGACCCCCACTGCTCCCAAACACTCCTACAGACCTCCTGCAGGGGTTGCAGCCTGCAGCCTGACAGCAAGGCAGGCTTCCTCTACCAGGTAACTGGCTTCAGAACTCAAACAAACTCAGCCAGTGCACATGGGTGGGCTCCAGCTTTTTCCAGCAATGGCCAAGAGAAGGCCAAGCA
Source organism: Ramphastos sulfuratus (assembly GCA_013399055.1). Lineage (NCBI taxonomy): Eukaryota > Metazoa > Chordata > Aves > Piciformes > Ramphastidae > Ramphastos > Ramphastos sulfuratus. Next base: position 116,027 of record WBNM01016608.1, on the reverse strand, counting down.
GGTTGCCCAGGACCACAATGCCCAGGTAGGTTTGGAATCTGTCCAGAGAAGGAGAGTCCACAACTTCTCTAGGAAGTTGGCCCCAACACCCTCAAAGAAGTTCCTCCTCATGTTCAGATGGATACTCCTGGTTTCTAATTTGTGCCCATTGCCCCTTGTCCTGTCACTGGGCACCACTGACAAGAGTCTGGCCCCATCCTTTAGCTGTTGATCAGCATTCAGAACATCCCCTCTCAGGCTCCTTTTCTCCAGGCTAAACAGCCCCAGGGCTTTCAGCCTTTCCTCCTCACAGAGCTGCTCCAGGCCCCTCAGCATCTTTGTAGCCTCTACTGGACTCTCTCCAGTAGCTTCTTGTCTCTCTGGAACTAGGGCCCTAAGTCCTGATGTGGCCTCACCAGAGCAGAGAGGAAGAAGAACCTCCCTCAACCTGCTGGTCACACTCTTCTTAACGCACCCCAGGACTCAACCCAGCCTCCAGAAACGCTGCCGTAAAGAGGGGTCCCAAGGCAGTCCGGCTGCCAAAAGGCTTTTCTCAGGAGGCAGAGGCATTTCCCAAGCAGAGCTCCTTGGCTGGGAAGCTGCCCAGCACCTCTGGTGAACCCAGCTCCACCAGCCCAGCTCCTGCCCCTGGCAGGCATTCCTGGAAGGTATCTTTGCTGGCGATCTCCGCCACAGTAACGCAGGCAGCAGATCTGAAGCCACTTTTACAATACCTCCAAGGAGGGGAGCCAAGGGCAGGAAATGCCTCTCGGCATACCACAGGGGCACTCCCACCCTGCTCCTTTTCCAGGCCATTTTCTGCCATTGTTTGCTGAAGGGTGAACTCATATTTTCCAAAACACACCTGAAGTAAAAAGGGGGGCTTAAATCTGCAGGTTTGTTAACCCAAAGAAACCTTATCTCAACATTTCCTTGCTGACCCCAAAAAAGCTGGAAGCTTTGGTGGTGGTATTAGGACTGCACCTTGAAAAGAGCAAGAGAACATTGACCATGAGCCAGCAATGTCCTCTTATGGCCAAGAAGGCCAATGCCATTCTGAGATGTATTAGAAGGACTGTGGTTAGCAGGTCAAGAGAGGTTCTCCTCCCCCTCTGCTCTGCCCTGGTGAGGCTGCATCTGGAGTACTGCATCCAGTTCTGCCCTCTCCCAGTTCAAGAAGAACCTCAGAGAACTGCTTGAAAGAGTCCAGTAGAGAGCTACAAAAATGATTAAGTGGAACATCTTCCTTACAAGGAGAGACTGAGGGAGCTGGGACTCTGCAGCTTGGGGAGGAGGAGACTGAGGTGACTTCATCAGTGTTTATAAAGATGTAAAGAGTGATTGCCAAGAGAATGGAGCCAGGCTCTGCTTGGTGATGCCCAAGGACAGGACAAGGGGCAATGGGTGAAAGTTGAGGCATAGGAAGTTCCATGTCAACATAAGGAAGAATTTTTTCACTGTGAGGGTGGCAGATCACTAAAACAGGCTGAACAGAGTGGTTGTGAAGTCTTCCTCTCTGGACATAACCAAGACCCACCTGGATGGGTTCCTGTATGACCTGGTATAGGAGATCCTGCTCTGACAGGTGGGTTGGACTGGGTGAGCTTTCGAGGTCCCTTCCAGCCCCTGACATTCTGTGATACATGGCTTGTTCTCTTTGCCCATGTTTCAGCTGTCCTACCTGCACCTTGTCCTCCAGCAGCAATTCTGCTCTCACAACACAACGTAAAGGAGATTTGAATGGCCTGCACAAGGAAAGTGGAGAAATCTATGAACAAGAGACACCTTTTGAAGTATCAGACACCAGTGTCCACTCAAATCAACCAGCAAATGAACTTCTAAAAGTGCAGAGAGATCATCCTGAGAGGTCTTCATGAAGAGAACATCACTCAACTTCTCCCAGCTAGGTACAAGTCCTTTAGCACTTTCCCTGGACCTGAAAGCATCAGAAAGACTTTGGCTCAGTTACTCCAGCTGCCTGCTTTCCAATGACCTAATTTCTTCTCTGTACCCAGAAAAAGAGACATTGACTTCTCATGGCACCAACTGGTTGGTCTAACTACAGCATGGTTTGAGGCCCCAGCATTTGTTTACCTGCAGAGCGACACAGAAGTTGGCTGTGTGGGTGGCTGTGGTTTGTGAAGCATCTCATTTTGGTTTCTGTTTTATTTAAAGAAGAGGAGAGTGGGGGGACAAAAAATAAAAATGCTGCTCCTCATGTTTGACAGAGCTGCATTTCCATGAGCTCAGCAGATCTGCTGCCACTCTGCCGAGTACATCCTGCCACACACACACACGGAGACCTCAGCCCTGTGGGGACTCTAGTTCAGGGGCCAAAAGCAAAGCGAGATGCTTGCTACCATACTGTGCTCCTGCCATCATTGTCCTCAGCACTGCAGCAGAGAAAGACTCACTCCAAATGTGTCAGACACCAGTTCCATGCAGAGGGCAAGTGAATGCTGACTGATAGAATCCTTAAAGCTTGTATTTCATGGACATTTTGTCCCACCTCAGTGCAAGTTCATCTCACTAAGCCCAAAAGGACATTTAGGGCTTTGGTAACTCACTTGCAGCTCAAGGGAGAAGTTGCAAGCTGGTTACTCACTTGCAACCTCTGAAGGGAGAGGTTACCAAGGCTGTGGTTGCAATAATCTGCCCACTCCATACCATCGACCCTGCCTGGAGGGGTCCCTCATCTCCCAAATACACACTTCTCACGTCACACTTAGGGGTGGACACTTTCATCCCACAGAGGAGAAAACCAAGTGCACTAATATGTCTGTTCCACCACTCGGAGCTGCCCCCCTCGACCTTTCTACAAAGCAGACACTTTGCCATAGGATTGCTGCAGTTGGAGCTGGAGCCGTTAAAACAGCTACACTGCTGAGTGATGGTGGTGGAGAGCCTCCTCATCTCCCTGCCAGACAGGCAAAGCTGGAGCTAAGACCTGCAAATCCTCTGTCACATCTCCCCAAGGCACTACTTAAAGCACAGCATGACAGCAGAGCAGAACACAAACACTTGAAGAGTCCTTCACTGGAGAGTCATCAATTGACTTGGGTTTTACTCCACTTTAAAAACAAACACAAACTGTGGAAGAGTAACCCTTGAATGGGACATCTTGAAATGAAATAGTTCAGCAACTAGAGAATTCTTCTAAGCTGTGCATCTTTCCAGCAAAGGTAAGATTCAAGACCCGGGTTTGTGAGCAGCCACTTCTGATCGCAAGGAGATTGCTCTCCTTCAGCAGATTGCTTGTGGAGAGGTACCTGCAGCACTGGGACCAGCCAATTAGGGGAAGTGTCTGGGTTTGCAGCACAAAGTCAAGTCAGTGGCATGACAGAAATAGCCTTCTCCTCCTCACCCCAGGCTAATCTCCTAGCTGGAATTGGAAACCAAGCTCGAAAGCTTATAGCAGCAATCTGTGTGCATAAGCAGCCTGCAGAGGAGGTGGCTGCCTGCTTTATTTCATTGAGCCAACTCCTGCACCATTGCAAGTTGCTGGATGTGGAGTTCCAAGGTGAGGAATGTCCACATTTACCCCTTCTGCTTTCTAAGAGGGACAAAGCAATCTGTGCTGTTCCTGCCCCATGAAATCACAGAAACACTGTGGTTGCAAATGACCCTCAGGATCCCCAAGTCCAACCGAGAACCCTACTCTACAGGATTCACCCTAAACCACACCCCCCAAGCACCAGATCCAAATGACTTTTAAACACATCCAGGGCTGGTGCCTCCACCACCTCCCTGGGCAGCACATTCCAATGCCTGACCACTCTTTCTGTGATTTTTTTTTTCTTTTTCCTAATGTCCAGTGTAAACCTACCCAGTTGCAGCTTGAGGCCATTCCCTCTTGTCCTATCACTATTTACCTGTAAGAAGAGAATGCTAGGTAACCAGCACATCACAGCCCTTCTGCTGAACATATCCTTCAGGAGCAACCACCAGTGAAGAATTTAGAAGCTTCTCTTTCAGGCATCACCTTCTGAATTGTCACAGCTCAGTGATACAAAGCAGCTGAAGATGCATGCTCTGCATTGCTGCCTCTGCTGCTGGCAACATTCTCCCTAAGCTCTGGAGGAAGCAGCAGAGCAGCTCTTCATCACTTGCTTCTTGATGAGGGGAAAAGCTCACTGGCAACCCAACAGCCATAACACCATTCAGAGACAGCCAGAAAGGCACCAAGATAAGGAAGTGACAGACTGATGGACAGGCAGGAGCAGCAGGGAAAGATAGACACAGGAATTAACTGTCCCCCCAAGGGAGAATAAGGTAAGGGATGGAGTGGAGCTCCCCAAAACGTGGATGTGCCATGGGACTGACCTTGCACAAAAATGCAAGGTCCATTGTCTCCCTTCCCATAGCCCAGAGTGGAGTAAGAAGGGCAGCAGCATCCCACTCCCCCCCTCTGCAGAGGAACATGTTCCAAGTCGTTTCCTACACCGCGTCCCTGCTGAGCACGTAACCACGCCGGCTCTGCCAAGGCGCTCCCACCCCGGCGCCGCCACACAGGCAGTCACTGCAGTCACCTGCAGTGTCTTTGGGAAGCTGGGAAACCAAACCTCTCTTCTGGCCTGCTGGTGGGAACAGAGAGTGCCTCTTCTGCATCAAGTGGTCTTGAGGCTTGTAGGGGTTAGGTTCATTAGTACAGGGTACATTGAAACAAGAGGATCTTCTGTGCTAAGACCACCACAGAACCAAGTTTTCTTCCCTTATTACAACTGCTTCTCCCACCTCCTGCCTTTTCTTTAGAGCATCATCAACAATGACATTGTATCAGCCCTACCACCCAACTACCCAAATGATTACACCCTTACTCATCTATAATGGGGGGTCAGCCCCTGGGCCTTCAAATGAAGACAGACAAAGGGTCAGATACCAACAGCAACCGTACAGCAAGCTGGGAAAGGGAATTCAAATCACAAGCGACGCTCCTGTCCCTCTGAGGAATCTCAGTCTCAGAACATTTGTTTTCCTCTGAAATGCTACAAACACAGTCATGTCTCCTACAGAGCCCAGAGGAGGAGGAGAGAACACCCATGGTGAAAGGCTGCAGCAGTAAGCAATTCAAAATGCAGCATTTCACCTCCTGAAGGGTTTCCTTTCTTTTCTGAAACTGAAGTTTTTATCTCTTCAGTTATCACACTCTGCCAGACCAGTTGTACCATCTCCTTTGTCTGGATCTCCGTGCGTCGACTGCAGCACAGGTGGGCACTGACCACCATCTCCTCCAGGCAAAGGTGAGGTCAGATGCCTGCAGCTGCTAACACACACCCTGAGTGCAGCGCAAGGCACAACACTGGACAACCTGACATGCACCTAAGCCAGGACTTTCAAAACAATATGCAACAAACCCTTCTCCAGAGGTCAAGGGCATCCACAGATGAACAGATGGATGCAGAACAAGGTCACTTGGCTGACTTGAGGCAGCAAAGCCACCACAAGAGCCACACCATTGCCTCCAGGTTATTATTAGTATGGCATCAGTGTGCAGTGGTGTCTAGTGAAAGGCCAAGGATGGAACACAGGAGGTTCTCTATAAACAAAAGGAAAAAATCTCTTCACTTTGAAGGTGGCAGAGCACTGGACCAGGCAGCCCAGGGAGGTTAAGGAATCTCTTGTCTCTGGAGGCATTCAAAACCCACCTGGATGTGTTCCTGTGGGATTTAGTCTGGGTGATTTTGCTTTAGCAGAGGGCTTGGACTATCTGACCTTCAAGGGTCCCTTCCAACCCCTACCATGCTGGGATTGCAATGATTCTGTAAAGGAGGCCGATCGGAAAGATGGAGTCAGGGTTTTTATCAGGGTCTGTTGAGACAGCACAAGGAGTGATGGTTTGAAACTGAAAGAGGGAGCTTTAGACTAGACAAAGGAAAAACATTTTTCCACTGAGTATGGTGAAACACTGACCCAGGCTGCCCAGGGAGGTGGGCAACCTGAAACCATTCCAGGTTGTTCAGTGCTCTGAGCAGCCCACTCTAGTTGCAGATGTCCCTGCTGACTACAGAGGGGTTGGCAGGCGACCTTTAAAGGTCCCATCCAATCCAAAGCAGTCCACAGATCCACTTCCAGTCCTGTGTTCCATGAGGCAGTGGTGAAAACCTGCTCCCCCCTCTCTTCCAGCTCTGGCTATTGCTTCTAGTAGCAAATTCTTGCACACTGTGTGATTCTCCCAGCACTGTGCTGGAGCCCCTCAGCACCTGCAGGTGAACCACATGGAGCTGTGGAAATTATGAAAATTGTTGCTGCATGATTTAATCTCCCTAGGATCATGGAAGCAAACAGCCCCTACCCTCATTTGGGGCTTCTGCAGCACTTTAAGCAGCAGATGCTCAGTGCTTCCAAGTGAATGGTTTCTCCTGAAGGAATGAAGGGGAAAGGGGTAGAAAAATGTTGCTTAAAAAGAAATAAAATTATATTTTTCATCCAAGACCCCTCAGGCGACACAACTCCTACATCTGCCCTGGAGCACTAGAGAAAGAAAGGCAGGTATAGAAATCTTCTGGGTGAAAGATCACACCAGAAATTAGGAGTTTCAGGAGAGATTCTTGGCTTTCCCACAGGTTTCTTGTATGCAAAGTAAGTAACTTAATCTGTGCCCCAATTACCTTCTTAAAGTGAGGAGACTCTTTTAGCTGTCTGCAGCAAAGGAAGGTTCACTGCTGCTTGATGCAAAGGTAAATTTGGTGGTTGGAGATGAATCAACAGCAGTTATTTTTCAAGCTTAGTGGAAAGCTCAAAATTTGAAGCTAAATTCTTCCCCAGAGAATTGAAAACATTTTGGTTTGGCTGCTTTATCTCTAGTTGCAGATAATCTCTCTCACTTCGGTGAGCTCCCTCCTAGCAGTGGGAATGAAATACGAGCAAGAAGGAAAAAAGCAAACCCGCAAGTTAAAAAAAAAAAGATAAAATATCTCTTTGGAGCCAATGCTAGTAAATAGAATCAAAATTAAGTGCCTCATTCTTTTCTCCTACCAACTGTTCCACTCCTAACAATACTGGCAGTTGTTTTGAGGAAAGCCTCTCAGTATTTCCACTATATATTTCCTGTGAACCCTCAACACAGCTCCATACATGTTCTTCTTCCCATCCATATTTCAATGTGGGGTTCCTTAAGAAGAAAGCCTTCTGTGCCAAGCAGCCCTCCCCCACAGCAGCCTGCCTGGAAACACGATGCTCTTTCCAGTGGCACCCCAGCCACCAGCAAAAAATCAATCTGGTAGTGGTCCCCAGACATATATAGGCTGGCCCACCAAGCTCCCATCAAGAGAAGAGTTCACTGGACACAGCCACAGCTGTGGAGGGCTGTGCATTTATAGGACACAAGCCCCAGCACAGCTTACACAGATGATTTAGGAGCAAGCCAGAGCATTAAAGCTGGACCAGCTCAGCGCTTCATTCCCTCCATGGGGTTCCTGTGCAGAGCTGCTCCTCTAGCCCCATTCCCAGCAGCAGGAATTGGAGAGGGTTTAGAAAACCTTCATCTAGAAGCTCCAGAAAGCAAACTTTTTTTTTGATGCCTGCTCCACACGACTCCCTCAAGGCTGCCACTTTTCTACACTGAACTGTCCTTGCCTATGCAGATGTTCAAATCCAGAACCTCTACATGAATAGTTTTTATGTTCACTACAAGTTTGGGGGTTTCCATCCCCCTCCGTTTTCATTCCCCAACATTCCAACAAGGCTCTGCTCTGGCTGCCTCTGTCTCTCCATCCACATCCACAGGCAGCACAGGCTTTTCCAGCCTCAATTTAAGGCATAGTTCTGGGTTGGTTGCATCTTTGAGGGTGTCTTGGAGCTGCAAAAACTGCTCAGCCCTCTTTTGCTCTCCCAGGGTGGGACCTTGGGTTCTCCTCCTGCTCTCAGGTTGATGATGAATCAGTAAAACCAGACAGCCCAGGGTGCTGGTGTTCAACTAAACACACAGAAGGGAGAGGCACATTTCAGTGAGTTAGAGCTTAAAACTCTCCCCTCACTGTGATTTTGAATCAAGTTAAAAATCACAAACTATGCTCAGGGCTCAAACCCCGCACCAGAACAGGTCACCCCTTTTCACCTAGTGCAAAGAGAAAACTACTCAACAGCCTGTAAGTCTGCAGAGAGCACACACTAATTGTACCAATGCAATTCTTTTTTTTTTTTTTTTTAATTGCCTTAGATAAGGGCTGGATACAAACTGTGAGCAAAGCTCTCCCCTCTGTTCCCCACTGACTGCACCGAGGCAGCACAGACAAGCTGCAGGCAGCGCATAGGACTCTAGAGAAGATGATGTTTGAAGACAAGGAAAAAAAATGTATTCCTTCAAGAATTCATTACACACCACGCCCCTCTCCCCTTTGCTCTCCCAAAGAAAAGTATCTGCTAACAAAAATTTATCTCTAGCATCAGAGAAGCAGCAGGATCTCTGCCCTTAGGCAAAGAAAGAAAGATCAGAACGGGATTTCTGTGCAAACATGAACCGAATCCCAACTTCCCTCACACGAGAGCAGCCCCATCTTCTGAGGCAGGCAGTTAAATATTGAAGGAAAGGCATGCAGCAGCTCCCATTATGTGGAACAGAAATTAATTGAGGGCATAAGTCTCCGATTCAGCTCTCCGTTTATTTTTTTTCCACGGCACATTATATGGGAGCGTGGGTTGCAATGCAGACACCTGCAAGGAAAGCAGACCCGACTCATCTGTGGCAGTGATACTACCTCCTTCGATTTGGTTTTTTGTTTGTTTGTTTTGCCCTTTTTTCCCTGGTTAAAGCTTCCATTTTTTTTTTTATCTCAACAGACAGATGCGAGGAGCCTTCCCAACCCGCATCTCCCTTTCCCGACATTTGAAACTACACATTTGGAGATATGCACTTTGAAAAGGTAACAACAAATTTGGCCCAGAAGAGGCTTTAAAAATAAAACCTGAGAGGAAAAAGAAAACAAAAACAAAGCTAATTTCCAACAGAAACTCAAAAACACCCTTGCAAGAGCCCACACCCTTCCCCTAAGACAGAAATTAAAGCCTCGGTCACCCACATCCCAGCCTCTTTAACAGAAATCCTTCCATTGTTTACAGCCACTTACACACAGTTTGGCCCGTGGAAAAAAAATAATCCCGGGAACAGCCCTATCCTGGCACAGCAACAAGCCAGATAAGTGCCTGGATTTTCCATCTCCAGCTCCCATGCACCTCGAGCCGTGCCAACAGGGGACCTTTCAGCACCATGGCTTTAGCAGGCTCTCAGCTGTTGTCAGGGCTGTGCCTTTCCCAGGGGATACCTGCTCTCATTGTCACCTCTGTGTGACACTGGGAGGGACAGCATGTTGGGTTCAGGCTGTGAGATGCTGCTGGTATGCAAGAGAAGACTTGTCCCTGCACATCCATACTGGAGTTTGCTATACCAACCTTGATACCAAGAGGTATCTACTTCTGAGCCACACCTATACCACAGCACACATGATCCAAGGTCAGGTCCAAGTGGGATGTATTAGCTTATGCAGAAGATAGGAGAGGCCCCCAGACTGCCAGACCACAGGAGCAAATATCAGATAGACTGCTGGAAATAGCCATTTACCACCAGCCATGGGACAGATGTCACCAGCTGGGCACAACCATCACCCAGTGCCAGAGCCCAACATACCAACCACCCACCGTGGCATGAAGGTAGGTTCTAAGAGACAAGCAGCACTGTGGTCAGGATGATGGAATGCTTCGTGGTGGGCTGGGATCCCACTGTGGAAAGATCTGTGAGTGCTACGCATCCAACAGGAGAAATATTGATTTTGTGGGAAATTTAAGAGAGGATGTTCTTCCCAGCAACCTGATTTATCCTTTTGAAATAGAGTTGTGTTTAATTATTGCTGACAAAACGCTTTCAGCTCTAATGCTTATGGACATTATTGAACGTATCAATAACCATTCCAATAGTCCTCAGAAGATCTTAACCAAAGAACACAAAAAGGTGGCCCCTTGACCCATCCTGCATCCATCAGGGAACCCATACTCAGGTTGGTGTTGCCCACCTGCCTCTGCCATGCAGAAACCAACAGGGTACCCACAGGCTCTGTTGGAAGAGTAAAGAGCTGAGACTTTGGGGAAATTTAATCACCCATGCTATGGTGCAGGACGTTCTGGCAGGGGGCATGGACTAGATCTCCCCTATCACTCTGTGATTCTGTGTTTGCTCCATACAGCTCAAACATCTGGATTTGCTGGCTAAGGCACAGCCCCTATACCTTGGCAAGCTCCACAGGAACTTACTTATTTCACTGCTAAACCATGCACAGCAGCGCTCCAAAAAATTCATCTTCCAGTCCACCTAGCAGGTCAAGGTCAGTTAGCAGCATGCAAGAAGGGGGTCTGTAGATTGGGATTTGACACCAACAGGCCTCCAGAACAGCAGGTCAGGCCTTCCTGCAGTGCATGGGCAGCAGCATCCTATAGTTGCTGTAGGGTACTGGTCTGTTGGGACAGGACAAGGGGTGATGGTTTTAAACTAAATGAGGGAGATTTAGACTAGAGAGAAGATTTTTTTAACACTCACAAGGATGAGACCCTGACCCCAGCTGCCCAGAGAGGTAGCAGATGTCCCATCTCTGAAACCATTCCAAGTCAGGTTGGTTGGGTCTCTGAGCAACCTGCTGTAGCTGGGGATGTCCCTGCTGACTGCAGGAGACCATTAAAGATTTCTTCCAACTCAAACCATTCTGTGATTCTCTCACCAGCCCACTCACAACAGCAGCAATGATCAGCACCACCAGATATTGCTACCTCCAGGCAATCAAGGCTGTTTTCCCCTTGAAGCCCACAGGAATATTATAAGCACATCTTCTAGAAAGCTGAACCACAACACTTCGAGGGGACAAAAGCTCCTTAAAATTCAAATCAGCAGAAAGCCTGCACAGGAAGCATGCTGCTGCCGGCAGGGCTCGGGGAACACATCTCCACCAACAGCCCCTCCGCTGCTCTCGCCTCCACCGCTACCCAAGCGCAGCTCCAGAGGAACTCAGCTTATCTCAGACACAAACCAGCCGACTGCAACAAAACGTTTTGCTAGCAAACTGCTAACAAAACGTTAGCACAGCTTTCTGCAGCGCCAACACCACCAGCTTCAATCTGAAATCAGACACTGCGAGCAGCTTGCCGCTGCCTTGCTTGCCAGGCAGATTTTATGTTTCTAAAGTACCTTATTTTTAGGCGCAGTTATCAACCCCCACGTCACTATCCATGCCCTACTTTCTCTGTTTTCTGCATCTCCTCTTGGCCACAGTCAGAGATGGTCTGTTGCCCTGACTTGACAATGCAGCTCCTCTGACATTTAGTTTCATCAAATATTTACCAGGTCTTGGTTTGAAAACATGCCTTTGGATACTTGATGTTAACTCGACTATGATTAGGGTACCAGAGTTGCTGGTAACTGCTCTCCTCCTCCATGGTCTACTTTTACTTAGCTTCTGCCATTTCTGGGCTTACTGCTGCCACAGGCCAAGGAGAACCTCATCCACCCATAAGCAAAAGATTTACCCATCCTTCTCTGCTGTCTCAGTGTGCAGTGAGGCATGGATATGCAAACAGCCAGACTTGCCCAGGGGAGAGACTCTTCCCAAAGATATTGAGATTTAGGGAGGAACAGCTGCTTGTGAGAAAGACTTGATGCAGGGTGTCCCCAGCACAAGAGCCCACCCTGTCACTCAGAATGTACCTCCACTGAGTATTTGTTTTATTTGAATGGCAAAAGAATTGGCCTTCTGGTAGTGAAAGTCAAATCTGGGTAGCATGGGCATCCTAAAGCCAGAAATCTGATGTGATCCCACAGATGGTGGAGATGACCCTTCTGCATCCCACTGACAGATCTGCAGCACCAGCTCCCATCAGCTTTGGTGGGTTAAGCAAGTCAGCAAGCAAAGCCCACCTAGTACAAAGCCCTTCTTAATTTCACATACCAGATGAACTCGTGCTCAAGACCTCAGTAATAAAAAGTCAAATCCTACACAAATCCCCAGATCTCAGCTTAGCAGAGAAAACAGTGGTGGCTGTTACTGGACACTTCACAGCCAGTATAGGGCTCAAGCCTTCTTTGGTCGTTCTCTTTGACCTTTGAGCTGCTGAGCAAGTAACCAAGCAGAATGTATGGCTGTGAGATGCTGCCCTCATCCAATATGGCCACATGGAGCCACTGCAGAGTAATGCTCACATTTGGGGTTTTCCCATATGGATGTCATAATGGCATGTGGAGCAGTTGGGACAAAATTAAGGCAGCTGGCATCAATGAGTGAAGCTGCACATCTCTAGCCTCCCCTCCTAGGCTGTCCCCTCTCTTCTATTCCAGAAATACCCACCAGCAATTCCTGTCCCTTCCAGCTCAAGGACAAAGCATCAAGATAGAACACGTGAAGCAGTCCCTCACCTACAGAGGAGAGGAAAGAACTACCGAGCAAACTCACAAGGGAGGTCTCCTGGCAACACAGGGTGAGGGAAAAGGAGGGGGAAACTGCTGCCAGCGTGTTCGTGTGCACTTAGGGTGGCATTGCCAACCCTGTAATTGTTGCATAATGAATTTAGCAATGGAGTTCAAGAGCTATGATTCACTCAGGCCAAAAAACCATGAGTCAGCCCCCAAAGCATCATGAGATGTTAAAATTACATACATTTCACTTGAGCTTGACAAACCCGAAGCAGCAGTGTAAGAGTGGAGTGCCTCAGCACAACTCACACCATGATGCAAACATCTCCACTCCTCCTCCTGGCCGACGCAAGATGAGAGCAGCACAGGAGCAGCACCGACGTTGCCTTCTGCAAATAATTTACGCCTGCTGCCGATGCCCAGCTCAGGTTATCAGCCCCAGCTCAGAAAAAGGCACCTGATGCTTACCTAGTGCTCACACTGACTCACCAAGAAAGGTGATAAGGTCCCATCCAGCCTAAGAAAAGATCTTTGTGCAAGCTTGCTGCAGACCTCTGTAGGAGGTGAGCCCTCGGGATGCTGGTTTCACTGTGTGCAACCAGCACCGCAGCTGGGTAGAGGATGGGAGGCGAGCAGAGGGGCTGGGGGGGCTGGCAGTCAGGGTGCTACAGCAAATGATGGGGTGGGAAGGAGTGTAGATGTCTGCAAGGGACTGAGCAAGAAACAGGGCAGGTTTATCACAGTAAAGGATCACAGAATCATTTTGGCTGGAAAAGACCTGAAGTCCAACCACTGACCTAACACCACCAAGGCCATTAAACGATGTCCTGAAGTGCCATATCTACACATTTTTTGAACACCTCCAGGAATGGGGACTCCACCACTTCTCCAGGCAGCCAGCTCCAATGCCTGACCACTCTTCCAGTGCATGCAGGCAGGCAGGTAGACTTGGTGCAGCTTGAGGCCATTCCTTCTCATCCTACCACTTATTACTTGGCAGAAGAGACCAATGCCATGTCACTCCAACCTCCCTTCAGGCAGTTCTAGAGAGCCAGAAGGTCTCCCCTCAGGCTCCTTTTCTCCAGACTAAACAACCCCAGTTCCCTCAGCTGCTCCTCGCAAGACCTGTGCTCTAGACCCTTCACCAGCTTTGTTGCTCCTCTCTGGACCTGCTCTAGCACCTCAGTGTCCTTCTTGTAGTGAGGGGCCCAAAACTGATCTCTGTATGAGGTGTGGCCTCACCGGTGCCAAGCATAGGGAAAATCTCAGGAAGAAGAGGGTGTTTTCGTAGGTCTGTTGAGTGCTCTTGCTGAAGTCATGCCCTCTATTCTGTACTTTCAGAGCTTGCACATTTGGAAAGTGAGATAGGGTGCAAATTCAAAGCAGAACAACTATTCTGGGTTAACTCCCCAGGTGGCTTCTTATTCTAGAGTGGCAGTACCTTCTCCTAGATTAATTCACTTCAAAAATAGTTTAAGGCCAACGGTTCTGATCTGCAAGGCCATAGCAGCTGGCCTACTGCTTTTAGAGCAACCTTAATTAGACCCTGGATATGGGGACATGGGGAGCTCCAGGATATTTGGAAACATGGTATTTACCCAAACCAGGAAGGAAAAAAAAGGGTGGGCAGGAGGGTCTGCACAGAGCCTGCTCTGCCAGGACCTGCCACACAGCAGCTACCCCTACAGCAGGTACACAGAGGGGGCCAGCTCAGCATGGGGACAGCTCACCCAGTGCTCTGCCAATCCTACACCAAACAGCACCAAAGGGAATCCACAATCTACACTTTGCATGCAGCCAAAAACCTTCTCATGAAGCCATTTCTGTTTGAGGCTCATTTGGATTTATCAGGCTCCCATTTAGCCTCACTAATCACAGCCTATCATGCCCCTTCAAATGTCAACACAGGAAAGTACCAGCAACTGCATGCCTTGGATAGGCCTTCTTCTGCTGGAATTACGGAAGGCTAGAAAGCAGGAATGCCAGCCCACCCGTCTCCTGCTTTTCAACCACTTCCCATGGGATGAAATCAGCTGACTGTTCTGGGAAAACACACCAATCTCTTTCCTTGTCAGCCAGCAATGTTCAGGGTTCTCAAACAGTGTGTTGTGCAGGAGGAAGCACATCCCTGTGACAGTGGAGGGGAGAGGCAGATGCTGGCAGCACCAGCACATGGATGCAGCCTCTGGCAGCAGGGACAGCCAAGCCACCTTTGTCAAAGGCTTTGCATTTCCTACCTGAGCCTCCAGAGCCAGTGATCTTGCAGCTCACCTAATCCACATCAAATGATACACCATTTGTTTGCCTTGTATGAGTATTAAGACTGAGCCTTCCTCAAGCTGTTCTTTTTTTCCTTAGTGCCTACATGGCTCTTAACCCCAGTACCAACATGCTGCTGTGAGACATGCAAGGAAAAGGGCCCTTGGGAAGACCTGCATTACTCTCAAAGTGCCACTTGCCCCAGCTAGCAGAGGTGCCACTGAATTCAGACTCAGCCCAGCATCACCAGCTCTCACTGATGAACCCTTCCCCACTTTGCTATGAGACTCAGGCTGTTGCATTCATTTCTCCCACCACCCAAAGCTGGACAGTTTTTTCCACTGCCCTTCATCTGTGCTCTTGGCTCACACCAAGTGCACTGTTGCCCTTCAAAAGCAGGAACTATCCCAGTTTCAACATGGAATATGCAGGCAGCCAGTTATTCACAGCCAAAATTACCAGCCCCTTGTGGTGCTGCTAGCAGCAAGGCAAGCTGTGCTGCATGCTGAGCCTGGCACCAAGAAGGACCTAGCTGGGAGTGGGCTTTGGCTTACTAAGAACCAGGATACCACGATCCTCTGACCCCTCCACCCCAGCCTGCCAAGCAGCTGGACTCTGCTGGCCTTTCAGGAGTGTCACCTGAGAAGAACAATAATTAGATCAATACTATATTTTTCAAGAAAGCCCACACTGGACAGCCCACAGCTGAAGGTGCCCTAACTAAGAGCCTGGTGTCAAGCAGCAGCAGCACGGGCAGAATGGCGCTGTGGGGCTGAGTGAGCGAAGGAGCACGTGGAGAGGAGATGAGGAGTGACAAGCAGATTAATAGAAGATGACAGATTTCTAGTAAGATTGCCATAAGCCTCTTTAAACTTCCCTAAAGGATGAGCCAGCTGGCAAGGCCATACTAGGAGGTGGTGTAACTCCACTAACAGTCTTGCAAAAAGCCAACAGCTGACCCCTTTCACACCTCCCAGCTCACTCCTGCAGATCTTTAAGCAAGGAGGGCTGAATCTGCCATGCCTGGATGCTTCCACACCAGCACTCACCTGCAATCAGTGCCCTCCTCCCAGAGAAACCACCAGGCCTGAACCATTCTCAACAAGCAAACAAGCAGCGAGGTCAGGCTGACCGTTGCTGCTAGCTGAGCTCTCCTGGCCTGCTCTCCCCAGCCCTGACCAGCCACACAGCACGTCTCCTGGCCCACGCAGGGCTAATCCCCACCTGTGTCAGGGCCAGGAAGCTGACCTCCAGGTACAGCTGAAGACAGGCACATTGCTGCTGAAAGGAGCTTTGCCAAAGCAAGGATGGGAACAGCAAGGTGAGGAGCATCGTGATTTTTGCCTCCTTTCTGAGCTGAACTTTGCTGGAATTCCCAGTAGAGATGAGTCCTCCAAAAATATTACCCTCAGTGAGTAGTTGCACTGTCTGAAGAAGAGGAGAGAGCTATTCACAGATGAAGGCAAGCTTGAAATGTTAAATTTTTTATACTTTGAGGGACAATACCTTCAAACCCTGCTGGAGGTAGGGCAGACGCCATGGCCAGGTATAGCTAACAGTTTGCAAGGTTGCCTTTCCAGTGCCTCAACAACCCCCCTAAGTATTTGAAACTGGAGGGATCACCTGAGGCAGGTGAGGGTTTCAGAGGGAAGAAGAGCACCAGCCAGTCTGTTTGATATCAGGCAAGTTTTTCTTCTTAGGCCAGCCAGCTGGTGATATAATTTGCCCACTAAAGTCACTGAATCACCATTTGGCAGTTTCAAAGGAGCCAAGATGAACTGCAGGCCAATCTTCCCCCTCCAGCACAATGAGTGATTCAAACTGCAGTTAACGATAGTGGTTCATAAGTATCTGGCAGAGGACTCGAGACAGCAATTTATTGCCCAAAAAGAGATTGACCTCTTTCACACCAAGCAAGAGAATCCTGGGAAGATGTAGGACCTGACTTTGCTATCTTAATTCACAACCATTCAATACCTAAAAGCTGCCAAAATTGAGTCAGATATAGGTAACAGCAGAAAAGAGAAGCAGACCCAAAACCAGGTTAAGGAAGGTCACAGCTAAAACCCACTTTGTCACCAGTGTGCAGGAGAGCTTTTTGAGGATGGGGACAAGAAAGGAGTAACATCCCCAGAAACCTCTTAGCACAAACCCTGCATTTCCCTGAGTTTACATAAGATAAAAAATGAGCCATCCCCTCATCCACAAAAGCTTCATTATTTGTCCACCTCAGGCTACACAACCAGTAAACACTGGGTGATGTTTTTCTTCTTACTGGATGAAACGTGCCTAGAGGCAATGGCGCTTTATAAATTATTAAACCAAGGGAAAATAAGGTCCCAACAAAGTGGCTGCAGAAGCACTGAGGAGCCAGTACAATTGGTACCAGCACGGGCACACAGAGTCATTTTTCCTGCAACGACAGACTCAACAACAAGACATTGTTAGAAATGGGCAGCCTGGCCACGTGGCCCTGGTGACAAGGAGAAGACGTGGTATCTCAGAGTTTCATCATGTCCACCACAGCCAGCAGAACTTCAACACTTCAAACCTTATTTTCCTTATGAAATAGTCACTTATATTTTCCACTCAGAAGGAAAATAAGCCCTTTTTTTTTTTGTTGTTGTTGTTGTTGTTTGGTTTGTTTTCAAACCTCATGAGAGATCTCAAGACATGAAGCAAACTCCATCAAAATAATGCAGTGGGAGTATTTTCAACCTCAGCCACAGGTTCTGGTCCAACACATAGTGTAGAGATTAAAACAAGGAGGGGAAAACATAAAGAAAGGAGCAATGCTCATGTTCAGGATTTAACACGTCACATCTTTCACAATGAATATGATCCCCTCTCCGGATTAACCTCAGCACCAGCCAGGAAAACCCCTCCCTGCCTCTGCCACACCTGGCCCTTCCAGCTGTGAAAAAGCACCCAGCTGTAATGGCAGGGCTCAAGGCAGCAGGTCAGTGAGGGCTGGGTCAAGGTGAAACCTCGGGCAGCCCAGGCAGCCTCATCTCCCAAGGTTCCTGGAGCATGTGGTAGGGACACAAGAAAGCTCAAGAGGTTTGGGGGGAGGGTCCCTCCAAGTTTGTGAGTTCTCTGCTTTCCTTGGTGGTTTCTGAGAAGCCACTTTTTCTCCTACTCCTCCCCTGTAGCTTGGAGCATCCTCCTTGAGCAGTTATTACAGCACAGAAAAGATCTTTTCATGCACTGCAAGCATGAAAGTAAGCAAAGAGATAAACATGAACTTGTTGGCTTGTCAACGGTCAGCCCAAAGTACCTCTGCCACCACTGACACCTCAGACTCTGGAGCTGGAGAAGAGGCTGAAGTTCAGGCTGAAGTTTGCCTGCTGTGTCAGTACCTGAAGGAGACTCTCTCTGGGAAAGACCTTCACCACCTCACACAGAAACCAGCACTTGCAGTCCTGGTGCCATTGCAGGAATGACAGTTCCTCGCATTTTTGCTGCCTCCAGCATATTCCCTCCACACCCCATTCACGCCGAAAGGGAGAGGAATTCTAAGCACAACCAGGAAACCTCACACACAAGGAACCCCAGGGATCCACATCTCCTGTTCCTTGGGTTCACCACGATGCTCCGCGGTACAGGCAGGGATGAAAAACCGAAGCCAGTGGGAGTGACATCTGTCTCGCAGGGGCAATCCTCTCCTCACCCCCAGACGGGCGCAGGGCAGGCTCAGCCAAATTTACCAGGGGCTTCACTGGGGGCTCCAACAGCGGCTGCGCTCCCGAAGTGCCTGCGTCCAGCCGAAGCTGGGACCGCACCGGGATGGAGTTACCCAAACTCCGCGCCGTGATTGCGGCCGCTGCCCTGCCCGCAGTGGGGACCCCGCGGAGGGCTCCGCGGCCCTACCCACGCCTCAAAAAACAGAATGGGTGACACAGGACACACACTCGACCCCCCCCACACACGCTCCCCGTCGGAAAGAGAGCGGCGAGCCCCAGCGCATCCCGTCCGGGCGCTGTCCGGGCCGGCCCCGCAGCTCCGCACTTACCCGCGGTGGCTCCGCACGGCACAGAGGAGTGGGCCCGAGCGGCGGCAGGCACGAAGGGAAGGAAAAAGGCAGGCAGGGAAGGAGGCACCGGCGCCGCGCAGCCCCGGCTCCGGCCCCCGCCCGCCTCCGGCTCCGGCTGCGGCCGCAGCTCCGCCCCGAGGAGGGACCGCGGAGGGGGCGCGGCCGCGGAGGGAGGCGCGGAACCGGAGATCCGCAGCCCGGCCCCTCCGCCCGCCCCGGCAGGTGGAAGGCACCGAGCTGAGGAGCATCCTCGGGGGGGTTGTAAGAGCGGATTGTGCAAGGGAGGGGGACTCGGGAAAAAGAGAGGTTTGTCCGCCTTCGGGTGGGCGGGGGGCAGTTAAAATGAATAAAATAATGAATACACAAATAAATAAAGCTCTTAGCGTTCCCTTGTAAGGGTTCGTCCGTGTTGGGGTGGGTGCTGCGGCTGGGAGAGGTGCGGGTAATTAAAATAAATTACATAAATAAACACATAAATGCTAAGATAAAAAAAGCTCTTGGCATTCCGGTGGGAGGCTGAGGGGTTTGGGAAGCTGGGGAGGGGGGAATGAAGGGCTTGTCTGTGTTCAGGCAGGTGGTGTGACTGGAGGGGGGGGGCGGGTAGTAATTAAAATAAATAAGATAATAAATAAATACATCTTGGGATGAAAAAAGGTCTTGGCATTCCGGTGGAAGGCTGAGGAGTTTGTCTGCACTTGAGCGGGTGGTGTGGCTGGGGATGGGGAGGTGCAGTAATTAAAATAAATTACATAAACAAATAGATGAATAAATATTGGGATAAAAAAAGCTCTTGGCGTTTCGGTGGAAGGCTGCAGCCACACCTCGGCCTTCCTGAAGCTGCCGACTGCAGCCCCAGATAAGATTTTGCCCTGGCTTCTGAGATGCGGGATGCTGCTGCCTGCACTCACGCTGGCTGGGCTGGGGAGGATATCCGGGTTAAAAACCCTTCTGACCTTTTCTTTTCGGTGTAAATAGCTGAGCCGGCAGCAGGTTCCTGTTTGCTGCAGAGCGAGGCGATGCTAGGGACAAGCTCCCGGAGCGTTCTTGAGAAGAAATCAAAAGCCACCCCCAATGCAGTGTACCATTCGGGTCAGGCTGTGAGAGCACAGCGCCTGATGCCGCAAACAAATGCCATTCCTGAGGCATGCTTCATGCCCATCTAATAGACAAAGAGAAGCAGATAAGAGTTTTTGCCAGGAGTCAAAACCAGTCACCAGAGCTGGGAGAGAAGCCAAGAAGCCTCCTGGGCTAGGGAGCGGCACTGGGGAGCCCACACACAACCCAGCATGGGCTGGGAGGGGAGCAGAGAGGATTCCTCATGCTGCTGTCAGAGACTGTGTCTGGGACCAGTGGCCTTTTCTGGGGTGAAATAAGTTTCGGAAGGTTTGAGGATTAATCACCCTCAGCCCTGTTTCTGCTTGGGAAAGGGCCTCCACCCAGAGCTAGCAAATCAATGGGGAGACAGCATCGATGATTGTGCTGTGGAACCTTATGGATCAACAAATGCCTTTGGGTTTGAAATGGGACTCACTCCCTTGGACAGGGCAAGGTATGTGTAAGGGTTTATGAGCAATAAACATGGATCTTTGCAACCGTACCTGAGTGTGAGAGAGACCCTGTGTAGGTCTGATGAAGGTGGGAGCTTCCTCTGTCATAGATGCATAGAACTGTTGAGGCTGAAAGAAACCCTTGAGATCACCAAGAACTTAGAACTTGCCATCCCACTCCTACTGCTAAGCCAGTGCTGCTAAGCCATGTCTCTCAGCACCACATCCACACATCTTTTAAATTCCTCCAAGGATACTTCACCAGTTCTCTGTGCAGCCGATCTCATTGCTTGATAACCTTTTCTGTGAAGAATATTTTCCTAATGTCCAACCTAAACCTCTGCTGGCACAACTTGAGGTTTTTGCCTCTTGTCCCATCACTTGTTACTTGGGAGAAGAGACTTATCCCCACCTCTCTCCAACCTCCTTTCAGGGACGTGTAGAGAGCAATGAGGTCTCCCCTCAGCCTTCCGTTCTCCAGACTAAACAACCCCAGTTCCCTCAGTCGTTCCTCATAAGATTTGTGTTCAAGGCCTTTCACCAGCTTCAGACACAATCCAGAATCTTGATGTCCTTCCTGTAGTGAGGAGCCCAAAACTGGGAGCTGTGTCCAGAATTAACCTATTACTGCCATAACACAGCAGAACCACATCTGAAGAGTCATAAAGTGGCATATGGAGATGTGCTTTTAACTCTATAAACTTGTCCTGGTGCTGCATTGATCCATGCAATATCTGGAAAACAAAGCTGATAAGAAGAAAACATACCCATACCCTCCTCCTCACTGGATCCAGAGAGGTGTAGGTTCAGAATGGAGAGAATCTGAATGTTTTAACCCAACTTAAAGGTTAGTTACAGATCTGGGACTAGACTTAGCTCTTCACCAGCTGGAGACCTTGGAGCCTTGGGCTGTGCAGGGTGAAGAGGCTTTCCAAAGCAAGAGTCTGGCAGCTGGGTCCTTAGCCCAGGGCACTGGAGAACCCAGCAACTTTGGACAACTCTCTGTAGTCCATAATTCAGTTGTCTGTTTATTTAAAATGTGTTGTAAGCACAGCTGCTTTCTGAAGGCACATATGGTAATGATGGGGGGAGTCACTAAATAAACTGGCTCTGCGCCAGAGCTGTGAGTCAGCGTAAGGAGCTCAAATGCATCTTTGTCCAACCTAAATCAAAAAAAACGAAAAAAAAAAAAAAAAAAAACAAACACAAAAAAAGAGAGACTAATTTTGTGTTCAAATTTGGGTATGAGCATTGCATTTGGGAAGATAAGGCCAGCTACCACATCAGCAGGCTCTTGTGTGCCCAGAGCCCAGGAGTGGAATCTTCAGGGCAAAGTGTGGGCCGAATGCAGCAGGCAGCACCCATGGGCACTGTCATTCTTGCTGGCGAATCAAAGCTCTCCCTTCAGTTGCCAATACAAAGATTTGGAGGTAGAACAGAAGTCTATGGTGCATACAACAACTGCTTCACAGAGTCGGGCTCCGCTGCATCAAGTTTGGGTTTTTTTTGAAGGGCAAAACCTAAACATATTCCAGAGATCTAGGTTAAGAAAAAGGTATTTCAAAAGTAAAGCTTCATTAAAAACACTGCTTGGACACCCAGCATTTCCACAGAACCAGTTTGTGGTATCTCCATCCTCAGCCAATATTCTATCCAATTTCACAGCTAAGCTTGGTCCCTCAAGTTCCTTTCTTTCACAAATCCACTATTTGCTGGAAGGATTTCACCAAGAACAGTGTTTGTCTCGTGTGTTTGTAAGAAGTTACTCTGCAGCCAGACCAGATGATGGCAACCAAATGAGCCCTCTGGGTTAACAAGGCTGCAGAGTTGGATGAACACTAAGCAGACTGATGAGACCTCTCCTGAAGTACTGTGTCCAGCCCTGGAGCCCTCAGCACAGGAAAGATGGGGACATCCTTGAATGGATCAAGGTCAGAGAGCTGGAGTACCTCTTCTGCAAATGCAGACAGAGTTGGGGTTGTTCAGGCTGGAGAAGAAAAGGATCTGGGGAGACCTTAGAGCAGCATTTCAATACCTGAAAGATACCTACAGGAAATCTGAGGAGGGACTGTTTAGAAGGGCTTGTGGTGATAGGACAAGGGGCAATGGTTTGAAACTGGAGCAGGGTAGATGAAGTTGGACGTTAAGAAGTTCTTTAGAATGACTGTGGTGAAGTACTGGAACAGGTTGCCCACTCAAGGTCAAATTGATGTGGCCCTGAGCCACACTTGGAGATGTCCCTGCTGACTGCAGGACAAGATGACCTTTGAAAGTCCCTTCCAACCCACTGTGTTCTATGACCCCATAATTTGGGCGCAGAGAAGGAGCTACCAGTCTCGGGCTGTGCTGGGAGCTGCAAAGCCTAGAAATGAGGGGACAGTAAAGAAAGACGAAACCATAAAAATAAAATCCCATCCCTGTGCTGCAGGCAGAGACCGTGTGAGGCTGCAATTGCTGCTCCGTCGTACGCTCGCCTGCTGACAGCTTGTCACAACAGCAAGCGGCTGAGCGTAGGTCGGCTGCAGCAGGAGCTGAGTGCCGTAGGAGGAGCTGTGCCAGCAGCACCAGGCAGGAGCTGAAAGTGCTGCTCCATTTCCCTCTTCCCCGTCTCAATTTACGCTTCCATCTCAACAGTTTTCGTTCCCTGGCGAAGTTCTATTTCCATGATCTTTCAAGGTCTCCTGGATGTACTTTATCCCAGCTAAGTGTTGCTGTCATTAAACAAGGTTGATGGCAAGCAGGTAGGCCATGTCCATACCTAACCCTACTGTAAATGAGCACAACCTTCTCAAGGCAGAGGAGCCACCTACACTCTGGTGTCCCTGCACTGTTGGGCAGGGCTCTTGGGCAACATCTGGCAGCACAGTATGGCCTGAGGAGAAGAAACGAGCCACAAGACAAGAAGTGAAGGCAGAAGTTGGTCACAGCTGGTGAACACAGGCTGCTTCAAACAGTGGGGATGGATCAGTGCAGGAGGTAAAAGCAGCTGGAAAGGTGAAACACAGAGACCACTGGGAGGGTGGGATGGGGAAACAGAAAGAAATGGACAATAGTGCAGGTGTAATGACAGCAAGGGGCTATGAACAGAGAGAGTGAAAGGAGATAAGTGGTGTGGTGCAGGGGGAACCATAGGGTGGTGGCAGGGGAGGAATGATTCAGCTGTAGGGTGTGGGGGTTGTCTAGAAGGAAGCAATGGGTGACAAGAAAAGGAAATGCTGCTCAAACCAGGAGGTTGCCAGTGATGAAACACTGTCTTAGAGAAAGATACATGAGCAAGGACACTGATATTGGTTATTCATTGTTAAAAAACAAACAACAGGCAAACAAACAACAAATTCAAGGGCTTGCAAAATGCTGAAGTAATGGGAAGGCTCTCAAATGTCCTACAGAAGGGCACATGGAATAACCAGAGGCTGACTGAGAAGGAAAAAAATAGAGGAAGGAAATCGGTGAGAGAAGAAAGGACACAGGATGACACCAATGGAAAGTTCAAAGTAGTAGCAGAAATGTGGGGATAAAAGAGACAGAGGTAGATTTGGGATTACCAGATCTAGACCATGAAAGGAAGTGAAAGATTAGATGAAGAACAAGCCAGGAGACAAAAATAGAGGATGTATAGGTCTGGCTCTAAGGTGGTACAGCAGAACAGAACAAATGCTGTGCTATAAAATGTCAAAAGTAACTAATCTTTAATTTTTAAGCATCAAATCAGTACAAAAAGGCTTTGCGAAGGCTTGCATAGGGAGCCCCAACCTTGGGGACCATTACTCCATCCCTGCTAGGAAAGACTATGTCAAACTGGCCATGAGCCAGTAAACTGGCACAACGACTTCCCAACAATTATCCAAGTACATCCTCACTGCTACAGGAAGATTAAAACTTGGGATGTTGCCAGTGGAAGTTTGTACTTTGCAAATATACCAAAAGAAAAAGAAACATTAATTGATCAACCCCAATATTTGTACAACTTGCCATTATCCAAGGCTGCCACTCATTCTTCCTCTGTTCTGCAGGCACAAAGTCAGCAAAGCATTCAGTACCAGCTCCAGCTCTGACCCAAAGCACTGCTGCAGTGTCAGCATCCAGCCCTTTCCCAGAAGGGCCACTTGCAGACACAAAAGGCAGGAGCAGGTTTGAAAAAAATCAAACCTCTCCAAACACAGAAAGAGCCAGGACTGAGCTGACCTGTGGAAGACTTCATGCCTTGACAGGAAAGAAATATTACAGGCTGGTGGGCAAAGATCCATGGCTTGCAAGGTTATGAGTTAAAATCCCTGAGGTTAGGAGCTGGCCACCTGCCCAGCACCGAGTGTGAGACTCTGTTGCTGTTATTAACTGTGCACTCCTCCTGTCCTCCACCTTTGGCTGGAGGAATGGGCACCTCTCACCCCACCTCATCACTGATGCCTGCACCAAGAGCTTTCCTTAGAGGTACTTCCAGGGCCCTCGTGTCAGGTGAGCATGCCCACAGGCAAGTGCTTGACATGGAATCCTATGGGGGCTGGCATCTGAGAGGGCGAGGGAAGAGGAGAATTGCTGTGGTGGTGGTTTCCTCCTCCCAGCTGCACACAGACACCATGCTGACAACAGAGGACTACACAAATGAGAGTTGTCTCCTATGGGGACAGGCTGAGAAAGTTGGGGTTGTTCAGCCTGGAGATGAGAAGGCTCCAAGGAGGCTTTAGAGCAGCATTTTAATATCTGAAAGGGGACCTAAGGAAGGCTGGGGAGGGGCTGTTTGCAATGGCTTGCAGTGATAGGATGAGGGGCATGGGTTTTAAGCTGCAGCCAGGCAGGTTTAGGTTGAACATCAGAAGGAAGTTCTTTACTTTGAGGGGGGTGAAATACTGGAACAGATTTCCCACTGGTGTGGTTGAGACCTCAAGCCTGAGGATATTCAAGGTCACACTTGGTGGGGCCCTGAGCAACCTGATGTAAGTGGAGATGTCCCTGCTCACTGAAGTGGGGTTGGACTGGGCAGACCTTTGAGGGTCCTTTCCAACCCCATGCGTTCTATGATTCTACTCTGCAGCAGAGCAGAGCCCACTGGAGCAGCAGGAGCCACAGACCTTAAATAACAGTGGCTTTGACCTCACCATTAATCCCTGCATCTTTTCTAATGTTTAAAGTCCCCTAGTGTGGCCTTCCCCTTGGTGCAGCAGAGACGTGTGGTGTAAGGGACATTTCCAGCAGCTCCCAGGGGAACACCAGCTGGACAGCACAGCATTTCTTTCTGCCTAGGGCTTAGGGGCTGAAAATCTTTTCTATTATCAGAGTTTTGCATCTCATTTCTATCCTCCAATCCTTGGATGCCAGTTAGTGCCTGTTACTTACCTTCTTCACAGCAGGTTGTGAAGATTAATTAGAAAGACTGTCTCAAGGTGCAAACTTTGCATCTGGCTGGAAATTGTGAAGGTCAGATTCGAGCTGGTTCAACCTGGTATCTCTGTGCCTGTGAGAAGCTTTGGGAAGAAGGGCTCAATACAGTCAAGCCATGAAAGCCTGGCACACTTCTGGCATTGCACAAGCTCCTTGAACTAAATTATCAGCAATAGGTGCTGTTTTTTGGAGTTAAAAGTGACAGCAACTCGAAGATGGGAACTTCAAAAAACAGCCTCCACAAGGACTTGTAATCAGAAGCAAGACCCTCTCGTTACCTGAAAATAGGCATTTCTGGATGCCCCTGGGGTCAGTGCTGAAGGCTTTTGCAAAGAAGAGATCACATTAGGCTAAGCAAGATGCTCTTAATCCCTCTCACCACTGGACTAGCTTTTAGATGAGATGGTGCTGTTTTATTTGAAACACTCTTCACTCTTCTCTTGACTGAAATAAGCCAATTCTCCTGATAATGTCCTTGAATTTCTCTTTATGCCCTTGAAGAAACCATCCAGCCCATCATTTGCTTCTGGAACAGGGGTGCTCCTTCATCTGTGCTTCACCAAGCTAAGGAGGATTTAGAGAGAATTACTATGGTCCCATTCTCCAGCCTGGAGGCTGCACCTAGAGAAACAGAGACTTGCATGGAATTCTAGAGCAGAGCTGCCCATCAAGCTTGGTACATCAGCAAAGTGGGGTTTACACCACCCTAACCAACACCTGCAGCACTACACATTTCTCTGCCCTATGGTTTCTTTAATCCATTAATAAAAATTAATATATGGAAATAGTCCAGGCCTAGCATTGCCCCTAGACCATGGGCACGGAACAGTGCCAGTAGGTCTAGAGGGAAGTACAAAGATCCACTCTGCTTTTCAAACCCAATGTCAGTTTTGCAGAGGGTGGTGGTGGTTAGAAGGAAAGTCAGAGCACCACCAGAGGAAAAACAGAACATTCCCTACCCTGCTAGCACATACTGGTACCATTAAAGGGCTTTCTGCCTTCTACTGGACACCCACTGAGTGGCAATTAATGCGAGTGTCTCCTGTACACTTCATGTGAATGTCGTCAGTGCTCTGTGAGCTCTCCCCAGTGTTAGCAAACACTGGGTGATCATCTGGTTCACACTGGGTACACAGAATCCTCAGCCATAAAATCCTCTGCAGCATTCAGGTATTTGACAAACTGAAGCATTTCAGGGCGTGCCTGGCCTTTCTGTTTACACACAAAACTGCTCAGTGCAGTTTCCAATCCAATCTCAGAGAGAAATTTGGCCTCCAAGCCTTTTGCAACAGAAAAAAAATTGAAACAGGTTTCCCTGAGTCATAACCAAACCCCTTGGTTTGGGCAGGCACCTGCATCATATAACCCCTGAGACAAACCAGCCACGCTATGTTTTGAAGTCAGCTCAGTCCCCCCATTCTGGTGCCTGAGGAATCCTATCTTCTGCTCTCCAGATGGGTTTAGTAATGGGGAGTTTATCTCCAACCATTCCCATGGCTCTGGTGCTTTATTCCCTCTCCTTAGAGTGGTCCCACACTGTTAGTTTCCCAGACCAGCTCCCCAAAAAGCAGCCCATAAACTGCTAGCATCACCCCCTTGAATCGTAGCATCATCACCTTAAAGGTGTCCTAGTTCCACCCCTTCCTGGCACAGGCAAGTGACAGCTTCTACTAGACCAGGTTGCTCCCCATCCAACCTGACATCAGTGTACCTGGCAGACGCCTGGCAGTGTACCAGGTACAGACAGCTGTACCTGGCTGGTGTGACTTGAGAGCTGCTCCAAGTTCATCAAGCTTCGACCATCTATGAAGCAGAAGAGCATAAGGAGACTTGAAATGCTGGAGCTGCTGCTCAGAGCCCTGGCCAGCACGCGTGCCTGCCACGTCGGGAAACAGAGATCCTGACAGCTCATGCATCTTTAATGATGTTGCTCAGCAGAGGACACATTTGATAGCTGAAGGCATAAAAGCCTCACCAAGAGCAGGAGTGCTAAAACCCTTTGTCCATCTTTCAGGGCCAGATCTTGTTTCTAAAGTTAATGAAAGTCCCTTGTTAGCTTTAGCAGGACTGGACTCAGGGCCTGAGCAGCTACATGCAAGGAAAGTTTCAGCCCGGACATAGAGCTGTGAGAATCAAGGATCAGACACAGATATTCCACCTGTAGGACTTTCTGCTTCTTAAGAGGGTTGGCTTTACCAGACAGGTGTCCTGATAGCCATGCTCCTGCACAGACACAAGAGGCTGTTGCAGCAGCACCCAGATAACCTAGGTTATGCTCTGGGTGGTATCAGAGTCCAGCCTGTCACGCACATCCAGTGTGTCCAAACAAGGATGACACAATGCCTTTGCTCTTTAAATCCATAAATTAACATTTAAATAATCAGCAATTAGAACAGTAAGAACCAAGTGACACCGACAGATGCGTCAAGAGGCACCAGAAGCTCAGCCCTTTATCAAAGTTGTTTGACATTACAAACACAGGCTCAAGGTGAAGGTCTCCAGCCCTCGTTGTACATTCAGTATTGCACAACTCACACAGTACTCAAAGGAACACCAGGACCTCTTTTCCCCCTCCCTGAGGCTATGGAGTCTTGGTTTAATGATGTATCAAGACAACTTAAAGCAGGAGAACACAGAACAAATCTTATGTGTAAACAGTTCTGGGAAGGCACAAGTCTCTCCTGCCATGAGCTTGGGGGTTGTTTTGCAGCGTCCCAGATTTTTCTCACCTTTCCTGAGCTTTTAGCAGNGCTCTAGTAAGAGGTGTCCCTGCCTATGGCAGGGTGTTGGAACTGGATGATCCTTGAGGTCCCTTCCAACCTTACCATTCTATGATACTATGAATGT
Organism: Ramphastos sulfuratus; assembly: GCA_013399055.1. Lineage (NCBI taxonomy): Eukaryota > Metazoa > Chordata > Aves > Piciformes > Ramphastidae > Ramphastos > Ramphastos sulfuratus. Next base: position 87,598 of record WBNM01016608.1, on the reverse strand, counting down.
TTCCTCCATTCTCTAGGGTCCCCAACACAAGAAGGACATGGACCTGCTGGAGCGGGTCCAGAGGAGAGCCACAAAGACGATCAGAGGGAGCTCTCCAGCACCTCTTCTATTCAGACAGGCCAAAAAAATTTGGTCTGTTAAGCCTGGAGAAGAGAAGGTTCCATGGAGACCTTAGAGCAAGAATGCAATATCTGAAGAGGCCCTACGGGAAGGCTGGGAAAGTGCTGTTTAGAAGGGTTTGTAGTAACAAGACAAAGAGCAAAGACTTCAAACCAGAGCAGGGTAGATTTAAGTTGGACATTAGGAAGAAGTTCTTTATAAAGAGCGTTGAAATACTGGAACAGGTTGTCCATAGATGTGGTTGAGGCCCCATGCTTTGAGACATTCAAAGTCAAACTCGATGGGGCCCTGAGCAACCTGATCTAGTTGGAGATGCCCCTGCTCAATGCAGGGACATTGGACAAGAGGACCTTTGAGGGTCCCTCCTAAGCCAATGCATTCTGTGTTTCCTCAGTGCACTCAGCAGCCACGCTGGGCAGGGCTCTGCATCTACTGCAGGTCAGGGTTTTTCTAATTGCTTTCCCTTGTTCACCACTTCTGTTCTTGTCAGAGAGGCAACGAGGGAGCATCTTTACATGGAGATCCCAAGGAGCAAACAGCAATCAAGAGAGTGGCGTGAACAAGAGGAGTGCTGATGACAACGTACACTGTGCCACAGTGTTTGCAGGGAGGAAAAGTGTTCCTAATCAATATTAATTGGAAGTTTCCTGCTCTCAGAGCTTAAGTGTCTGCTTCCCAATTGTACCAGCTAGTTGGATAACAGACATTACTCTCTCACAGAATTTGTCTTTCCAACATCTTTTGATTCAAGGATGAACTTGCAAAAAAAAAAAAAAAATAATGCTATGGAAAAAAAAAATTAAAAAATAGAGCAACCAGCACAATTATTTCCTGGATGAGCTTTGTTCACATATTCCTCAGTTTCCCAAGAATAAAAATGTTATTTTCCAGTTCGCTGAATCCTAGAATGACAGGGGTTGGAAAGGATCTCTGGAGACCATTCAGTCCAACTCTCCTGCCAAAGCAGAGCGACTCACAGCATCTTGCTGTCCAGCTGGTTTGAAATCTCTCTAGAGAAGGAGACTCTACAACCTCTTTGTGCGGCCTGCTCCAGGGCTTCAGCACCCTCACAGGAAAGAACTTGTGTCTCATGTTCAAGTGGAAACTTTTGGTTTCCAGTTTGTGCCCATTGCCCCTTGTCCTGTCACTGAGCACCACTGAAAAGAGCCCAGACCCATCCTGTTGCCCCACCACCCTTTAGCTCTTGCTGTGCATTCAGCAGATTCCCTCTCAAGCTGCTCTTCTCCAGGCTCAACAGCCTCAAGGCTCTCAGCCTTTCCTCCTCACAGAGATGCTCCAGGCCCCTCAGCATCTTTGTAGAATCATAAAATTGACCAGGTTGGAAGAGACCTCCAAGCTCATCCAGCCCAACCTAGCACCCAGCCCTATCCAATCAACCAGACCATGGCACTAAGTGCCCCATCCAGGCTTTTCTTCAACACCTCCAGGGACAGCAACTCCACCACCTCCCTGGGCAGCCCATTCCAATGCCAATCACTCTCTCTGTCCAGAACTTCCTCCTAACATCCAACCTATATGTCCCCTGGCACCACTTGAGACTGTAGCCCTAATAAGACTCTAGTTCCAAGGAGAAGCTTTGCTACTCATCAGTCAGAGCAGAGAGGGCTTCATGTCAAGTTTTCACTGCCATCCACTGCAGAGCCCTTGTGCTGCTCGGTTCGCAGTGACCGAGGTTAACCATGCACTTCAAGGTGACTGTCAGGATGAAAACTCACACCACAAGGGATGAAGTTCTCAAAGCAGAGCCTTTGCTACTCCTGTCACATGAACATCTGCAGCATGAACACCTATTTCAGTCTGACAACCTTAAAGGCATTGACTCAGTAGCAAGGATGCAGGCAGAGAGCAAGCACACGTAGAAGGGAAGATGGCATCATAGAAATAGAACAGGACTTGGGTAAAGTGATTACAGAGCATGTGAGACACTTCTAAATTTTGCTAACTGCTTAGCATTTAATTCCTCTTATTTTTTTTTTTTCATTTTTTTTATTAATTCCACCCACAGGCAAAAGAATAAAGCCCTCTCTGAAGTAAGTCCTCTCCTGAACACTCAGCGCAGAATCCCAGCAGAGCTGATGGGGTGTTAATGACTCAGTGCCAGGTGCCAGCAGAACTTGAACTGGGGGCTTGTGGCACTAAGCACACCCCAAAAGGAAGGGGTCAGCTGGCAGCAGACCCTGCCTGCCCACAGGGCTCTGCAAGCCTAAACTTGCCCACATTGAGAAGGATTATTCTGGAGCAGAAGGAAAGAGGAGGGAATTGACAGTGCTTAACCTGAGTAGCCTTAATTTCATAGGCAGTTACAATACTGTCATACTCCCAAGGAAAACAAAAGTCTGCAGATTCTCTGCTTCAAGAGCAAGAAGCTCTTGGGATTGTTATCTCCAGGCTGGCTTCCAGCAGGCTGGATCATGGACAAGGTGTTCCTCAATCTGCTAAGATGCTTTGGCACCCATATTAAGTTATTCTTCAGGAGCACCTGCAGCAGGGCAAATGGGAGATTTCTGCTTTGCCTTGTGCTGACAGAGCTCTACACCCAGGTTTGCTGGCTTGGGATGAAGGCTTTCAAAAACCAGCTACTGAAGCCTTCAGGTGTGGTAGATTAATCCACCCACCTCCGAAGCCCTGACTCAGCATTTCAGGCTCCTAAATAATTGAGGACACAAAATGAAATAGCCAAGCTTCTTTGGGAAGGTCTTAAATTTTCTCTGTGATGGTATTTTGGAGGCACAGAGAGGGAAAACCATCAGTGAAGTCACCAGAACTACAGATTTATATCAAGCAAGTCACACAGCAATAGGGAGTAGCCTCAGTAAAAATTATTTCCTTGGCTGTGCATTCAATCATTCTCCAAGAAATGATTGTGATACCTGGACTACAGCAGCCTGATGTTAAAAATATTGGTACCTTGTGTCAAGGAGATATTGCTATCCCTGACCAAGAAGCAGTGAAAATAAAATTAATATCTTAACCTGAACTAAAGTATGAAGAAATAAGGCTTCAGAAAGTGATGAGTGTTGGTTTAAGCCTGCTCCCACAGATATCAACAGAAACCTTGTCTTGGTGTCAGGATGATCACTGACAAATCTCCTGGTAATGTCCAGCCCTAAACCAGCAACTTTGCTGAGGCATGGGGCAAAAATCTTGTCTTTTGCTTTGTGTGGTGGATTTTAAGTCCTGGGTTTATTTTTATAGATATATATTTATATGTATACACACAGATAACCCATGGAGTGCAACAGAGTTTCAGGTTTGTCTCTCAAAAGGCAGTCATGGAATCACAGAACCATTACAGACTCTAAGATCATTGAGTCCAACTGTCAAGCCAATACCATTGTGCCCAGTAAACAACATCCTCAAGTACCATGTCTACACATATTTTGAACCCCTGCAAAGATGGTGACTCCATCACCTCCCTGGGCAGCCTGTTCCAGTGCCCAGTTAAGAAGTGTTTACTAAAATCCAGCCTAAAGTCACTGCAGCTGTCACAGATACCGAGACTCACCTGGGAAGTCAAGCTTTGGCACAGCTCCAGGCTTGGCTACATCATGCCCCAGGACATGGACAAAGCCCTGGAAGCCTCCTAGGGCAGTAGTCACTTGCTCTGATGCTGGTGATCCCCAGAAGCCACCTTGCTGAGCCTGGCCAAAGCTGGGGAGATGTTGCAGTGCTCCTCTGAGAGCATGAGGACTGCAGAGCTGAGGTGTGCTATTGTGAGCCAGGAGCTGTAAGGCAGCATACAGAAAAAGCCTCTCCTGCCTCTTTTAACTAATCCAAGCAGGCAGCTCTTGCTCCTTTTCTGAAGGCAAGAACTGGAGTTAATGGGTTGCTATAAACTCCTCACTACTGGAAAGCTGATGCTGTCTCTATCTCTGCTTGACATAGGCATACAGCAGTACTGAAGAGAAACATTAGCTCTCACCTGTCTATGGGAAGTGGCACTGTGGCCTGAGGGATGCACAGTTCAGAGCTCATCGAGAGCCCTAGCAGTAACACTGGACAGGCAAGAGACCTGCCCTTTCCTGGGGATGCTGAGGAAACACCACAGTGAACCACAGAGATCCCACATGGGTACACTCTGGAGGTCTGTACCCAGTTGGCCCCAGGCTTGCCCTGGGTCACAGCCTTAGTTTGCTTCTGACCATCTCAGCTGAGTGCTACAGGAGACCTCTGCTTGCTGCAGATTTAAAATAACCAAGAGGCCTCCTGTTCAAGGATCTAAGTGCTCCATCACCACCCACAAGAAGCATAGACCCCTCAAGAACTTAGCCAACACCCTTCCACCTCTTCTCCACTGAGGGCATCACCCACTGCCTCTGCTATGAGTCCAACCAACTCCTGTTTTCCATGGTGTGCCAAGGCCATCACCTCAGACTCGTGGCAGTGATCACAAATGTCCATGACTGGTGTAGATCAACTCAGAATCCAGAACACAGGGCATCACTAGCAGAAAAACAACTTGAACAGTTCATTTGTGTCCTCTGCAGTGTCCCCCCGCTTCACATGCATCCGAGCTGCTTCCCTGCAGATGGTGGCCAACATGGGCACTGCCAAGCTGTGGCTCAGAGACTCCCCAGCAGAACTGGTGGGACCATGAAGCTAAGTGCTCAGGTCACTGGCACACCTGGCTAAACTTGTCCAACCTGCACCCTGTTTCAGCCCAAGCCTTACCATAGCCACAGCACAGCAGCAGACAGGTGCCTGACCTCCTAGCACAGCATAGCACCGAGTCCCATGAGAAACAGGCACAGGTTTCATCAGTGCGTTCATCAGCACTGCCGAGGCTGTGGCAACAGAGATATCAACTCTGTGGGGCCAGCAGCCTGTTGTCCACACTGTGACAGATGTCAAAGCAAGAGGAGAAAGCAAAGCTGCAGCTGTTCTGTTTCTCTTGTTTTATCACCCTTAACCACCTCAGTGTTCAGCCTGGCCATGCATAGCTGCAGCGGTGCCACAGGAGGGGTTCTGGAGATGAAAACTGAGAGCCACAGGAGCAGGAGAAGCAAAGCACCACACAGGGGACTCTCTGCTACATATTATAATCAGCCAGCTGAGAGATAGGGTAAGAGATGCTTGTAAAAATGCTTCTGATCCCTGGTGAGATGCTTCCCTCTTGGGAGCTCCTCTCTGAGAAGCTGCAGTAGGAAATGCTGTCTGAGAGTTATTAGGAAGCCTTCTCTTAATTTCACAGTTACATTGGCTTAGACCTGTCTGCAGCTTTCTCTCTTATTGCTTTCTGCCTGGAAACATGCATCTTCTGTCTGGAGTGAACTCCTTCAAGCAAAGCAAAGGGAATCTGTAACCACCTCAGGCCTTCTGCAAACAGCTCTTCTCAGCAGGAGAGAGAGGCCAGAGACACCTGCCCAGCAAAAGCATCTTTCAAATCCCACCCTCTGCAGCCACTTATTCCACAAAGTTTAAACCAAGCAAGGATATGAACCAGGGGTTAGCTAGAGCTTCTCTTATGAACCCCTGGGGTGGGATGTCATTGAGGTTACCCCAGTCCAGAACAAAGAGCAGCAAGTGGTAAAGAGGACCAGTACCTGTGTCAGCTGAGAAAAAATTCTTTAAGGAGAACCTTCTTTGCTGTGAGGGTGCTGGAGCCCTGGAGCAGGCTACCCAGAGAGGTTGTGGAGTCTCCTTCTCCTGAGATTCCAAACCCACCTGGGCATTGTGCTCCTGGGCAAGCTGCTATAGGTGACTCTGCTTTAGCAGGGGGAATTAGACCAGATGATCTTCAGATGTCCTTTCCATCCCCCACCACACTGGGATTTGATGAGGCATCCTCTTTCCTACCTCCTCAACAGCAACCATTAACAAACCCAGAAATTCTGAGATTACATAGCTGAGAATGAAACCCTTAGGAGACAAAGCTGTGATTCCAACTAGCCACCCCACAAGCTCATTTTCCCCATGCTAAACCCCATCCCTTGAGCTCACCTTCTGCCTACCCACACCTCATCCTCTAACAGACCCCAGTCCCTCTACACCAAGCAGAGCCACAGCTGAGCAGAATCCCTTTTATTCTGGCAGGATTAGGCAGGCTCAGATCACATGTGCCATGTAATTACTGCAGCAGTGTTCCAAAGCCAAGTGGAGGTGGTGAAAGGCTCAGGCTGCCCTATTTAGTGGCAGGTGATTAGGTAAGTTGAAGGGGCTTTTCTCTTCATCTTTACCTCTTCTTTGAAAAATTCAATTTGCCTTAAGGCAGCACTGAGAGCTGATACTGACCTAATCCCTCACCAGCCCAGACCTGATCTGCTGCAAATTTCCACCTCTATCAAGAGCACAAACCCACATTCCTTTCCTCCACAATGCAGGGGTCCCAGGATCGACTTACCTCCAGGTCCTGTTCAAAACCTGGGCTGCAAAACATGTTATATAACCTGCCTCAAAGGTCCAGTCCCCCTGAGCCAGCAGGTGAGAATGCTCCAGTGCCTTCTGCCTCTCTGGCAAGCCCTGAAAAGCAGCTTTCACTGTCTTCTGTAGCTCCTTCTCTAAAGGCTTACAGTTTTTCCTTCTTCTCCCTTCCCTGCTAGGCTTCTAAATAATTTCTGCTCACCAAACAATCATTTGCTTTTGTCTTGCTAGTGCTAAAATTGGTATCTCTGTTTGTGGCTCTCCCTTCCCTCCTGGTACCACCTAACTGACTGTTATTGCTAATAATGCCAGCAGAGATCTGGGAGGGATACTCCCTACCAAAGTGCTCCTGGGGAATCAGCTCGGGGAGCAACCTCCAGCAGCAACCTGTGCACAGATTTCTTCTTCCAGCCCTGCAGAAGCAGATAGCTCTAAGAACATTCTCCTTCCTCTGTGTTCAGAACCTCAAGCAAATAATCTGCAGGTTGCATTCTAGAGCACAAGTTGTTTCCACACCCTCTTGATGACATCCTGGTCTGCTTTCTTCTCCTGAGGGTGAAATATGGGTGTAAAAGTGGCCTTTTCCTCCAGAGAGGTGGGCAAGTGGCTGTCAGTGTGCAGTGACGTGGGAGGGAAAAGCACCAAACATCAGGGATGGTGGCTAAGAGCTTGGAAGTGAACCAGCAATGTGGAAGCACAGCTATGGTTTATCAGATGGAGATGTGAGTAAGGCACCTTCCAGCTGCTCCTCCTGAAGCTGTTAGTGCTGAATTCCCACCAGGAACACAGAATAAATGCTTCCAGGCTTGAGGACGAGGGGTGATGATTTGAAACTAGAAGAGGGACATTTAGACTAAAGAGATGGGAAAAATGTTTGACACTGAGGGTGGTGAGACCCTGAGAGGTGGTAGATGCCCAGTCCCTGGAGCTATTCCAGGTCAGGTCATTTGGGGTTCTGAGCAACCTGCTCTAGCTGCAGATGCCCCTGCTGACTGCATGAAAAGTGGAGTAGATGACCTTGAAATGTCCTTTCCAACACAACCCAGTCCACGAGTCCATAGTTCTGTGACTCTGTGCCTGGATGGCAGAAGATGTGCTCTACAGAAGAGGAAGGGGCAGGGTATCATTGCTGGGATGGTGAACTCCATGAGACTTAGCAGGGTGCTGCAGGGATGGGCAATGGTGCCTGCTGCATGGGTTGTTTGATCTGTGGGTAGGACACCCTGCCTGAAGCATGTCCCTGGTTTGTGCAAGCACAAGTTGTGAAGATGCACTACTGCACTGCCCCCACGGGATGGCCACAGCAGTGTGCTTGGTGCTGCTATGCAGGTACCCGGAGGTAGGTGCAAATGTCAATGTGGGCTCAGGCTCCCTGCTGTCGCAAGCTGGCGTCTGTGCACCAGCTATGAGCCTGTCTGGAAAGAATACACCGAGGGCTGGGCACATCAGCTGGGTCACTTCACTGCTCTACATAGTTTTTGTCCCCCGAGATGGCTTTCAAAGGGAGCTTGGGCAAAAATGGGGAGAGCAGTGAAAAACAGAGTGTGTCTTGTGGGGAGCTCTGACAACCGAGGGCTTTTCATTTCGTGTTTTCCATGAGATGGTGCTGGGTGGAGGAGCAAAGGGTGACTCAGGAAAATCCCACTGCTCCCCCCACACCTCATCTGCAGCTGGAGAGAGGGAGATGCTGCAGGCATGAAATGAGGCTCCCTGGGATGCTCTCTGCACATCTCAAGCTGCAGGCATTTTGCATTTTATATCCTGTTTCGATTCTATCTAACAGCTTAGACTTCTTCTTCCAAAAGCTAAATTATTTCTTTTAAAAAAATCTTTCCATTCAGTCATTTGAGGAAAGTCTCTTTGCTCTGGAGAAATGACTCTGGCCTTATGTTCAGTAAAGAAGAAATTAAACGTGATCATATTAATTATGGCTCCTTATTTCACACAAAACTATAATCAAGTGGCTTCGATGTCTAAACAGTTATGGCAGCCTTACTAAGGAATTATGACATTAAAGGCTCACTCTTAAGTTCAAAATGTTTAAATTATAGATACAGAGAGAAACTGATGTCACATTTATAAATGATGCCACCCTTTATAAATATGTAAAGGCTAAGTGCCCAGAGGCTGGAGCCAGGCTCTGCTCAGTGATGCCCAATGACAGGAGAAGGGGCACTGGGTGGAAGCTGAGGCATAGGAAGGTCCATGGAAATGTGAGGAGGAATTTTTTCACTGTGAGGGTGACAGAACACTGAAACAGGCTGCCCAGGGAGGGTTGTGGAGTCTCCCTCTCTGGAGATACTCAAAACCTGCCTGGATGCATTCCTGTGTGATCTGGTATAGGAGATCCTGCTCTGGCAGGGGGTTGGACTGGATGAGCTTTCCGGGTCCCTTCCAGCCCCTGACATTCTCTGATTTCAAGAGCTACAACCTCTTGTAGGAGAAATGTGAAGGAGCAAACCACTATCAAAACATGCATCTGCTTGAGCTTCAAGAAAGTCCTTATGATGCCTACAAAACACAACTGCTTTTTTGGTTTGTTTGTTTTTTTTTTTTTCTTAGATTCAAGCCATGATGCCCCATTTAAAAAGGAAGGGGCAGCCTAGTGAACATCTTCTAACAAAGCCTGTGAAGCAAAAATAAGCTGAGGACACGAAGTCTGCAAAGCTGGAGCAATGGAAATTGTCCCTTCTGGCAGGACTTGACTTGCTGGGTTTCTGCCAGTCTGGTGGGGACTTCTAGTCTCTGTGGCTCTGTGGAAGTCAGCCTCAGGTTTGAGGGCTGATTTCTGAGCCAAAAACATAAATGGCTTAGGTTGGAAAGGACCTTAGACATCATCTGCTCCAACATCCCCACCATGGGCAGGGACACCTCTTAACTAGATTCAGCTGCTCAGGGCCTCATTCAATCTGCTCTCAAACACCCACAGAGGGGAGGCATCCACAACCTCCCTGGACAGCCTGAGTCTCACCACCTTTGTACTGAAAACCTTCTTCCTAAGATCCAGGTTAAACCTACTGCCCTCAGCTTCGAACCATTCCCCTTGTCCTTTTGCTAGACACCCTCATGAAAAGTCCCTCTGCAGCCTTCCTGGAGGATCCCTTCAGGTATTGGAAGGCAGCTCTAAGGTCTCCCCCAGAGTCTTCCTCTCTGGGCTGAAAGCCTCAGCTCCCTCAGCCCATCCTCATAGCAGAGATGCTCCAGCCCTTGCATCATCTCCATAGCCATCCTCTATACTTGCTCCAACAGCTCTGTGTCCTCCTTATGATGGGAACAGCAGCACTCACCAGAAGGTAAGGCTGTACTTTGAGACCAAATAATAAAATCAGCTGTTGGGAACTGCCTGTCTCCAGGGATGGAAATGACAACTGCTCAGAGCAACTTCCATCCCTAGCATGCTAAATCTTCAATGAAAGTTCCATTTCCACACTCTGGAAGGCAGACACCACAACCAGAGCTTGCATGCAGTTGAGATGCCAGCATGTAAAATAGCAGACTAGGCTGCAGGTATTGTAATATCCTAAAGTGCATTTTGAGTTGGGTAAACATGCTCAAGGACTTTATGGCTCCTGGGAACTGTCATCTATGCTTCCTGGGGAATTTGTTGTGTTGTGATGAATGGTGTTCACTGGGACTTCTAAAGTGCTTTCAGGAGAATGGGCTCAGGGGTGGCATAAATGTGAATGATTCTCTCTGTGTTTGCACCAGTCTAGAAGTTGTTCCACACCCAGACAAATGTTTCTAGGCAGAGAGGAGCAGAAAGAGCCTCTCGTGAGCAGGGACTTTCACAAGAGGTATGGATGTGTTCTGCAGCACCTTGGGAAGGACTTGGGAAATTAGCCCTTCCAGCTCCACTTCAGTCCTCACCAGAGGGTGGGTGGAGTGGCCACATGACCCCAGGACCCTGCTAACAGGAGGCCTGAGCAAAGAAGACACTTGCTGAGCATCCCTCAGCTCTTCCAGGTGTGAACCTGCATCCTGGACCTAGAGCAAAAGCTCTGCAATTTCCCAGTTCTTATCTTTCTAGAGTAACACAGCAAAGTCCCATAAATGCCAGATTCTTCTCCACCATCAGCTGCTGCTTTATCTGCTATTGCAGGTACTGTAGCTAGTGCTTTATCTGCTGCTGCCGTGGCTGAGGAGGGCAGATGCTGGGCATAAGTCATCAATGTGGGGCAGCCCTTTACAGCAACATTCAATCTGGATGTTAGGAAGAAGTTCTTCACAGCAAGAGTGATTGGCATTGGAATGGGCTGCCTGGGGAGGTGGTGGAGTCATCGTCCCTGGAGGTGTTTAAGAGGAGGCTGCATGAGGCACTTAGTGCCATGGTTTAGTTAATTAGATAATGTTGGGTGATAGGTTGGACTTGATGATCTCTAAGGTCTTTTCCAACCTGACTGATTCTGTCATTTGCCTTCCTCAAGCAACAGAAAGGTCCACAGCTGTGTGGTGCTACCAACCCTCCTTCCCTGGTTTGGATAGGCCTTGGAGGAGTTGGGCTCAACTCTCCTGTTCCCAGGCCAGAGGACACTGCTGGGGCTGAGTATCAAAGGCCTGCTGTGAACAATGTCAGCCAGGCACATAAACAAAACCTAAAGAGAGCTCACAGCAGTTCCCACAACAAGAAGTTACCAGTGGTTAACAAAGGATAAAAGCAAAAAAAAAAAAAAACAAACCCAAAAAGAGCCCCCAGTTCCTTCCATCTGCACCACCCTTGAGCAGGAGGGTGTCCATCACTGCTGAAATCAAAGCCTTCCTCTCCATTGTTTCCCCTGCAGGGAGAGCAGCTCATGGCCCTCTGCCACCAGGGAGCTGGATGAAAGCAACCCAAGGCCCCCACACCACAGGACTCAGGGCTCTCTGCCTTTGTCTGTCCTGTGAAGCTGCAGTAAAGCTGCTCTCCTAGAGCAGGAGGCAGAGCTGGGTTTGCTGGCCAGAAGCAATGTCCTGTCCCAGCCCTTCACTACTGCAGCACAGCTTGGGGCCATCACAGCAGCTCTGAAACATCCACAACACAGCACAGTGCCTCCAAAGTGGATGATCATAGTCCAGTGTGATGTTGCTACTTCAAAATCCACGTCCTTGCAGAGCTTTGTGATCTGGATCACAGAATCAGAGAGGGGTTGGTGTTGGAGTGGACCTTAAAGATCACCTACTTTCAACCCCTTGGACGTGGGCAGTGCAACCTTCTTTCTAGATAGGTTGCTCAAGGATCCTTCCAACACTTCTAGGGTTGGAGACTCCCCAAGTTCTCTGAGCAACATGTTCCAGTGCCTCACCACCCTCATGGGGAAGAATTTCTTCCAAATGTCTGATCTAAACTGAACTTCTTCCAGTTTGAAGCCTTTAGCCCTTGTCCTGTCACCTCATGCCTTTGTAAAAAGTTTCTCTCCAGCTCTCCTGTAGCCCCCTTCAAAAACTGGAAGGCTGTTTACTATAAGGTCTCCCCCCAGAGCCTTTTCCTCACCAGGCTGAAGAACCCCAGCTCTCTCAGCCTTAGTTCTAACAGCAGAGGTGCCTCAGCCCTCGGATCATCTTTTTGGCCTCCTCTGGACCTGCTCTAACAGTTCCATGCCCTTCTTGTTGTTGAGTACCCCAGAGCTGGACCTAGCACTGCAGGTGGGGTCTCAGCTGAGCAGAGGGGCAGAATCCACTCCCTCCACCTGCTACCCATATTGCTGGGGATCAGCTCAGGACATGGCTGGAGGGGGAGCTGCAAGCTCAGGATACATTAAGGACACCATAACCTGTCCTGTGATGGAGGTGGATCCTATGTTGACAGAGTCCAGGAGCACTGCCCACAGACCTCCCTGGCTACACAGTGTTAACCAGCTCCACTTACTTACAGTCTTTACACGGATCAGATCTCCTCTCAGTCTTCTCCAGACTAAACAGCTACAGGTTGCTCAGTCTCTCTTTGTAGGGAAGATGCTCAAGTCTCCCAGTCATTGTTGTGGCTCTCCACTGGACTCTCTCCAGCAGGTCCCTGTCTCTCCTGAACTGGGGTGCCCAAAACTGGACACAGCATTCCAGGTGTGGTCTCACCAAGGCAGAGCAGAGGGGGAGAAGAACCTCCCTAGACCTGCTGGACACTACTTCCTACTTTACACACCTCTCCTACACTCCTCCCTCAACATCTCCTGGAGTTTGCTACCAGGTCCAGGCTGGAAATCCTTGGATTCAGTGCAGACTTATATTAATTAGGGTAAATTAATATTTGAGCCTGAAAGAAAATTATTTTGATTCAGCAATATTTATGCTGCCCCACTTTTGCATGGAGATTTTGTACACATTGCAGCAACTGGTGAAACTTCAAGTGCCAAGAGCCCAGGAATTCTGCTGGTGTCCCTGCCTGCCTTTGCAAGGATGCAAGTTTCCTCTCCATCCATACCACCAGGAGCTTGCTCCAATGTGGTCTCCACCAAAGGCAATACTTACAACAAAACCCAAGGAGAAAACATCTGCTGGACAAGGAGCTGAAAACTCTGCTCACCATGACTAGCACAAGCAAGGTTTGTCAGACAGGGACTATCTTTTGGAGAGACCCTTAATAAGGCTTTTCATGAGAAATCCACTTAGTATTCCTCTAAAATTCCAGGAGGGTGAAATCCCCCACTCTTTCATCTCATTAAGGATGAAGGAATGCCAGGTATGTGGCAGGAATCTGGGGTGAGGAGGAGGAGTGGGGTATATTTTAACCAGGCTGTAGTGTGGCAGGGGGAAAAAAAAAATTTAAAGAATAAAATAGTGACCTAAGGATCAGGATCTGAAATTTATTCCCCAGAGCTGGCAGGAGCATTGTACTATTGCACATGGTTAACCCACACAAAGCTTAACCCAAGGGACACAAAACTAAGTTTAAAGATGACAGACCCCCACACACACCCCTGCCACAGTCATCCATCAAAGCTTCTTTTCCCAATCCTAGATGAACTATGCAAAGTGCTAGGAAAGAAGCTTGCTGATAGCTCAAACCCAGCACCAGCAGATGGCATCTACCTTGTGACAGCTCTCCTGGGTGCAGGGTGGAATCCCAGGGACATGTGAGTGTGGATACATCCAGGAAAACAGTTTGGGACCTTCTTGAGGCACTTTGTAGCACTAACAGCATATCAGCTGCTGGGGCCTAAATCTGCTGGATTTATCTAAGCAAAGCAGACAAAGCAGTGGTGCTCAAGATGAGAGAGGTGACAGGGGAGGTCACCCCCAAGGAACAGAGGCCTGTGTGCCCCAGGGGACGTCTGGACATTCAAGAAGCAATTGAAGTTATTTGTAAAATCATCTGGAGCAGCCCTGTGAAAGTCCTGACAGCCCCAAAGCATAATAGGAAGATAAGCCCAGTAGAGCTGTTTCTTATCTGGGTACAGTTGGGCTGCTGCTCAAATGCAGAAACAAGTGCCAGTGACCCAGGCTAGCTTTTACTGATGACTGTTTTCCTTTGAAGAGCACAAGAAGACCCTGGAGAGGAAAATCTCCACATCAAAATCTTCAGTGGAAAGATAAGACTACCAAAAAGTTGTTCTCACAGACTCAAATTCACTTCCAAGCAAGTCCCAGAGGAGGCAGTGAACTGCCAGGCTCCTACAGGGCAGTCTGCTTACCTGGCACATGGAGCCATTTAGGAGCATGAAGGACACAAACAGGGTGGTACTTTAGAAAGGAGGGAAGTCAGCCTCATCTGTTGCAAACAGCTTCCCACCCCTCCTGAGCATCAGGGCACTTGGGAAAGTGCCCACACAGCAGCCCTGTGTGCCACCCCCACAATACCATGGCAGCAGTTATGAGGCCTTTGGGGTTGCAGGTTGCCATCTCCCCTCTAAAATTCTCTCCCCTGGAAGTTCACCACTGTCCCTTGCCCTTCCTTCATGTCAGGAAGGCAATCAATGCCCCATGGTCTTCCTGTGTGCAATACTCTGTCATCTACCGTGGTTCCAAGCAGTTCACACACGATCTCAGATGCCATACAAAGGTCTTTTCCCTCTGGAAGTCATTTGGCATAGCTGTGAACAAAGCCACACTTTTTCCTTGCAGGTTTTAAAGCTGATTTGTCCAGCCAGACCCACCCAGAGCACTGCACTGACCTTCCCTGGGGATGAGCTTCCTCTGCAGGCAGCAGCCCAGCTATGGCTACTGAAAGTGCAGGAGCCTGGATGCCTTCACAGAATCTCACTGGCAGCACAGATGCTTTCCCCATCAGCACAGCAGACAAAGAAAGAAGCTGCTTAATACTTCGCTTCAGCCCTGAAATAAACAAAAAGCTAAAAACATATTGCCCTGCCTAAACACAGGGATTTTAAGAGCTAAAAAGCTTTTGAGTCTGAGCATGAACTCAGCTTGCTTCATATTCTGACTGCCAACAGTCAATAGCAGTTAGTTAAGGACAAAAGCACATCAGCGTGGAGTGATTCCCACCATACCACAGCCTTGCTCCAGCTTCAGGCAGTGAGTGGTTTGAAGACCTTCCACTTGGCCCATTATGCATTAAGCATATATAGACCTATTCTCCATGATTTATTTGACCTCTTCTCCTTCCTCACTAACTCCTTTTCCAGTTTCCCACCACCTTATTGTCCTCTACAGTAACTGTGCACCCTGGGGAACGTGCTGCTAGCACCATTCTCAGGTGAGCTTTGCTGTTAGAGATGCCAAGGCACAGAACTGAGGTCAGAGCAAACAGCCATGGATTGTCCTGAGTAAATAAGACATGAAAATGGATGCAGGTCCCCAGGTTCAGTGCAGCAGTCTCATTGCAGTCTCTGCTGCACTAGGGAATGAAAATCAAGCCCTCTGCTCCAAGAGAGGAAGAAACAATCCATAAGGATCTAAAAAATGCCAACCAAATAAACAGTACAGTTGAAACCAAAACCAACAAACTTGAAACTCCAGCACTTTGCTGCCTGAAGAGGTAGGGCTGGGCTCCTGTGATGAACAAGGTGGGGAAAAGGTGTTGGTCAGGTAAATACAGGAGCACCTGGAAAAAGAGGGAGTAAGAGGAGCCAAGAAGTAGCCTTGGCAAAGCTTGCCAGGGTCTGAGCCGTTGAAAAGGGGAAGTTATGCTGGAGCTGAGGAACAGGCTGACTCTCTGCACAAAGCAGTGGGAGTGAGCACAGCTGCTGTGTGCCTGGTGGAAATCCCCCCCATCTGACTTGGGGGATAACGTTAAATCCTCTGCAGCATTCTCCCCTCCTCTGCTCATCCCACACAAAGCTTCAAAACTTCTGGTTTATGCCTGGCTGCTGGAGGATCATTGCAGGCTGTCTCTGGAGGGATAATCCTAAATTCTCAGTGACAGTTCATGGGCATCTTCTCTTTCTTCTGAAGTGCTGTCTTACACAGCACATTAAGCGTTCTGGAGATTAATAACTGGAGCAAAGAGTTCTAATCTCGGTGTCCTAGCGGAGCTTTAGCGCGGCGCGGCTGGCGTTTGAAGTGGCTGTGGCACAGGAAACCTAAGAAGCCTTCAAGACCAAAAGCAAGGCTCGGCGGCAGCTCCGACGGAAATCTGGGACGTGAAGCACATGGGCTGTGTTTAGTCTCCAGGGCTGCTGACTGACGTGCTGCTTCCACTCTGAGCAGGTCTTTGGGACCCTGCGAAAGGTGGGACCCACTTTGAGCTGCCTTCTAGGTTAAGCAGCCCCAGCTCGGCACACCTGCCCAACTGCCGCTGTGCTTCTGTGTTCCCTGACCTGAATTGGGCACTCGCTGAGTTGTGTAACAGGGCTACAGGTTGCTTTGAACTTAATCTGCTGAGGACCAAATGGGAACCACTTGACCACCTCCAAACCTTCAATGGTGCTTTGTCAGCTGGCAGGACACCCGCCAGGATAAACACGCCACAGATTGCGAGGCTGCTCGCACAGCGGCTCACTCAACAGCAGCTCTGTGATCACTTGGCAAAGGTCCTTGCAGTGTCACTGCAAGTTTCCTGTACACAGAATGATCTTTTTTTTTTTTCTCCCTGTGAACAGTTCTATCATCGTAACAATCCCTGCCACTGCTCCTCGCACAAACAGGAGACTCATTAAAAGGGAGCCAAGCAGGTGCCCTGTTGGCCTGCTCCACTCTCAGGTGGCAGTTCAAGAGGAACTACTGGAGAGAGTCCAGTGGAGGCTACGAAGATGCTGAGGAGCCTGGAGCATCTGAGAGGGAGTAAGGCTGAGAGCTCTGGGGCTGTTGAGCCTGGAGAAGAGCAGACCCAGAGGGGATCTGATCAATGCTCAGCAAGAGCTAAAGGGTGGGGAGGCAACAGAATGGGGCCAGACTCTCATCAGTGGTGCCCAGTGACAGGACAAGGGGCATGGGCACAAAGTAGAACCCAGGAGGTTCCACCTGAACATAAGAAAAACTTCTTTACCTTGAGGGTGTTGGAGCCCTGCAGTAGGCTGCCCAGAGAGGTTGCAGAGTCTCCTTCTCTGGACAGATTCCAAACACCCCTGAACATTGGAATCCTGGGCAAGCTGCTGTGGGTACCCCTGCTTTGGCAGGGGGGGCTGGACTAGATGTTTCCCAGAGGTCCCTTCCAACCCTACCAGGCTGGGATTCTGTGAGAAGCCAAGACACAGAAGATACATTCCAAACTCCTCCTCTCTGGTAAGCCCTGTACCAATTTTATGAAGAGCAACCAAATTCTGTATGTGGGTATGAGAAAACCTTGCCACAAGTGTCACAGCAGTGGAGCTCCAGGAGGACTCCAACCAACGGTAGTCAAAAGTAACACCCTTGTGATTCCTGTCCTCAGCACTGCACACTCCTTCCATTTGTCTGCTGCCAGCACAACGCTCACATAGCACCGCAGCAAATTTTGTCAAGGAACTGAACTGAAAAGGGTAAAATTAATCTCATTTTGCAATGTTTACGCTTTCTGTGGTGCTCCCCAAGCAACTGAGTGCCCACCAGCACGTTCAGAACAGCCTGTGACTGTGATCATGTTGTCCAAGTTCATTAGTTACTCCAGCTTCTGTGGGGATAAAGTGGCAAATTAACAGCTAATATTGAGGAGATTATAAAATTATGCTTCCTCGGAGCTGCTGAAGCAGCTGACCCAGCACCTCTGCACAGAATTAGACAGCTCTGCTCTGAATTAAAGCAAGTGAAGTGGTTGGCACAATTTGCCCATTTAAAAGTAATGACTATCCACTGCAGGTGCCCTTCAGGCATCTGGATTAGTTCTGGAAGTTTAATGCCCAACATCCGCTTCTCCTTTCAGCAACCAACACCAAGGATGGGAACAGATTTCTGTGTCTTGAGCAGCTGCTCTGCCACAACAGCTAAAGATGCATCTGAAAGGGGTCACCTAGTAATCATAGTCTCTGCTCCAGGTCACTGATAGGAGATGAGATCAGAAAAGACACTTCCCTGGGCTCTAACTGTGGTGTTTAAGCACAGCATGTTTTTCCACATTCTTTACAACTCATAGAACTGTCTCAATGGTTCTGAAAAATCAGTCTAGCCTCCAGGCAGCCAAGGAAAGGATCAACAGTCCACACTTGAGGTAACCTCTAGGCAATAGGCTCCCTCCTCCTCCTCCCCTGCCCAACAGGCTGTTAGGGCCAGAGCAAAGGTCCACCAAGATCTGTATTCCACCCAAAGAGTGTAAGAGCAGGTCTGTGACAACGCTCCCCTCACACACTCACTGACTGCAAGACCTCCTACACAAAGGCCAGACTCCAGCTTTGAGAGTAGATCTTTGGTTTAAAACATAAATCTGAGTAATCATTTTTGAACCCAAAACCAGGTGCATCACATCCTGTGGCAACAGACTCCTGCTTGCAGCACCAAGAATCACACACACACAGAATCACAGAACCAATCAGGTTGGAAAAGACCTTCGAGATCATCAAGTCTAACCTATCACCCAACACCATCTAATCAACTAATCTCTGGCACACCGAATGCCACATCCAGTCTCTTCAAACACCTCCAGGGATGGTGACTCCACCACCTCCCTGGGCAGCCCATTCCAATGCCAATCACTCTCTCCATGAAGAACTTCTTCCTAACATCCAGGCTGAACCTTCCCCGGTGCAGCTTGAGACTGTGTCCCCTTGTTCTGTCACTGGTTGCCTGGGAGAAGAGACCAACCCCACCTGTCTACAGCCTCCTTTCACGTAGTGGTAGACAGTGATAAGCTCCCTCCTGAGCCTCCTCTGCAGGTTTTGAATCTGCCAGATGACAACCTGAGGACAGTAAGCCACCACCTCACCAGTTACGATCTGCATGTTTCCCCCTCCATCTTACCTTTCCCAGCCTTACAGTTCACAGCTCTTGCCAAACTGAAAGGGTCTGCTTAGCTTTCAGTTCAGCATTTGGTATTCATCACTGCTGTGGGAGAGCAACAGTCAGCTGCTCAGCACAAGCACTGACCTCTCACTCAGATTCAAGCAGCAGCACAGGGGCCTGGCTGCAAACCTGCATTCCTCAGCAAGGTACAGTCAAGCACATCCTTACTGTTCTCTTTAAAGACGTCAGATCACTGAAATATAAGGGCGTGGTAAAGCAAAAGGTTTGCTTTATTGCTAAGAGAGCTTTTGGACAAAAAAGTTCCTCCTATCAGTGGCAAACTGCCCTGCTCAGTCTCCACTCCTGCAACACCATGTCAGGACTGCACAGGATTTGTCAGTCCTTGGAGTGTGTTTTGTAGAGGTTGTGCTTTTATAGCTGAGCAGTCTCCGCTGCTCCACTCTCAAGCAAGACACCGAGATTACTGACATAAATGAAGTAAAAAAGTATCTGAAATCCCACTGTGTATTCAGAGGTGGTTTAGCAAAGTGTAGCAGGAAGGAAATTAAACATGAGGCGAGCACAGGAGGCCTCAGGAGGAAAGGCACAGGTCAGCCCCTCCACAGCAGCAGACGTCGTGGCCAAGGCTGGCTTAGAGGAGCGAGGGCGACGCCTGCTGGGCTGACTCGCTCGGTACAAGCCTTGATCCAGCTTCTGGATCACTCAGTACAAGCAGTATAAAGCCAGGATGTTCTCCTGGCTTAAATAAGCAGCTGTAAAACATACACTCTTCAAAACCCCTGAGCCTCACTAAGAATGTCTGTAAGATGCTGGTTTTCTCTGGAATGCCCTGTTGTGGTGTTCCTCCTTGCTGATGCACAGTGCCATGCCCTGCATGGGCAGCACTACAAGTGGAAGTGCTAGGACCATGCCAGCTGCTGCCCCAGCAAGGCTGGTCCTGCCTGAGATGCTTCATGCTCTCTGAGCAGCCAGCAAGGACAGACTGAGGTCTGCTCTTCACACATCAGTAACTCCTCTCTTCTCTGCCCTGTTATCTCCAGCGCCGGGGCCATGCCCAGGGCTCAGTGCTAGGCCTGTTCACAGGGATTGCCAGTGCTGGATGTCAGCGCTCTGCTGGGTGCCAGAGCCTCTGATGTCCTTGGAGCCTGCTTGGGAAGGCGGATGGGGACATAGACATTTGAAGCACAATGTTCCTTGAGGTATTCTCCCCCTTTTTCTTCATAGTCTTTTCTGGTAATCCAGCCTTCCTCACGGGTCATGTATTCCACTGCCCAATCCCTAGCCCCATACCAGGCATCTAAAACAGGGCTGGCAGCAAGGTGAACCTGGATGGAAGGAAAACAGAACCACCATGTCAGTCCAACATCAGAAAGAAAACCCTTTTAACCCTCATTACTATGGTCTATGACACAAACTACTGAATTTCAGAAGTCTTGAGCTGATTCAAGTACCTTTGGGGAAATGTAGTAATGTTTGGAACAGGTTTCAAGTGCATTTTCAACTTGAGAGCTCGCTTTGTTTCTACAGGCTGAGAAAGCAGAGGGCCATAGCACACCCACAACCAACAGCCCTCACAGGTAGAAGAGTTGGGAGTATGCAAAACAAGTATCAACTATACCAGCAAAGATTCCTCCCTGCTTGAAGCAGCAAGCTAAGAAATTGCAGTACATGGGAAAGACCCACACATGCTCTTTCCTGCTTGCAGTTAAACCAATCCTGCTGCTGCAGCATGAACTGCTCTCCTGGCTCAGCTTTGCCAGACTAGACACTGTGTAAATGCCATGTGAGATGTTTGTGAAGTGATGGATGTCTGCATGCTGTAGAGCATATTCTAATAGGAAGAAGGAAGCTTTGTTCAGTTACAATCAGTGACATTAAAAGCAGACAAACCCATCCTCATTTTCTTCCTGCAGACACAAGTTCCACGCTCAGAGCTTATCAAGCAATATCCTTCCTAACAGTCCCAAGTACATGGCTGTAACTAGGAGTCTATCAGTTACATCTGGCTCAGAGCTATGTGCAAGAAGAATTGTGGTATCACATAACTGATTGTTTCTTCCTCTCCTGATTTCCATTTAACAAGATAGTAGCTTCCACTGAATCATGGAATGCTTTAGGTTGGAAAGGGCCTTTAAAGTTCTCCCTGTCCAATCCCCCTTCAACCTCCTTCATTTGAGGAGACATTGAGGACGTTTCAGAGGAGCAAGGGAGGTTCTTGAATGGCAAAGGCTGAGGCTTGCCCACCTTGTGCTGTGTTTGCTACAGTTACAAAGGATCCCAGGTCCCGGACGGTCGCTACATGTAACAAACCGAACATTCAACTTCATTTTGATGTGAGCAGTCTGTTTTCCCAGCAACTAATCCCACCGAGGTTCCAGATAGGAACTGTCCCACTCCTAAAACGCAATCTGCACATTTCCAGGCAAATATGTCTGTGTGTGCACAATCCTTTAGCTGAAGCAGGTTTGCCTTTTCCAAGGTATCTACCTTACTCTAATGCCTTCAGAAAGAGCAACTCAATCTTTGCTTAACCTCCACCTTCTCAGAATAAAAAAAGCTGTTGTAGAGTCTTATCATAACCTACTCTCCACTGCCATGTTCCAAGTACACCTGCTCTGTGCTTCTCCCAGCCTGAGTTCCTCTGACCAGCTGAACACAAACATCTTGGCAATGCACATACCTGAAAAGACGACTGGAAGGGCCTCATTTCAAGGAGTTCCTTCTCGACTCTGGCCTTCAGTCCAGGATACATTGTATTTCCACCAGTGAGGAAAACATTCTGCACAAGAACAGCTTGTTGTTCCTTTGAGTACCTACAGGTAACAAAAAGCAACTTCAGCCTTTCTCAAGGGCATCTCTCCTATGAACTGAACAGTGGTAGGAAATGCTGATACCTGAGAACAGGTTGCCCAGAGAGGTGGGAGATGCCCCATCCTGGGAACCATTCCAGGTCAGGTTGTTTGTGGCTTTGAACAACCTGCTCTAGTTGAAGATGGTCCTGCTAACTGCAGGGAGGTTGGACTAAATGACCTTTCAAGGCTGCTTTCAACATAAACCATTCTGTAACTCAGGATTCACTTTAAGAAGCTGCCTTCACTTCAACACCATGAAAAGTTTTTTCATTTGTTTTCTGGAAATTCAGAGAGTGGCTGCAGAAAATCCTTAAAAGTACTCTCTGCACTGTACCACATAAACCAAGAACTGGCAGAGCTGTAACTCTTAGACTTCAGAAAATGCCACCTGCTGTGCTCACACAGTTCAGGGGTGGCAGTTTGCTAATGCTGTCTGCCAACAGCTGCCCAGCAAATGTGCCTGCATCATAACCAGAGACCCCTCCAGCTCCTTGTTCCATGGGATAGCTATTTACAACGGTTTGTTGTTTCCCTCTTAGAACAAGATGGACAACCTGGTCTCCAAAGTGGGGTGTGTGCATCACAATCCACTGGGGTCCAGCAAGAAGACTTCTTTTGTACCATTAATAAACAAATTAATTTACATAGTGTTTATTTTACCTTTACCTCATCCTTTTTAATTTCTGGGTTTGTGTATGTTTTAAGATGTACATAACACAGTAGTTCAGTAGGATCTCCAAGCACTTTATAAATATAAATACATTGTCTATTCATGAAGGCTTGTGCTCAAAGATGTTTTTTATTGATGGGGTAATGAAGAGTTTGGGAACACACAGAATTCCAGCACGGTGGGGGTTGGAAATGACCTCTGGAATCATCCAGTCCAACCCCCTGCTAAAGCACAGGGGCTTGCCCAGGATCCACAGCAGCTTGCCCAGGATCACAATGTCCAGGCAGGTTTGGAATCACTCCAGAGAAGGAGACTCCACAACCTCTCTAGGCAGCCTGTTCCAGGGCTCCAGCACCCCCACAGCAAAGAATTTTTTTCCTTTTATTCAGATGGAGCCTCCTGGGTTCCAGTTTGTGCCTGTTGCTCCTTGTCCTGTCACTGGGCACCACTGAAAAGAGACCACTAACTTAAGCAGAGTTATGTGTGGCTTTCAGAACAGGAAGATGTCTCCAACCTGCAGTGCTCAGTCCCTCAATCCAACCACTCAAACATATTTCCTCAAAGTACTGCTCAGTAACCAGTCTGGCAGGAGCTGATACCCAAACAAGGCTACTCTGAAGTAAACACCAAGCAGCTTTGTAAACTCACCTCTCAAGGACATACTGCATGGTTTCTGCTATGCCAGCCTGGTCTTCTCCTATCAGGGAGGGCTGGAAAACAATCTCTGGAGCTCTGATTCTTTCAGTGCCAAGAAAAAGCTGGTGATACTCTGCCAGGTTAAACACGGGCTTTACAAAGATGAAATTGAAAGTAAAGGAAAATTACATTGAAAAACAGCAACATTCCAAACAGTTGCACAAAAAAACTAGGCTGCAGTGCCCTCAGACAAAAGGCCATGCTGTAAGAGGTGACAAAAGGCCAAGGAAGCTGGACTTGGCCTATGCTTTATAGAATCACAGAATGGCTTGGCTTGGAAGGGACTTCTAAAAGTCATCTAGTCCAGCCCCCTTGCAGTAAGCAGGGACATGCTCCACTAGATCAGGTTGCTCAGAGACCTGTTGAGCTTGGTCTTAAATATATCCAGGGTTGGGTTCCATACTGTTTTATGCCACACATTTCCCAGGCTCAACTTCACAATTAGAAAGCTGTGTCCATTGGGATGTGATATTAAGTTACACAAAAAAAACCCCAACCCACTGAACAGGACATTTTTTCCTAATAGCATGGCACTGCCAGACCAGGCACTGCCTGCAGAGTGAGAACATGAACATGCCCACTTGGCTAAACCACCACCTGATACTGGAAGGACTTTTCTCTCAGTGTCTGTTCAGTTAGTTTAAGGCATCTTAACTATCTTAACTAACCTGAGGCCCCAGCACAGGAAGGACATGGAACTGCTGGAGTGTGTCCAGAGGAGGCCACGAAGATGCTCAGAGAGCTGCAGCAGCTCTGCTGTGAGGACAGGCTGAGAGAGTTGGGGCTCTGCAGCCTGCAGAAGAGAAGGCTTCCAGGAGACCTTAGAGTAGCCTTCCAGTATCTGAAGGGGGCCTACAGGAAGGCTGGGGAGGGACTATTGACAAGGTCTTGTAATGCCAGGACAAGGGGCAATGGGTTTGAACTGGCAGAGGGGAGATTGAAAGTGGATGTTAGGAGGAAGTTCTTTCCAGTGAGGGTGGTGAGACACTAGAACAGGTTGCCCAGGGAGGCTGTGGCTGCTCCCTCCCTGGAGGTATTCAAGGCCAGGCTGGAGGAGGCCTTGAGTGACTTGTACTAGTGGGAGGTGTCCCTGCCTGTGGCAGGGGGTTGGAACTAGATGATCCTTGAGGTCCCTTCCAACCTTACCATTCTATGATTCTATGATCTCTTCCAAGAGAAGGCAAACTACATTTGCATTTGGAGAAATGTTAGCAGACTAGCTGGACAACTGGGAGGCTGGAAAACCTCTGGCCCAAGGGGTAGATACAGAAATCAAACCTGCACTGCAGCAACAGGCTTCTCAACTTCAGGCTGTTCCTCAGCAAATAAAGGTTCAAACTCATTAATGCTTTCCACATCCTCCAGTGACTGCTCACTGCCCAACGTATCCAAGTCAGGAGTCTGCAAAGAGAAAAGGTGTGTGATGGTGGCTTAGTCAGGGTGTGCTGGGCACAGCTCTGACTTCAGTTCTGGTGACACATTTGGAAAATTCAACACCTATTTCCTCAAATCTCAGCTTTTAACATGCCTGAGACCAAAAATGCTGGCAGTGCTCAAATACCAAAATGGTGAATGACCCAGAAAACAGAAATTAAAATGGACTCAAAGGATAAAAATCAGACAAATTGCAAGAAATTTATTGTGATGTCAGCACAGAAATTAAAGATCTTTGTCAACAGGCTGACTGCTAGGGTCTAGCTAGCCAGGTCCTAAATAGAAGGTACTAAAACTCAGCAAAATAGCTCTTTAACCTGGTTAAAGCTTGGTGCACTCCCAGCACCAATAACTGCTCTATAATTACCATTAAATTCCCTGCCTTGGTTGTGTGGGGCTGGAAAACAAATATTTGCTACCTACAGAGCCACCACATAATTCCTGACAGTTTTAACTGCCAACATCTGCACACTGGGTATACCAAAAGCCCTTTTCTTTTCCACAGATGTGAAGGTTCTCCCAAAGCTCCTTTCTAATGGAAAGCATCACTGGAAATTGCAGAGTACTTCACTGTAGTCAAGTAGGAGCAGCCTTTTAATTATCTCATTCTTGTTACAATGTTACCTTTGGGATTTTGTTGCTAAAGATTTGTTTTGGCTTTCTTAAGCTTGAGACACTTGTTGCAATGTCTAGCAAGCAACACGCTCTGGTAGCTAGTTACATCCACTTAAACCCCAAGCAATTACTCAAACTGAAGTTTAAGCAGCATTCATCGTTAGAGCAAACAAAGAAGAGTCACCTGAAGTTATCTCCAACAGCTTTGTTAAACCATTTCTTGTTATGGATTAAAAAAAAAGACCAAAGAAACAGCAACAGAAAGAAACAGAATAAAGCCAAACTCTTGGCATGGACCCTAGGACAACATGATTAGCTTCCAGACTCCTTCACATGGCCACACAGAGAGATGTTCTGTCATCACAAAGAGCCTGGGTGATAACTGTAGGTGCTCTCACAAAGCACAGACCAAACAGCAAGGCTTGCAGACTCAGTGCAAGGTCTGAGACTACACTTAGTAAAGGAGCATGGGATCCAAGATGTGAGCATTTAAGCAGGAGCACTGAGCAAAATGACAAGAAGCTGATGGACAGTCTTTCTCTTCGTAGATCAGTTTCTTTTGACAGAAGGCAGAAAGATAAAGCTATCATCTACTCCAATTTTGCCCCAACACAACCATTCTGATTCTTACAGAAGCTTTACTGACAAGGATGAGCAAAATGTAACAGCCAGAAAATATCATAGAATTGTCAGGGCTGGAAGGCACCTCAAGGATCATCCAGCTCCAACCTCCCTGCCATGGGCAAGGACACCTCACACTAGATCAGGTTGCTCAGAGCCCCATCCAGCTTCCAGGAATATCCACTCACTTGCTAGTTTTGGCTACATCTCAAGTTCCAAATAAGACATAAAAACTCTTATAACTTGCACCACTCTCCTCTATGCTTCAGTTTTCTGTTTTTCTCTCTACCTTTCTCTGAGCAAGGACTGATAGTACTAAAAAAGCTCTAAGCAGTTACAACTAAATGCACAAACAGCCTTAGCCCACCTGTTAGGAGCAACTGCTGTGTGCTGGGCCTGGGTTAGTCTGACAAAGCTGACAAACAAGTTGCTCATCTTCAAAACTCCAACAACCATGTGTAGCAATTAATCTTTCATTATTAAGTACACAAAATAGAACATGCTGCTTAACTGCAACCAACCAAAAAAGGAGAGCCAGAATGAAGGCAAAAGGTTAGTTGTTTACCTTAAAGTAAGGAAAAGAAAACAAACATTGTTCTTAAAAAGCCTGATAGATTCTTCTATACCTTTAAGAGACAGTTATTGACATTTAAGGATGGTTGCTTTAGGATTATTACCACTTAAGTTCTTAAAACTTCAGGTCATTTCACTGTCAGTCACTGAAAAAAAAATAAATTAAATGTTTTAACATACCAGGCTCACTTACTTCACCAAAATTAATGCAGAAGCAGAATTAAGAGACTGGTTGAAACTAGAAACAAAAAATTTTGCATGATGTTTGCTGCTGCATTTACAATCTCTAAGAAGTGAGCTTTAAGCAAGGAGAGTGGCTGGCCTATGCTGCCACAGGTAAGTCAAATGGGAAGCAGTTGTACTTTCAGTGGGACTTACTTTCACTCACAAGGGCTATTTCCTTTTCCCCCCAATTTCTTAATGATGTGCAAGATTTTTTTTTTTTTTAAGGAAATACTGATTTCATATAAAAATATTTCCACTCCTGTCAGGAAGCCTAGAGATCATGCTGTCAAGAATTAAACTCTGAGTTATGTCCCAAAGTACAATTTGGAACAGAAAAGAAGGGTTATTGGTTTCAGGCATGTACTATATAATCAAAACTGTCACTTTCTGAAGCTCGAGCTTCATAAAAAAGCTGGAAGAGAGAGAAGCAGTTGTCAAATCAAGGAGTTGCAGTGTGCTAAAAGAAAAGCTTAGCTCAGTGACAGAAGTCCAAAGGGGCACATTTTCAAGCAAGAAACAATTCTCTCAGAGGTAAGGGGAGGATTAACTTGGTAGAAACATTATACCTCTGGCTTGCTGTCCACAACATCTACTTCAACATTGACTTCTGCCTGTAGGATCTTCTGCTTTGTTTGTTCAACAGACAGACTCAACTTGTTGATGTAAGACTGAAGTTCTTCTGCAGAATCCATGTTCAGCTCCACCAAAGCTTTGTGGAATTGATCCATCTGACCATCTTCCAGAAGCTCCTACAGGCAGATCAGAGTTAGCTGTGATGAACAATACAGGGCAATCAACCACCTGTCAGTGGTGTATATACAAACACTTTGCCTTCATTACTAGGTATTATGATGTGCAGGCTTTGGCAGCACTCAAAACACTTCACAGGACTGTTCAGAACCTGGAAGCATCCTCTGCATCAATAACCTCTCCCTTTTATCTTGCAAGCAACCATAAAACCCTCCTATAACAAGCACAGGGCAGCTGTAGTTTCTTTACAGCAATGCACAACCTTCTGATAAAGCCCTGAGGGCAGCATGCCCTTCTTCCAGAGGATCACACAGAAAACCTTGCCCTGATTACCTGTACATAGAGTAACCTGTCCAGCCTCTCCTGGTCAAGCTGCAGCTTCTCTTCTCGACGACGCGCATTGAGCTCTTGGAGCCGACGCAGCTGCTGCTGCCTCTTCTCCTGCTTTTCCTCTGATGTCAGAGTGCTTCCCAGTAGCTTGTTAGAGAAAGGCAGCTGCATCTTGTGCATGTTGTTCTCATAGTACTCTGGGGATCGCCACTTCTGCAGCTCTGAGTGTTTGAAAGCAAAAGAGCTGTTTTGCCAGACTGCAAACGATGATCTCTATGTTGTACACGCTCCACGCTAAGTTCAGACATAGAAGAAAGAGAGTAACAGCAGTCCAGCCCAGGAGTCTGTCACCTCTTGGCAGCTGCTCTCCTCTTCAGCTGCCCCTTCAGAGCACTCCCTCCCAGTCACATCACCAGTGCACACGGTTCTCAGTGCTCTGATCTCCAGCATGCAAGAAACACACAGTACTAACAAGAAGGAAGTGCACACTGATGTCTCTTCCATTCCCAAAGTAAAGAATACTTATAGAATCATAGAATGGTAAGGTTGGAAGGGACCTCAAAGATCATCTAGTTCTAACCTCCCACCACAGGCAGGGACATCTCCCACTAGAACAGGTCACTCAAGGCCTCATCCAACCTGGCCTTGAACACCTCCAGGGAGGGAGCAGCCACAACCTTCCTGGGCAACCTGTACCAGTGTTTCATCACCCTCGCTGTAAAGAACTTCTTCCTAGCATCTAGCTTAAATCTCCCCTCTGCCAGTTTAAACCCATTATTCCTTGTTCTGTCATTACAAGTCCTTGTAAATAGTCCCTCCCCAGCCTTCCAGCAAGCCCCCTTCAGATACTGGAAGGCCACTCCAAGGCCTCCTCAAAGCCTTCTCTTCTCCAGGTTGCAGAGCCCCAACTCTCGTAGACTGTCCTCCTACCTCCTGCAGGTAAGTGACAAACTTAAGGAAACCATTTCATTGGCCATGACTGCCAATGACATTTATCATGGAAATGTTAACAGGTCTTTAATTCACAGAAAGTCATGAGAAGTGTCCTCTGCAATTCTGGAAACCTTGAAGCAGATGAGAAGCACCAGAGACAGAAATCTTCTCAGCCAAAATAATGTTTTGTTGGAGGTATGAAGTAACTAATAAATTTAGATTCTTTCCCCCTGAATTCATCCCAATTTTTATTCTCAGAAAAAGCTGAAACAATACAGACTGTATTCTGAAAAATTTGTTTCTATCTTAATGTTAAATCCCAAACTGTTGTCAAGCATTTCCCATGAGGCAAATAAGCAGAAAGACAATTATAAGGAAAGCAAAACAGTAGGAGAATATTCCTGCCAAAACCCCAGCAACCTCGAGCACAAGAGATACAGAAGAGAAAAGCAAGGTTGGATGAACACCACCTAGAAGTAAATTACAGCTGATTTTACCTTCTATATAGTCCTCTGCAATGTAGCTATGCTCATGCAGTATTTCCTCCATGCGACTGAGAGTGATGGCAGCAAAATGTCCTGGGTACTTCAGCTGGAGGAGGCGTTGGAGATACACAGCTGCCTGACACCCTCCAAGGTTAATACGTTTGCAGTTTTTAGCATCCAGCCTGAAAATGCAAAGAGACACAACTGAGATAGGAGAAATCTACAGTATGAAACACCACCTGCTTTCCTCAGCATTATTCCATNTTTTTTTTTTTTAAGGAAATACTGATTTCATATAAAAATATTTCCACTCCTGTCAGGAAGCCTAGAGATCATGCTGTCAAGAATTAAACTCTGAGTTATGTCCCAAAGTACAATTTGGAACAGAAAAGAAGGGTTATTGGTTTCAGGCATGTACTATATAATCAAAACTGTCACTTTCTGAAGCT
Source organism: Ramphastos sulfuratus (assembly GCA_013399055.1). Classification (NCBI taxonomy): domain Eukaryota; kingdom Metazoa; phylum Chordata; class Aves; order Piciformes; family Ramphastidae; genus Ramphastos; species Ramphastos sulfuratus. Next base: position 58,224 of record WBNM01016608.1, on the reverse strand, counting down.
CGAGCTTCATAAAAAAGCTGGAAGAGAGAGAAGCAGTTGTCAAATCAAGGAGTTGCAGTGTGCTAAAAGAAAAGCTTAGCTCAGTGACAGAAGTCCAAAGGGGCACATTTTCAAGCAAGAAACAATTCTCTCAGAGGTAAGGGGAGGATTAACTTGGTAGAAACATTATACCTCTGGCTTGCTGTCCACAACATCTACTTCAACATTGACTTCTGCCTGTAGGATCTTCTGCTTTGTTTGTTCAACAGACAGACTCAACTTGTTGATGTAAGACTGAAGTTCTTCTGCAGAATCCATGTTCAGCTCCACCAAAGCTTTGTGGAATTGATCCATCTGACCATCTTCCAGAAGCTCCTACAGGCAGATCAGAGTTAGCTGTGATGAACAATACAGGGCAATCAACCACCTGTCAGTGGTGTATATACAAACACTTTGCCTTCATTACTAGGTATTATGATGTGCAGGCTTTGGCAGCACTCAAAACACTTCACAGGACTGTTCAGAACCTGGAAGCATCCTCTGCATCAATAACCTCTCCCTTTTATCTTGCAAGCAACCATAAAACCCTCCTATAACAAGCACAGGGCAGCTGTAGTTTCTTTACAGCAATGCACAACCTTCTGATAAAGCCCTGAGGGCAGCATGCCCTTCTTCCAGAGGATCACACAGAAAACCTTGCCCTGATTACCTGTACATAGAGTAACCTGTCCAGCCTCTCCTGGTCAAGCTGCAGCTTCTCTTCTCGACGACGCGCATTGAGCTCTTGGAGCCGACGCAGCTGCTGCTGCCTCTTCTCCTGCTTTTCCTCTGATGTCAGAGTGCTTCCCAGTAGCTTGTTAGAGAAAGGCAGCTGCATCTTGTGCATGTTGTTCTCATAGTACTCTGGGGATCGCCACTTCTGCAGCTCTGAGTGTTTGAAAGCAAAAGAGCTGTTTTGCCAGACTGCAAACGATGATCTCTATGTTGTACACGCTCCACGCTAAGTTCAGACATAGAAGAAAGAGAGTAACAGCAGTCCAGCCCAGGAGTCTGTCACCTCTTGGCAGCTGCTCTCCTCTTCAGCTGCCCCTTCAGAGCACTCCCTCCCAGTCACATCACCAGTGCACACGGTTCTCAGTGCTCTGATCTCCAGCATGCAAGAAACACACAGTACTAACAAGAAGGAAGTGCACACTGATGTCTCTTCCATTCCCAAAGTAAAGAATACTTATAGAATCATAGAATGGTAAGGTTGGAAGGGACCTCAAAGATCATCTAGTTCTAACCTCCCACCACAGGCAGGGACATCTCCCACTAGAACAGGTCACTCAAGGCCTCATCCAACCTGGCCTTGAACACCTCCAGGGAGGGAGCAGCCACAACCTTCCTGGGCAACCTGTACCAGTGTTTCATCACCCTCGCTGTAAAGAACTTCTTCCTAGCATCTAGCTTAAATCTCCCCTCTGCCAGTTTAAACCCATTATTCCTTGTTCTGTCATTACAAGTCCTTGTAAATAGTCCCTCCCCAGCCTTCCAGCAAGCCCCCTTCAGATACTGGAAGGCCACTCCAAGGCCTCCTCAAAGCCTTCTCTTCTCCAGGTTGCAGAGCCCCAACTCTCGTAGACTGTCCTCCTACCTCCTGCAGGTAAGTGACAAACTTAAGGAAACCATTTCATTGGCCATGACTGCCAATGACATTTATCATGGAAATGTTAACAGGTCTTTAATTCACAGAAAGTCATGAGAAGTGTCCTCTGCAATTCTGGAAACCTTGAAGCAGATGAGAAGCACCAGAGACAGAAATCTTCTCAGCCAAAATAATGTTTTGTTGGAGGTATGAAGTAACTAATAAATTTAGATTCTTTCCCCCTGAATTCATCCCAATTTTTATTCTCAGAAAAAGCTGAAACAATACAGACTGTATTCTGAAAAATTTGTTTCTATCTTAATGTTAAATCCCAAACTGTTGTCAAGCATTTCCCATGAGGCAAATAAGCAGAAAGACAATTATAAGGAAAGCAAAACAGTAGGAGAATATTCCTGCCAAAACCCCAGCAACCTCGAGCACAAGAGATACAGAAGAGAAAAGCAAGGTTGGATGAACACCACCTAGAAGTAAATTACAGCTGATTTTACCTTCTATATAGTCCTCTGCAATGTAGCTATGCTCATGCAGTATTTCCTCCATGCGACTGAGAGTGATGGCAGCAAAATGTCCTGGGTACTTCAGCTGGAGGAGGCGTTGGAGATACACAGCTGCCTGACACCCTCCAAGGTTAATACGTTTGCAGTTTTTAGCATCCAGCCTGAAAATGCAAAGAGACACAACTGAGATAGGAGAAATCTACAGTATGAAACACCACCTGCTTTCCTCAGCATTATTCCATTTTTGGAGAACAGGTCTTATGAGGAGCAGCTGAGGGTACTGAGGGTGTTTAGTCTGGAGAAAAGCAGGAGGGGAGACCTTCTGGCTCTCTACAACTCCCTAAAAGGAGGTTGGAGCCAGGTGGGAGTTGGACTTTTTCCTGCAAATAGCCAAGTGCTAGGACAAGAAAAAATGGCTTCAAGTTGCGCCAGGGGAGGTTTAGGCTGGATACTAGAAGAAATCTCTTCACTTTAAGGGTTCTCAAACACTGTAATAGGCTCTCCAGGGAAGTGATTGAATGCTTAACCCTGGAGATGTTTAAAAGAGACAGAGCTGTGGTGTTGAGAGATATGGTTTAGCACCAGACTAAGTAGACCTAGAGAATGGTTGGACTCAATGATCTTAAAGGTCTTTACCAACTGAAACAATTCTGTGATTCTGATGTGGTTAATTAGACAGATAAATATTCACAAGTAAGCAGTTCAAGCTCAGTCACCAGAGAATCTGATACACCTGTTTTTCTCAGACAACAAGGAGAAGCACTGCGTTGTTTATTGCAGATACTTTCTGAAATGCTCTGTTCTGCTTTAAAAAAAAACCACAAACATTAAATAATTCTGGCTAAAGCAGAGAAATGTTCTCCTGTAAGAAGGGAAGTGAAGATTAGCAGAGCTAAAAGTAGCCCCTTGAACTTTTGTCACATTTCACAACTGGCCAGGTGTAACCCTTGAAAATGTGTCCACCAGTCCTTACTGCAGGAAATGGTTCTGTTACATCTACCAGGTACATCTACCTCTACCAGGTACATCTACCTCTACCAGATATAACAGAGCCATTTCCTGCAGTAAGGACCGGAAAACAAAACAACTCAAGAGAGTAGAGAGTGATGAAAGACTCAAGAACTGCAGAAACCTCATAGAGCATTTTCTTTTGTTCCAAAGCTCCTTTAAAATCTAATGTGTTTTTAGTTCCTGGTCTTACTTATGAAGGGGACAGATATCCCCTTGTACTTTTCAAAGTACAGATCCACACATGAACAGTAACTCAAAACACAGTAAGTACAAGGAGAGCACTGCTTCTGCAGCTCAAAATTCATCAGACCTTAACTTTAATTCTGTATAAATTAAGGCCTGGTAAGAGTTTATACTTCTAGAGCTGGAATGCTAGAGGAACAGGTATTTGCATCACTAAGAAGTCAATGAGACTTAGTGAGACTAAGAAGTCCTTTTGCCAATGACTGACAAAGGGAGGCTGCACAACACTTAAAGCACCAAGAACTCACCTGCCTTCTAAGACTGGCAAGATGTGGGTACACTGATAACCTGAAGATATGACCAAACCACTGCAGGGCCAGTTCTGCCTTCTGTTGTGGTAAAAACTGTACAAGCTGTCTACACCATAGGAGACTTTGGGCACTTGGTAGCATTCGAAGAGGAGCTCTGACATCATTTGTCTCGAATACAGAGGATTGCACACTGCTTCTGTCAAAACAATTGGGTGATCAACACAACCCTGTAAGAGATGAAAGAAAAATAACAAAGGTATGATAGGAAAATCCAGAGACATTTATCCATGCTGCTTCTTTTGAACACCAGCAAGAATTCCTCCACATATGTGCAGGCTAGTAATCACAGAATCTTAAAATGGTAAGGTTGGAAGGGACCTCAAGGATCATCCAGTTCCAACCCCCTACCAGAGGCAGGGACACCTCCCACTAGTACAGGTCACTCAAGGCCTTGTCCAGCCTGGTCTTGAACACCTCCAGAGAGGGAGCAGCCACAACCTCCCTGGGCAACCTGTGCCAGTGTCTCACCACCCTCACTGGAAAGAACTTCTTCCTAATATCCAGTTTAAATCTTCCCTCTTCCAGTTTAAACACATTGCCTTTTGTCCTGTCATTACAAGACCTTGTCAATAGTCTCTCCCCAGCCTTCCTGTAGGCCCCCTTCAGATGTTGGAAGGCTACTATAAGGTCTCCTCCAAGCCTTCTCTTCTCCAGGCTGAAGAGCCCCAACTCTTGTAGCCTAATCATCTAAGCCAAATTATATCTAGTGCTTAAAAGGGCAAAAAAGAATTTTGGTCTACAGCAAATAATTCCTCAGTGTGGAAGAGTATGGATTTCTTTAAAGCATATAAGAATTATTAAAAATTTGAGTAACCAAAATCTACATAATGAGGACAAGCCTGAGTAAAAACTGGTGGTAGTTCAGCACTAGGCAAAGTTTTCAAACTGGTGCTGTCACACAGGCAAAAGTCTTCATGTTCTAAGAAGTAATTGAACTGAGCTGAGTGTACAAAACCAGTAGTCACTGAGCACTACACAGTACTAACAATGTTTAATTCTCTTCTGAAAAAAGTTGGCCCTGGATGCTGGTTCTCAGCCACAGCCTGGCAAGATGCTGTGGTCCAAACCTCTCACTCTGCAGCTGTATCCTCTCACTTTCATTTTACCACAACACTACATAGAAATCAAGAGAACAGTGGGTTCAGAAGACATTCCTAGGAAGCACCCGCCTGAGCCTGGCTCCCTACAGCAGGTTACTCTGGGCCTGTCCATCCTGGCCATGAGTATCTGCGAGATGGGGGGCAAGAAGTGCCTCCCAGGACAACCAGGTTGCTGCTAGACCTCTCCATTCCCACCAAGCACAACCTCCTCCTCCTTCTCCACCCAAGCCCCTCACCAAGCCGGCTCTGACTTCACCGGCGACTTGGGGCCTCTCGCCAGCCCAGCGTTCCCCAGCCCCGGCCCGGCGGTACCTGCGAGGCGACGCCAAGGCGTTGGAAGACGTGGTCGAAAAGCAGCTCCTGCAGCTCCATCTGGACGGGCACGTTGCGGTCGAAAGGCGAGCGGAGCAGCCAGCGCAAGGGCTCGGGGCTCCCCAGGTCGTTGCCCACCTGCGTCTCGGCGCCGGCCCCGCCGCGGGCCCCGCGACTTCGCGCCGCCAGCGAGCGGAACCGTAGCAGGGGCTCCGCGGGGACGGCAGGGTCAGCGGAGGCCCAGCCCGCCCGCGTCTGGAAGGAGCCGTTGTCGATCACCAGCGGCACCGGCTGCGGCGTTCGAACGGCCGCGTTCGGCTCCAGCACCGGGTCCGGGGCCCAGCGCGCATCACGGAATGCAAACACTCGGGAGGCCGCCGCCATGTTGGGTCCGTCCCTGCTCTCTCCGGCCGGGAATGGGGGCACGGACACACGTTCCGGGCACGGCGGGAGGGGTGGAACAGAATAATACCAGTTGGAAGGAGCGCTTAGGAATCGTCAAGTCTAGCTCCCTGCCACCTAAAACGACACCATGACTAAGAGCATCATGTGCATCACACTTGGTAGCAGCTTCCTTCTGTACGTGGTGACAGACCTTGAGAAGACACAGGGCTGGGGGTTCTGTACAACCACAGCTCCTTGAAAGGAGGTTAGACTGAGGTGGGGTTCAGCCTCTTATAACAAGAAACAAGCGATGAGGCAAGAGCAAACGGCTTGAAGTTGTGCCAATAAAGGTTTAGGTTGGGCATAAGGAACAGTTTCTTCCCCAAAAGGGTTGTTAAGCTCTGGAACAGGCTGCCAAGGGCGGTGGTCAAGTCTTCATCCTTGGAGGGTTTTTAAAGCCCTGTAGATGTGGTGCTGAGGGACATGGCTTAGCGGTGACTTGGCACTGCTGAGTTGGTGGTTGGACATAAAGACCTGAAAGGTCTCTTCCAACCAAAATGATTCTGTGATTCTAACCCACACTCCTCTCTCACACAAGAACATAGCTCTCTGCCTCTGAGGCGAACTTTGGACCACAAGATCTCTCCAATGTCTGTGACTTGCATGAAATTGAGACCCTACAGCCCTGACACGGCTGGGGGTGCCACAGACAACGTGTTCTTCCCCCAGGCCTCAGCAGCGTTCAGTGGGTACACCTGCCTACCATAAAAAGGGACCAGTCGTGGCCGAGAGCCCCTGGCCTTTCCCTGGCTTTCCCTGCAGCAGGGAGGCAGGCACACAGGACCGGAGCCGTCCTGCCACGGCAGCGAAGGGCAGAGCAGGCTGCTCACCAAACCTGGGCACCAGCTTGGCTCGCTGAAAAGAAGGACCCTCAGAGATCCCAGTGACTATAGGAAACAGCCACTAAACCCGAAGAGATCACAGCTTCTGGATCCTGCTCCTTCCTGTCACTCCTGTCCCTGCATTCGCAGCCTGATCTCTAGAAGTGCCACCAGCCTGCCACCCCTGCTGCGTGCCATGGGGACTGTAAACGCTCAGTGTTATTAACGCCTCTTCTCACTTGCTTACCCAACGCACAAAGGAGGGCTAATCGCTTTCTTTTATCACGCAGGGGTGTTTATTAATGTCAATTAATAACGATTTGCAACGTTCATTTAGATCTCGGGATTAAAAAGCTGGCTTCAAGAGGCCATTAGTACATTTAAATGAACACACGCACACAAGCAACAAAGTTAAGTGCCTGCAATCATTCATAATGTGCTTTTACTCAGCTCTTCTAAGGTTTACTGAGAGCTACAGAAACAATCAATTTAGCCAGACACCCCTCTGTGAGGCAAGTGATAGGTAATGATTTTATTCTATTGAGAAAGAAACATACAGTGAGATGAGCATCAAGTCACACACCTGTTCTTATTTTGATCATCACCACTGACCTCCTTTACTCTAAACCAACACTGTTACAGACATCCCATGAACCATGCTGACTTGCCTTTCTTGGAGGGAAGTGAGACAGAAAGGCAATTACAATACAAAGGTTTGTTTTCCTAATGGATTTATTAGTAGATGGAAATAAAGAGAGCAGGCTAAGAATAGAGTCCATGTTAATATGGGACATTTCTATGCTCCATGTCAAATAAGAGAGCTTGGGAAAAGCAATTTTAAGCTAGTCATCCTCCACTCACCTCCTCAGGGTTAATTCTGGTTTAATGATTTCTCCAAGGCAACCTTGGCTACCCAGTTTCAAAGGGGATGAAATACTTGGCTATCTCTCCTATATCTAAGGATGTGACAGTACCCTTAACTACTGCTTCAGTAGAAGCTTTGAAGACTTCCTAACTTATATTTATCATTTAAATAGCAGCTGAAGAAAGGACAATCAAATCAGACATTTTCTTAGTTGTTCTTATCCCTTTTCTAAGCCTTATTACTCCCTCTCTGACCAGCGCAGGACTGCCCCATCTGCTGTCCATGCTGAGGGTATCAGCTGTCTTCTGGTGATTAACAGAGTGATGCAATGAGTTATTAAAAGGTAGGTAGTAAAGCAGAGCAGGCAAGCTGTTCTAAGCTTCGTGTAACCTGAAGCAAGCCATGAAGTATCCTCTGGTTCCTTTGGTGACTGAGCTGACCTTTCCTCTTCTTTTCTTCTGGTTTTGTTTGCCATTTGTAATGCTGTTGATCGTGATGATTATCTGGCTACAGCTTCTGCTCAATGAAGGTAAGTTCTGCAGCTGATCAGATAAAATGCTCCTGCATAAAGGTTTCGACTAGCAGCTTCATCTTTAAAGCACTCTGCTAGCTAATTTTAGGTTAATATCATTTGTCACAGAAGAAAACTAAAGAGGTTTTTAGTACTCTTGATAGCACTACTAAAACCAAACTCCAATGATTATGCTTTGCTGTTTAAAGTACTTACAAGCAAACATGCTGCTGCTGTCTGCTCTTCTTCCTTTTCCTCAGAGGTAATTTCATTTAAGGAAGGCAAAGGACAAGTAATTTTTGTTTAGTTTTATTAAACAAAATGCAACAAACAAAACCGAAACAAAGAGCAAACTTAACCCTATAATTTCGTACACTTTCAAACCCTGGCATTGTAGTTCTCTCACACTTCTCCTTATCTGGGGAGCTGGAGGTGTTGTTAAGAGATTCCTTTATCAATGCTGAATGTTTGAAGGGAGTAGGACATGCATTTTCTCTTGTGCATTTCTCTCCTCTTTCCAGTCCATCACTGCTTCTTATTTCTAACATGTCAGTAACTGATAGCAGGCTTTGGGTTAGGCTAATAAGAGGCTTGTTGATGTACTCAGGAGGATCAAGCCTTGCTAGTTTGCCCCAATGCTGGAGCATAAGCAGTCCAGGCTGAGGAATCAATCCTAACTTAAGAAGCCTCTGCAGAACAGCTATAGGAAGAAAAATAAGAACAAAAATTTACTTCAACTTCTATTGGGTGTCCTTTTGTTTTCACTTAATAATATGGCAGCCTGTCCTGTAGTAGGTCCCGTGGGAATAGCAGTAATGAGATAATATCCATAGACAGCAGAAGAACAGGAGACACCACAACAAAGCCTGTGCTCCTCCCTCTGTTCCTGTCCTGCATGTCTGCACATGCTGACTTTTTTTTTTAACTTCAGCTCCCATCTTGCAGGCTGAGCACACAACTGATGCTCAGAACAGCTTTGGCCTGCTTTGTTAGAAAAGTGTTTTCCCCTGACGCACTCAAGAGCACTCTGGTGGGTAACCAAGCACAGTAATTAAAACCTGAGGGTTGTAAGAGATTGGGACAATTGTACAAGCTACCCTGAGCAGCACAGGCCTAGCTTAGTGCTGATTTTATCCTGAAAAATCAGAATAAAATGTCTATTTAGCATAGGTAAAGAGCAGCTGTGCCATGTACTCACTACTTAAGTGCCAGCCCAGACAGAGCAGTTCCAGAATCTCTTGATGCTTTGGGTGAGACTTTCAGATTATACCTTCACAATTTCTGGCCTTATAGATACTGTTATTAGCTCTACTAATGGTTTTAGTGGGGAAAAAGAAAAATCACAACTAGACTGAAATAGAACAGTTCAATCTCACTCTTCCTTTCCTGGGCACAGTGATACCTCTTCAACTATCACAGCTGCTCAGGACAAGTTTAATTATTGCTACATTGAGAATTAAAAAGTTATCTAAGAAAAGCAGTTCTTGAAATCTTAGATGTTCAGACTGGAAGTGATAGTTAAGGCTATCAATAACCCAGCATTGCCAAGTCACCACTAAACCATATCCCTCAGCACCACATATATATGGCTTCGAAGTATCTCCAGGGATGGAGACTCCACTATTGCCCTGGGCAGCCTGTTCCAGGGCTTGACAATCTAATACAGGAAGAAAATTGTTCCTGATGTTCAACCTAAACCTCTACTGGAACAACTTGAGGTCATTTCCTCTTGATCTAGAGGGGAAAAATAAAAAAAACTGAGAAAAACTTTAAGAAAAAGAAAAAAGTACTTTCTAATAACAAACAAATTCAGACATATCCACTTATTTCATGCTAGTATACAGCAGACACAAGCACCAAGTTGTGTGTTTCAGCTCCTGCTTTAATATGGTTGCTAATTAAGAGCTAACTGGTTAAGATCAAACACTTGTAGAGGCTTCTCATTGCCTAGCTGGAGTTAGCTTTATTTCAGCTGAAAACAACACAGAAAAAAATTGCTCCTAGATGGAACACACAAGGGTTGCAGCTAGGGAGGGAATGTCACATACAGGTATTTTATATGCTCTTTTAAAATCTATTTCTAGCACAGATGCCCAGTGCAGAAGAAATGAAGAAACAAACTTCCGATAAACCTGACTCTGACTCTAACTTTGATGATGAATCAACAGAGGAAGAAAGCCAGAATGAGACATCCAGTATAGGAATGCAAGAAGAGATAGAATCCAGTGGATTTGGGAAAAATCTGAGTCCCAAACCTGCTTATCTGAGTTCCAATCCCCAAAGCCAACAGCAGAGCCTTTTTACTCTGCTCCCAGACCGCTGGTTTAGGAGGCAGAAGATAAGATATTCCCCCAAAAGCAATTTCTGTAGCATCATGACGGTGAGTAGTGTGAGTAGGTTACCTCTTTGCATATCTGCTGCTTTTGTGCTTCAGCTCTGATTTTTGTTAGTTTTTTGTTTGTTTTTTTTTTTCACCACCTATGCCTAATCCTTTGGTCTCCTGTCTAAGAGAATGATTGATTGGTTTCTGCTTGGTTAATGACTAATAAGAGATGTTTTTTTGTCTTCCCTGTTTGGAATGACTCCTCCTACTGTAGACAAGATAAAGATACCAGCAAACTGTCCTGAATAACCATTGCTTGTGTGCTCTGTAGATGTGTCCATACCTTTATATACACATACATTTTTAAACTCCTTGAGAACTGCAGCTGAAGCAGTGAAAATTGCTGCCTGTTCCTCTAAGTAAGATGCTTAATTCAACTGCATATGGAAGCTGATGGTATATATGGCTGATACCAGGTATTTTTAAAAGCTGCTTCCAATTTCATAGAATAATTTTGGTTGAAAAAAAATATTTCAGAACATTGAGTCTAACCATTATCTAGTTCTATCAAATCTGTTGCTAAACCATGTGCCTCAGCACCACATTTCTGCTTCTTCTAAACATTTCCAGGGATGGGGATTCAACCATCTCCCTGGGGAGCTAATTCTAGTGTTCAAGAAACTTCTTTTAGTCATGAAGTTCTTTTCCAATGTCCACCTTACATCTCCCCTGGTGCATCACAAGGCCATCTCCTCTTGTCCTACCACTTGTTACCTGGGACAACAGACTAAGCTCCACCTGGCTCCAGCCTCCTTTCAGATAGTTGTAGAGAGCAAGAAGGCCTCCCTTCAGCCTCCTTTTCTCCAGGTTGAATAACTCCAGTTCCCCTACTTCCCACAGATTTCTTGGAGTGGAGTATATGACTTAAAATTAGACATATTTCACTCTTTCAGGAAGAACTGAAGCCTGCAATGTCATAGCAAACATGGCAGTCCCAATCTTCTTAGGCTTTATACAAATCCCCAAAGATATCCTTGAAGCAGGGGAAGAGCTTAGTGTCTCATGTGCCTTGACTGTATGTTCCTTTGCAGAAGGTGCTCAGAAGGGAAAGCTGGTCTGTACCTCCACTAGTCATTGTCCTGCCTGCCCATTCACACTGAGCTACAGCACATGCTGTGCTCTCTCACTGACATTCACTAGCACCAGTTTTGCTGGAGTAGTAACTTTGTCAGGCTAGAGTAGCTAATAATAGATGTCACCTTAAGCTGCTGTAGTTGTTGGACCAGCACACCCTGAAGCTGAGCTTTGGCATGGAAGTGGTCATATATCAGTATTTTTGACATTGTTTACACTGTCTAGGCTGTGGAGCAACTTTCTGGTTGTTGCTTGTTGCTCAAAGGCTAGAGGAGCAATGCTGAGAATGAGCTTGGACTTTTCTAGGATACCACTTGGCTCTCCTGCCTACAGCTCTACACATATACAAGTATTGATTTCAACACATCATTTTGAAGAACTGGGGTTTGCATTTGTCTCATGTAGGACATAACACTCGTACTGAATGGTTTGCTAGTTGTGTTGAGTGGAAACACTGCCACAAGGTGGTGGGGAGGAAAGGAACAAGCACTAACTCTCAAATGTTTTATATTCTATTGAAAACATCATGGCTGCTACTACTGTGTTCCTCCTTTTCTTCACCAGCTGTTGTTCACCATGCTTTCTTCTTTCACCTGCAACGTGGTCTGCCATTTGCTACAGATCTCGAATATCCTGAGGATTCAACTGATGCACTCCTCTTTGTTTCTCCACCTGCTGCAGCTGTTTGCTTTTCTGGGTGAAAAAGCTGTGAGAATCCTAGGCTCCTTGGGGCTGGAGAGCAGAGGGTTGTTGGCTTCAGTCTTGGGGAGGAGGCTGAAACAGTGATGAAGCCTGGAGAACCACCTTAGGGTGGAAATAAAGCAAATAGTCCTACCACCATTAGCAGCAGTCTCACATGGCATCAGAGAGAGCTCCTGCAGTGTGGCAGAGGGAGGCTAAGTCTCTGAAAAGGAAACCTGGTCAAGATGAAATCAACACAACCTTGGGTCACAATAGCTACTTCCAGAGTGAACAGTAATGCCTGGCTAGGTGTTAAATGGACAACAGCAGCCAGCCTCCTGTCCAGTGCCTGGCTGTGTACCCTACTCCCCTCCCACATTACAGAGGGGTGAGCTGCTGTCTCATAAGGACCAGATGCTACCCTGGCACCAGTAGTACCCTCTGTTCACCAGTGCTAACCTTAGATTTCACACAAGCAAGATCTAGGCAAGCTCCCTATAGCAGTTCTTGCTGGGGCTTGGTGCAGCACAGCCTAGGATTATTTCACTCACACTGCAATTAGCCCTTTTCTGATCTCCAACTTGTCAGTTCTCAAAGAAGGAAACCACTCTCCAACCCTCAGGTCTAACAAATGTAATGAGCCTATCTCCAATTAACAAGAAATAATTAGATCAGCAGACACCGAGCATGCATTTCCTTCATTTCTGTCCAGGGAATGCTTTCCAACACAGCTGATAGAAGTGTGGAATAGAATCATAATGTTTGGGAAAGATCTTTAAGCTCATAATGTCCAAGTAGCAATCCAACACTATCATGACCACTAAACCATGTCCCAATGTGCCGTGTCTACTCACCTTTTGAACACACTATACCACTTCTCTAGGTAGCTTGTCCTGATACCTGACTGCTTCTCCAGTAAGGAATTATTTTCTAATATCCAGCCTAAGCCTTCCCTGACACAACTTGAGGCTGTTTCTTCTCATCATGTTGCTGATTACTTGGGAGAAGAGGCCAACACTCACCTCATTCTAACTTCCTCTCAGGTAGTTAGAGAGAACAAGAAGGTCTCCCCTTATCCTTCTCAATTCTAGACTAAACAACTCCAGTTTCTTCAGCTGCTCCTCACCAGACCTGCTCTCCAGACCCTTCTCCCCAGCTTCATTTCCCTTCTCTGGACATTCTGTAGCACCTTAATGTTCTTCTTGGAGTTAGGGGCCCAAAAGTGGACAGAATACTCAAGCTACAATCTCACCAGTGCCCAGACCAGGGACAATCACATCCCTAGACCTGCTGGCCACACTATTCTGATCCAGGCCAGGATGCTGTTGGCCTTAGCCACCTGGGCACACTGCTGGCTCATGTTCAGCCAGTTGTCCACCAGCACCCCCAGGTCCCCGGCAGTTTTCTAGCCACTCTACCCCAAGCCTACAGCCTTGCCTAGATTGTGTTAGATTACAGCCCAGAGTGGCACTCCTTAAAACTTGATTTAACTAGTTGGTGGAACTATAAGGAGGTTGGTGGGACTGGGATGAGCCATGGATTTGTGGTTTAAGACTTTATGCAGTCACTGGGCTATAAAGAGAAGAGCAGATTGCTCCTGGTGTGGGTGCATGCATTCAACAAGCTCTTTTTACGAGGACCTGAACTAAGAAGTTGCATCCCAAAGGGCATGTTGCCACTGATGAAAAATGTTTTGTCTCTGCTCCTGGGGTGAAGTGATTGCATCTGTGGGGTCTGTGCATGCAAGGACTGTGGAACCATCACACTGACCTGCCCTGCAGCTTGCCTGGTTTGTGCTTGCTTGTCTTGCCCTCCCCAGCCTCTGAACTCTCCATGTCCAAATGTTTGTCCAGAGAAGTGCGCTCTTAAATAAAACCTGTTTGCCCATGTCTTTATTTTCACAGCGCCTTGATTTAGAAAAAAAACCCCAAATGATACTTGCTGTTCCTCAGCTGTTCGCCGAGGAATTCTCTCCCTCTCTCGGCCCGGGGCAGGGGTACGTCCTTCGGGGACATCCCGTTATTGTCTGCCAGTGCGGAGGGGGTGGTTTACAGCCGCTGTTACGGGGGGCGAGCTCGGCCAGCAGCCCCGGCGAGTATCTTCCCGCTCCCGGGTGGAGTCGGCGTGGGTTAGACGTGGGCCTGAGTTTGGTGGTCCCGGCCCCGCCGGCCCCGCCTCCCCCGGAGCTCGCACGGGGAGAGCCCAGGGCCTGGCAGCGGCAGCGCCCCCGCCCCACGCACGTACACAGAGGCTGGCTCTGGCTGTCCGCCTGCGTGGAGCTGGGGGACCGGGACGCCTCAGCTCGCCCCGCCCGCCGGGGGTGACTCCTGGTCAATCCCGTGCGGGGGCCGGTTCGGGCCGTGGGGTCGTTGCGAGCCCGGGAGCGGCTGTAGGGAGCACGGTGAGGGCACAGCGCGGGCGGTACCGCGGGTGCGGCGCTTCGGCTGGCGAGGGAGCTCCTGCCGCGCTTCTCTGTCTTCTCTCGGCTGGTGCCCGCAGCGCTACGCTGACCAGGTGAGGCTGGTGCTGGGTGCGGGCAGACTGGTAGTGCCCGAGGGTGTGGGGTGCCTGTTGCTTGGGATGCTGCGAGGGCACTCGGGTGTAGAGTGCTGCTCTTGCAGGACCTGGCTTCTCTGCCCCCGGGGGAGCGGCGTTCTTGGCTACGGCCCCTCCTGGCACAACTGAGACAGGCAGGAGAGCATTTTCTGGTAGCATCAAGGTTTTTTCTCTTTCATTTCCCCCCCCCACCACTGCGTTTAAAGACCTGTTCGCAAGAAGGATTTAATTTTGTAGCTGAACCACTGAGGATATCTCCTTACCCCTGTGGGGTGTCACTTGTTTAGGCTGCATCAATCTGTTGTGCTCTCTTAATCTGGGTTCAATAAGAAACGTTATTGTCTTGAGGCAGTTGCCAAAATGCCACAATGCAAGTTAAAAATGTTTCAGTGGGATTGTTGCTGCCAAGAAGTAGATGAGCTGAGGTGAGTAGGAGAACTGTCTAAAGGGCTAATGGAATATTGCTTCTTCTTGTACTGCATGGAGGTGTTTGAAAGCCTGGGGACAGCAAAGTATATGCTTTGGGTCCTTTTTAGTCTATGTAAATACACTGGGAATAGCTGCAGTGTGGCTGTTGCTTGCAGTGTCACTCTAATAGCAGGGCAGTTTGTGCCAGCAAGGAAAATCTGCTGGAGAAACCTACTTTGAGGCTTACTGGTTCCTCCAGGGTTCCCCAGTACCACAGCTATGCTGATGGCAGTAGTGGTTCATAGCTGGTTTTCCTGCCTCAAAGCTATGAGAAATAATACACAACTCACTATTTGGCTGTTAAGAATAATTTTTTTTTTTCCCTGTGTGTATGTGGCTAAAGGTAGTATGGAAGGGCCATTTGGGCTCTACTATGGGTCCATGCTTGCAAGAGGTTGGTGATGTGTGAACCTGACCCGGAGAATGGGCCCCGACCTGCAGAAGTGAGCACTTAGATCCCAACATGAAGCCTACAAGGTTCAAACTACCTTTGTTATATTTTTATTTCCTTGAATCTCACTGTGAAGCCTGTCTCTGTGCTTTGTGTACTGGGCATTTGGAGTAGACAGTGTGAGTGCAGCATGACCTTTTCTGCAAGCACTTGAATAGCATCAGTGAATTTGTCCTTTAATTTCCCTTTGCAGTTGTGTGCAAAAGCTGTTTTGTGGGCATCAGCAGGAGCATTAGAGCTTGCAGACTTGGATATTATGGCAGAACTCCTGCCACTGTGGTTGCTTGCAGTGACTGCAAATAGGTGATTTTTTTTTTTTTTTAATGAAGAATTTTCTCTAGATTTGGATTTATTTCACCTAAAAGGTCTCTTGTTCACCAGGGGGTAAAGCATACACCCAGTAGGCTTTATCCCAGGGTACTTCTATACTGTAGTATGTAATTTTCTTAGCTCCAAAAATTTGATGGATGGAACACTTTGAAGCACATTACTAGTGGAAGTTTCTTTTTGGTAGCTTTTTTGGCTAAGGTTGAGCCTTCTGGGGGACAGAACCTTGCATTTCTGTATACCAAACTGTACCCTAGATGGTTTATGACCTTTTGAACATTGCTTAATATTGCTGTCTTCCCCACTCCCCCCGTTTTTTATTTGTGAGGCATTTACACTGCAAGCACGTTGTGGTTTGTTAAACAGTAAGAGTCCATTGGGAATCACTGTATGCTGGAAAACATAGACAACAATTTTCTCTTTTGAGCTCAAACCTTTGAAAGAAATTGGTAAAAGACCCAAATTCTAATCTAATGTAAGCTCAAGTGACCTAATGTTGATGAATTTAAGTAATAAACGTGTCCAAAAGCATTTTGGGCTAAGGCCTTGCAGCGTGTTGGGATCCCTAAATTTGACAGTGAGGCCTCTCTTGGTAACAGCTGGGTGAGCTGTGGCTGTTTATATCCTTCTCTGGAGGAGTCATAGGATGATTTAACTTGGCTGACATCTGGTTTTAGTCAAGAGGAATTGGGTTCTTTGGGTCCAGCTGCATGGAGAAAAATCATGTTCAAGATTTGGCTTGTGGCCCCTCATGCCCCAAGAGGGTGCATGGGCAGCAGCTCAGCTCTTGGTTTAATCAGGACATGGTTTTGGAGATGAGGATTTTAATGCTGAAAGGAAAAACCCATAAATGTTGTTTTCCACATCATAGCATCTTTAGTTAGTTGGATGGAGAATTGTGTTGCTTGTCAAAGCTTTTTAAGTTGAAATGGATGAAAGTCCAACTTGCCTTAAGGAAAAGTGACTCCCAGTGAGTACAGGGGAACGTTGAAACAGGCACCCACAGAGGTTGTGGCACCTCACTTCTTTACAGGACTCAACCAACCAAAGCTCTCAGCATCCAGGTCTGGTTTCTGTTTTGACTCCTCTTTAGGCAGGAGGTTGGATGAGGTGGTGATGTGATGAGCCTTCACCTGAGCTTGTGGTAGCACACATAAACTGCTCCAGGAACATTGCCCTTCTTGGTCTGTGTGGGGGAAAGGACTTCCCACCACTTCACTGTGTCATTGTGTGACTTCTTCTGGGTGGTTCTGCTTTGGGTGGGGAGGGCACTAAAGGTTACATGCTGTATGCTGTCAGCTTTGGGATTTTTGTCCTTTGAAATTGGAGGCTACAACACATGACCGAGGCTACAGTATATTCTAGCTTTGCGTGGCTTTTAGGCTGTCAGTTCAGCAAAACGTTTGCTTAACTGGGGATATTCTGGCTCATGTGCCTCTCTTCCAAGCAGAAGTGCTTTCAGTTGGAGACATAAAAATGTCTTAGCTGTGACATGGTGTTTGAGCCTTCCTGCTGCAGATGTAAAAGCCATATGGCAGCAAGTCTTAATTGAAAACTGCTGGAGTTATTTTTTTTTTCCTGCAGCTTATTATATGAAATATTCCTTTTGCAGCTGCCTTGAAAGGACTACCCTTAGGTATTTCTGATCAATTAGTGCTATTTCTTTCTGTAATTCTCTTCCTAAGAACCATTGCACTGAATTCCTCAAGGCACTTGGATTTGATATTCAATGTATCAAGCATGCCCTCTATGATTTATTCATCAATTTCATGCCATGGACTTTAGGTCAGAGTCAATCACAGGAGCATTGTTAACTGTGGGTAAGTCCTTCCAGGTGTGCTGAATACTGAAAAGCTTGTCTGGTATCAGAACTTGCTGCTTGAGGAGTTAGGTCTCTGGATAGGTTTTAGGTTCAGATGTTTGTAATCCTTTCTGGTATTTGTTGTTTTTTGGGCAGGACTGCTAGCTCGGTTTGCAGGGGAGTATGTTTTGTGATTGCAAAGAATTTTGGAGAAAGAAATGCAAAAGCTGATGTGGCTTAAAGCATATTCCCCAAAGTAGATTACTCCAAGAGTCTGGAATGTGTCGGTGGGAGGCTTCAGTTTGAGTGAGATGTTGCTCCATGCATGCAGGAGTCCTTCCCCTCCTAAATAATTGTTTCCATCTGCAGAGCTTATTCTGTCAGCCCTAGGGCTTCTCGAGCCTGGGCTGTGGAGTTGTCTGCAGAACTTGAGTCTCTTGTAAAAATGAGAATTTCTCACTAAGTTCTCCGTGCTGTGTGTGAAGGGAACTTTGCTGTTGTCATACAGAAAAATTACAGGCCAACCCTCACTGGGGGACCTTTTAAAACAAACATTCTGGTCTGTCTTTCATGTCCTTTTATGTTTTTAGAGGGGGAAGTTCCAGGACCCTCAAATCTTCTTGCACAATGCCTGGCAAGCTTGTTTCTAATTCACCACTTATCTGAGAGTTGGTTTGGTTTCGTAAAATGTGAAATTTTCTCCATCTCTGATAACTTGTCCTTGGCTGCTTGAATTGAATAATGTAGCTTACAGTCTGTGAGGTGACCCCATGAACACTGTCCCATCATATGGTGGAGCCTGAGCATAGGCAATGACACTGAATGCAACATAGAGTTAAGATCTCAGTGAAGAGCTTGGCTGAGTCTTAAGCACATTTCTAGTGCATGAATTGCTGTTTGTGGATTTTTTTCAGCACTAGTGTACTTATGCCTTTGTCCTGTTTTGCCCCCTTATAGAAGAATCTTTTTAGGATGATGGATTTTGGCACTGGAGGTTGGTACTGAGATGTTACTGTTGTGTGTACTTTGGGAAGAGTTTGCCCTGAACATGGTGGGGGCAATGGCAGGAGCCTGGTCAACCATTATTCACTGATGGCTCATTAGTGCCATTGCAGGCAGGCAGTGCACTGATAAGACAATGACATCAGGTCCCTGACCAAGAGTTATCATATTAAACCTCTCGGTTATCCCTGCCTGGATGACCTAATGAAGCATGGGAGAAACACCATTGTAAGAAACAAGGGAATGGCATGAGTGCAGAATGCTCATCACTCCCTTGTCCTCTGCACGCTTTGAAGGGTCTCATTCTGAATTAGCTGAGGTCAGCTAAGTGCCTGTTTCCTGGAGGAGGTGGCTTAGCAGATGTGTTTTTCCTTAACCTTCAGTCTCGGTGAACCTTCACTGTGCTTGGCTTGTGGTGGATGTGGAGAGCGCAAACACAAGGAAAGGAAATCAGCATGTTGGGCTGCTGGGGTGTTTGAGGGGCTGGGTTTGAGAAGATGGCTTTTGCATGATGGCTCTGAAGCTTGTGATTGAGGCTGTCCTGTTGATGGTGGCTGCCATTTAACCACTCTCAAACCTTTCTTGCTTGCCGCCAAATGAACAGTTGTGCTGGGAGCTTGGATTTCTTGTATTTGTATGTACACAACTGAGCATGTTGCAGGTGCTGGAACCCCCATTTCGCCTGCTTGATCCTGCTCCTGACAGCCCTAACCAAGTGACCAGCACTGGAACTGACAGTGGTGTTTCTTGGAGGGTGTGTGTAAGCTCTTGAGTGAACAGGGGACTGCAGCTCTTGCAAGGTTTTTAGCAGGTGGCCAGTGTAGAATGGAACTGGAAGGATATCCTCCTTAGGCAACAAATAAATGCAGCTTTGCTGATGAAAGTTGTTTTTCTCAGTCAAGGTAAAGCTCAGACAATGTTCCTGTTTGAAAACAGCTGGGCCAACACAGTGGAAGGAAATCCTTGCATGCCTCACAGCGGAAGGCAGACATGAGGCTGCAATATATACATCCCGGCAGCTGATCTGAGATACCTTTGTTGTGGTCAAATATTCCAGAATCCTGGACTTGCTCCAGCTTGTGCCTAAGAAGGGTAAAGGGAGATAAATGTAACAGCTGTATTTAGCTGCACTATTTCCTTTGGCTAACGGGAAAGGAAGGATACCTTCTGGGAGCAGCCCTCTTAACCGTAGCCCTCATCCAAGAATTTCGGAGTTCATTCACTTTGTGCTTCCTACACACTCTTGGCTGGCTTCAAGCAAGCGTGAGGCTGCTCAATGTTTGCGGGCCAGGAAGAGTTTGAAGGAAGCACAGCACTGCCAGGTCAATTGGGAGAATCCAAAGCTATTACTAAATAACAGCACAGACTGTGGGGAAAAAAGGCTTTTGGAGGATGGCCCTTTGTGAAGCTTATTCTGGCTGCAGCAATGTGTTAGCTGGAAGAAACCTAACTAAGGGGAAAATCATTAAGTGGGACAAAGGAATTACTTCTTTCAGGCTCTCATGTCAGCTCTGCTATGAGATTCATGCAATTCTGTAATGGGTTAGCATTACCTCATTGAAGTGTTAGCAAAGCAGATGGCAAAGACAAACTGGTTTCCGTAAAGGTCAAGAAGCTGCTGCAAGAAGATCTGCAAGTAGCATTTAACCCTATACCAGATCATATTCTGACAATGATAGAGTTATGGTTCATTTGGTCCTCTCAAAAGTTATGGGAGGATATACCCTGTGACTCCAACTTTGTTATACAGCTCATTAGGTACAAATCAAACCAGGACTCAGTCACCTTTCAGTGGGCTGGTATGACTTGTTAATTTTCTAATTAATTACTTTGTGAATTTGTAAATTAACAATCTCACAGGTTTATGAGGAAGCTGTTTTCCCAACTGATGATGAGAGTGCTCACCCTTCTTCCATCACAGTGGGAAGCCTGGGAGCCTCAGCAGTGTGGATTCTAGTGGGTCAGCTCGACAGCTTCTTGAGCAAGGTGCTTACACCTTTCATCACAGAAGTTTGTCTTCTGCTGTTCCTGTGGGTGGTTTCAGTTAATTCAGAAGGTGTTCAGTCTTATCAGAAGCTGCTTTTGTACAGCTGCAAGAACAGCAGTCTTGTCTCCTCTCCTTTCCATCTGGCATACCTGTAGCTCTTGCTGTAGCCCACTGGTGCTGTTCCTGGCATAGATCAAGCTGAGCTGTGTCAGTGTGAGCTGTGTTAGGCCAAAACTGGAGCAGGAGTCGAGTCAGTACCTGCAGTCATACAATCACAAAATCACTTTAGTTGGAAAAGACCTCCAAGAACATTAGGTCCAACCAAACTCTATCAAGTCTGGTGCTAAACCATGTTCCTCAGCACTCTATGTCTGTCTTTTAAACACCTTCAGGGATGGGCATTCAACCACCTCCTTGGGGAGCCTGTTCCAGTCTTAGAGAATCCTTTCAGTGAAGAAATGTCTTCTAATATTCAACCTAAACCTCATCTAGCACATCTTGAAGCCCTTTTCTCTCACAGTCAAGTGACGCCTGTGTTAGAACATGTCCATTGTCCCTGTTTGGTTCTTAGACCAGCCTGGTTAAAATGTAGGGTCCTGAATATAAGTTCGGTTGACCAAATGAACTACAGCTGTGAAATAGTTGCTTTATTGCATTTGCTTGTGGACATCTTTAGACAGACTTTTTTATCTTTATTGCTTTCAACTCACCTGCAACTGAATTGAATTTCTGCTTGTTTAGCTTGTTGGATTTGGCAGTGCTGGCTCTGTGGATCATCTTTGTGCTGTTGTCTTTTCGCTTTTGCAACAGCGCTGTGTGACTCTGAACTTGCACACTGGGTGTACACTGAAGAATAAAAAACTGTTTTGCAACATCACTTGACACTGATACCTGAGAGTTCTGTGTCTGATCTCCTCTTTTGGCCTTGCAGGTAGAACAGCAGGGTTCATACAAGAGCAGGCAGCATGTGGGGATTTACAGGCACTGCTGTGGTCTCTGACTGACCCTTGAGGTGATATTGCACCACTGACCTCACCTGCCCTGTGTTCTTTTTCCTTTGTATCCTGCACTACAAAGCTGTTTGCAAATGTCTGTAGCAAGCTCTTCCATCCCCTCGTTGGCCTCTCAGTCTTAGATCATGCCTGTGATCATCTGACCCTGGTTTTTGTGAAGACTTGGGTAATTAAACTTTGTCATGAATATTTTGGGAAAACAAGCCCTATCCTAATGAGTTAACACGCTCTGGACTAGTAATAGCTGTGTGAGATCCCTGAGCTGTGTTGTGCAATCAGGTTCAGCATCCCAAGCAGTCTTGTTCCAGCTGTTGCATCGTTTATAGATGAAACTAGTACAGACAAGCTCTGTGTGGTGACTTCAGAGCAGGGTGCCAGAACAGCAAAAATAGTGACAGCTGGCTTTTTGCTTGAAGCTTCTGAGTCTTTAAAGCAGCAGTCCAGTTCTGTTTCTATCCCAGCTCTCTTCTAGAAGACAAATAACAAGGGAGATTTTTAAAGCCTGATAGATTTTGCTATCATGTAGAGACCCAAATGAGACTTTGCCTTGAAAACTGCATTTGTCCTCAGTCCACACTCCCTGATCTTTAGGTGTTTCACTTTTAGCCTTAATAAATATCTTAGTTGTGTAGCTATGATCAGGTTGCTCCTACTTTCCTCCTCCCCTTGTCTTACCACCCTTGCTAAAGCTCTTACTTATCTGAGTCAAGCTATCAGCACCTATTGTTTAGCTGTCTCATAACCTTGGTAGCCCTGATCCATTTGCTCCATGCTGATCGTGGGGCTGTGCCATGTGCATGCCTTCTCTTTCAGGAGTGGATGTTTGGCATTCTTTGGGCAGTCACTCCTGGGTGATGCCTGAAAACGCACTGACTCATGAGGGTGAATTCAGCCCACGGAGCCCATCCTGCTGCTTGTGATTGTGTTGCAGGAAATAAACAAAATGACAACCTCATCTATCACATCTTTGGCCTGAGATCTGGGGCAGCACAGTAAGATAGTTGATTTCTGGCATTCCTATTTGTAGCTCTGTTGCCCCATCCATTTCCCAGAAGGGAGCAGAAAATCCAACTTGCAAATATCAAAATGAGCTTTGTGAGATGGGCTGGGTCGGGAGCTTGAGAGTTTGAGCTGTTCCATATTCTTTTTCTGTGAAAATTAAGGAGGTGCTCAGCTCTCCATGAAGGATGAACTCACAGATGCACAGACTCCAGTCCCATATGAGCTCAACTGACACAGCTGGGCTGGCATCAGCTGGTGGTTACTCATTGGAGCTGGAGAGAGAACCAACTGCTCGTCCTGGGTCCCCTCTGCCTCATCTATCACACCTTAGAAGTGATGTGTAACACTTGGTCAGCTGGTTGCAGTGATGCTTCTTGTGTTTCAAGGAAGTGAACAAGCTCACTGGTTATTAATCTGGTGCCTGCCACTTCTTTCTCTTGTGAGTGTCCAGCAAAAGATAGATTTACAAGGCACACCACCCGGTAGCTGTCAGGCACGTGTTTGAACAGGGAGGTAAACAAGGTCATCCTCAGAAACCTGCTAAGATTTCTAATTTTATGCAGCCTGAAAATGCCCTGGAAGCAGCAACATGCTTGTTTTAAATTAGTCTTGGTTATTCATCAGAATAAGTGTTTTTGTGTATTAAGAATAGCTGCTGTGTCTTAGCACTTCCTCCCATTGTTACAGCTCTTCCTTCAGCAGTGGAAATGTTTTGAGTGGTTTACATGGTATTTACAGTAGTGATTAGGTGTAAGCAATTTTGCAATTGGCTCATCTAAATATACATCTGTGTCTAAAGAGTGTATGGGTTTATTTTCCCCTCCTCTTTCACTCCCCAAGCCATGACGTGATCAAATGGGGTGGGCAACTGGAAGTGGTCCTGTACCCAGCCACTGGTCCATGTTTGATGGAGGTCTTTGCTCAGAAGTGCTGCTGCTTCTGATGGTAACATGATGGAGTGGCTCTGGTTTTGACTACCAACCAGCCTGTCCCACTCTATTGCAGCATTGCATCCCACTGGATGCCAGGGGCTCCTCCTTTGCCCAGTGACTTTATCTTCTTTCTTAACTGTAACATTAATAGCCATCTGCATGCAAACCAGCTTATTTTAGGAGGCATCTGTCCTCACCATCTGTCCACTGCATGAAGTCCTAATCCTCTGTTTGCCACAACTCCTGGGTGCAGTAAAGCAGATTATGTGCTCTGACATAGAGCTTGTGGCTACAGGCAGGTTGGGTTTGACAGTAAGGAGAGTCTGTTCATAGTCAGGCCAGAGCCACAGGTAGTGTGAGGAGGGTTGAGGGGCGATGCTGGGCAGCTGGAGAAGGTGATGCTTTACCTGTCCATCTGCACTGGGTTGATGCCCCACCTACTGTGGATCTGTCTGTATCTAAGTAGGATGACAAATTAGCTCTCATCTCATGAGGTCGAGTCATAAGCAGAAGGACTTTGTAGGATCTGAGTGTTGCTGGAGTGTCTCTTGACAGCTGTTTTGCTGAGAGATGCTTGTTGGATGTCCCAGCTCAGGGCAGAGAGGAGCCAGCCAGTGTTGTAGGATCTGGCAACTGGGAGCCAGCGTCTGTTACCACATTTCAGTTTAGTGCTTTGCCCCAGGCCACAGCCTGGGTGCTGCTGCCCTGGCAGACTGGAAACAAGCTGGGACTTGGGAAGTCTGAACAGTGACTCCAGAAACTAAAATAATCTCTTAATCTTAGTGGGTCCATGTGATGGACAGGAAACATTACTTGAAGATTTTCTTGATATGTGATTGGGTGGAGAGGGGATAAATTATTTTCAAGCTTTCCTAATATTATATACTCTGTAAAAATAAACCTGCTGCAGAAAAGAAATAATTGGGCATTAGAGATTTCAGCTCCCTTCAGGTTTTTCCCCTTCACATTGCAGTGTCTTTCTCTTGCATTTGATTTTGATGGTAACAGCTTGAGTTGGGGATGCCTGAAAGGTGTGACACTGCTACAAGATCATAGAATGGTAAGGGTTGGAAGGGACCTCTGGAGAGTAAGTGCAAGATTTTGCCAATGACGGACACTGTGTTCAAGCCAAACTGAAGGCACTGATGCTGAGCACTCTCAGGTGGCCTTCAGAGGCAGGTCTCTCAGACTGGCAGGGTCCCTGTGGTCTGACAAGATTCCTGTAGTTTCTAGATCTTCAGCCTGTATGTGCTTTGCCCAGCTGAAATTCCTGATTATCCAAAAGCATGCTGAATGTTTTTCCTCCTCCTTTTTGGTCCTGAGAAAATCAGCTTCAGCGAGCGAGCCAAGTCATGTCAGTTTGGCAGGCTGTGTGGATACCGTCAGAAGGAACTCGTGCACTAAAGCTGTGATGATAATAGTGCTGGGTCTGGACCAGTGATTCATTTGAGTTAATTGACTTCTGAGAGCATTGCTGTATCTCTGTCTCCATATTTGAGTAAGATGCAGCTCCTGTGATCCAGATGATCTCGTCCTGGTGAGCTTGGTTTATCGCTAATGGCGCCAGAAGGGCTGTCCTGGAGCATGAAACATGCTGAAAAACTCAAAACCAGAGTTGGAATACTTAGCCTGATTCACTCTCTCCAAAAATGCAGACTCAGCTGGCCTCGTGGCCTCTTCCTCCACCTTTTTCTTGCAAGATAGGCCATAAATATGCTGATTGCTCCATGAACAACCAAAGTCCAGACGGGAGTGCCTGTGTAGAAGGCTGTAGATGGTGGTGCAGCTCTTCTTATCTACAGAGATCTTAAGCTTTCAGTAATGCTTGTGTGTGCTTTATGTGAGTAATCAAAGCTGAACCTGCAATTAAAGAATTCTGTTTTCGTTTTGGATACTTTAAATTCTCCTGAGTTGTGCAACAAGCCTGCTGGAATTATCACTGCTGTGTGAGAAACCTGTGACAATGAAGCTGGCTTGTAGGAGTGACTGGCAGCCCATCTGTCTGAAGATCTACCTGTCAGAAAGCACTGGCTGAAGTTGTTAAAAGCAATCTGATGAGAAGGAGCATAACTGAAGAAGAAAAGAAATGTCACTGTGGGCTGTTGTGCCCTTCTGCTTGCAGTACTGACAGCTTAAATGTGGTTTTGTGTAGAGAAGGAGTGACCTGAATCCCAAATACTTGTTTCACTCTGATTCTGTAATCTAATGAAATTCAGTAAGAGCAAGTGTGGAGTCCTGCATCTGGGAAGAACAACCCCATGGATCAATAGAGGTTGGGGGCTGATCTGTTGGAGAGCAGCTCTAAGGAGAAGGATCTGGGGGTGCTGGGGAGCGACAGGATGACTTTGAGCCCACTATGTGTCCTTGTGGCCAAGAACGCCAATGGCATCCTAGGGAAGAGTGTGGCCAGCAGGTCGAGGGAGATTTTCCTCACCATCTACTCTGCCCTGGGTAGGCCACATCTGGAATACTGTGTCCAGTTCAGGGCTCCCCAGTTCAAGGATAGGGAACTGCTTGACAAAGGGGTACAAAGATAATTAAGGGATTGGGACATCTCTTATGAGAAAAGAGTGAGGGAATTGGATCATTTCAGTCTAGAAAGAGAAGACTCAAGGTGGGGGGAAATCTCATAAATGCTTACAAATACTTAAAGGGTAGGTGTCAGGGGGATGAGACCAATCTGAGGAAAAACTTGAAGTGTGACAGAACATTGGAACAGGTGGTGGAGTCTCTATCTCCTGAGACACTCAAAACCTACCTGGGCACATTCATGTGTGATCTTCTTTACGTGAACTGCCTTGGCAGAGGGGTTGGACTTGATCTCCAGAGGTACCTTCCAACCTCTGCTATTCTGTGATTCTGTGTTTCAGGACAGTGTGTGCTTGGTGGGAAGCCTTTTGGAAAGGCTGGAAGCTCCCTGGGGAGAAATAATGTGTTCCTGACTTTGTACAGGCAGCAAAGGTTAGAGCAGCCACATCTCTCATCAATGCCACAAAAGCATCCATGAGAGATGTGGCTGCTCCTACTACTCTCCCCTCCTGTGTCTCAAGTCCTGGGCAGTTAGCATGGTCATGTAGACTTCTGCATGCAGCTGTTGTCTGTGCACCTGAATAAAAACATCAGAACTGCTTTGATTTGCCTTTTGCACGTTGCAGAAGCCTTTGAGTTTGGGGCAGCTGCAATAATTTAATATTAGAAAGAAATTCTCACTGTGAGGGTGTTGAGGCACTGCAACAGTTTGCCCTGAGATGCTGTGGATGCTTCATCTCTGGAAGTGTCCAAGGCCAGGTTGGATGAGGCTTTGAGCAGCCTGGTCAGGTAGAAGGTGTTGCTGCCCATGGAAAAGGAATGATCTTTGAAGTCCCCTCCAACTCAAACCATTTGAGGATAATATGCTGCCTATGTATAAATTCTCTCCTGTTATAAAATCTGTGACTTCTGGATGGACTTCTGTTGTAACTGTGAATTTCATGAGCTAGTTTGTCTTGGTTTGAAGCTGATAGAGGAGTAGCTATATGGACCATCCGAGTTTTGAAGCTGATCCCTTATGATTCTCATCAAGACCACTTGGCAGTGAATAAATAAATAATAAATGTACCACACAAGAACTGTGGGTTTACTGGGAACAGGAGCAAGCCAGGGCAGCCAGCTCTAATTCCAACTGTGCAGAGGAGCTTTCCCACAGGGCATGTTCAGTTACCTGGAAAAAGACCCACCTGCAGCAAGGTGGTTCCTCCTTGCTGGAGAACTGTCCTCTTGCTTTGCTTCACAGCATCTACAATTTTGGGGAGAGGAATACATTTTTTTTTCAGGAATTGAGGGTAAGGAAAAAAAATATGGGGGGGAGGGAAAGAGAAATTCCCATGGATTGTTTTGCATGCTTAGCATGGGGAGTTGTAGGTGTCCCAGATCAACCATCCTCCGACACCTGCCCCAGAGGCTGAAGTTTGGGCTGTTGGACAGTGGATTCCTTCCATAGCACAGTGTTGTCTGTGAAAGCAGCTGGGCTAAAGCTGTGGCTGGAAAAACAGGGTAAGGAACAAAACTGTGGTGGTCTCTTTGCATGCTTTTATGAGGAGTTGTCTCCGAAATAGCTGTTGCTGCACTCCAAGAGGTTGGAGGCAAAGCAGAGCCATAGAGCAAGTTTTACTGGGAATATCGGAAATGAATCATAGAATCAACCAGGTTGGAAGAGACCTCCAAGATCATCCAACCTATCACCCAGCCCTAGCCAATCAACTAGGCCATGGTACTAAGTCCTCCATCCAGTCTTTTCTTGAACACCGCCAGGGATGGTGACTCCACCACTTCCCTGGGCAACCCATTCCAATGCCAATCACTCTCTCTGTCAAGAACTTCCTCCTAATATCCAGCCTAGACCTCCCCTGGCACAACTTGAGGCTGTGTCCCCTCGTTCTCTTGCTGGTTGCCTGGGAGAAGAGACCAACCCCACCTGGTTGCTCCCTGTGCTGGAGAAGCTTTGCATGGCTTTAAGGAAACTAAATTACTTGCTTGTCCCTTTAACGTCAGAATTCTGAGTAGTGAATGTCTGAGGAAAGGGAAGTTACAGAAACACTGTGAAAGGTTTGGTGGAGAGAATAACAAGGAAGAACCAAGCCTGTTATGATGGCCCCAGGGAATGAGAGCCCTTTAACCCTTTGCTCGCTGGTGCGTTGCCTTTTGATGAGGCTTTAAAGAAGGGCTTGAACCTTGCAAAATCTTCTCTGGGTGTTAACGGGTTTATGCTGCGCTTTCAACACCAGCGTCTGAGATCCACCTGGGATTTACTCACTGCTCTACTATGTCAAGAAATGCTGAATTGGCTGTTTTAATCAGCCCTCAGATGTTTCGTTGCCCCTCCTGAGTCCCCGGGCAGGTATTTTGTGCTTTCCTCGCTGTTCCCTTACTTCGGAGAAGCAGAGTCCCGAGCAGCAGAGGTGCTGTTTGACGACTCCTTCCCAGCGCTGCTTTTAGGAGTGACTTTTTCACAGGGCTGAGGCTTGGATTAATGTTTAGCAAGCCTCAGCTGCAGCCCAGGCTGGGAAAGAACTCCTTGGTATTTTCTGCTTACTCGAGCGCCGGGTGCCGGCTGTGGGCTGCGTCCCGCAGCCTGTGTGCCAGGCGCGGGTGGCTCAGCCTCGGGCAAGGGCTGCCTTGAAGGTGGATTGCCCCTGGTCACTTCTGCTCGCTTTGCCCGGGCGGGTGGGTGTGGGCAGGAAGGGAGGAGAGGATGCTGAAGGCCACCTCCCAGGCACCGCGTGGGTGACGAGGAGCGGCTGTCCCGTACCAGCTGCGAGGCTCGGCAGACGCTGCCCGACCCGGCGGCGGAGGGCACGGATGGACTGAGCGCCAGGCTGCTGCCAGTCTCGCCATGGACAAGCACGGCACGTGTGGCTCCGCCGTGGCCAGGAGCAGGATCATCCCCAGGCCCCGGCTGGTGCTGGCAGGTGCCCGCTCAGCCAGCTGTGCCCAGCTCGGCAGCCTCGGCAGGTAGGGAGCTTGGCTGGGGGGTACGTACGGGGTCATCTCTACTGCCCTTCCTCCTGAAGGCAGGGCGTGGGGCAAGGCGGCAGTACCCGCAGCAGGAGAGGTGGAAGCAGCCTGCACACCTCTAGAAATGTGCTTTTATATTATGCTCTTGAAAGCTCTGCTTTGGCTGTCCTGATGTCGAAATGAAGCCTCTTCAAATGCTCTTTTTTTTCCCCCCCGGTGTTCACTCCAAAAGTGGGAGAAGTGCTGCAATCCGTGGAAGTGGGATCTGGGGGGTGTCTGTAGGGCTGGGGGGGGGTTAAGCTTCAGGCTGTGTGTTTCCTTGTGATGCAATGGTAGCACTGCCCTGCCAGGCTGTGGGGTTTGAGGGCTGTTCAGAAATGGGTTTAGAACCACATGAAGGTAGGAGCTGCAAATTTATGAATATCACTTATACTGAAGGATCCCACGGAAAGTAGAACTGCTTTGCTTGATCAATGCTGCACTGTTTGTGTGCTTAAATGACGTTTGAATAACTTAAGACTTCATCTAACTTCTATTTGCGTCAGCTTGTAAGTTGTGTCAAGCTTCAGAGTGTCTCCCAGCTGCAGAAAGGTGTTGGTTTTGCACTGTGGATATACTCACAGTGATTTAATTTCTAACCATAGCTCTTGCTCTCATGTTTCTGACTTATTTTTCCTAGTCTGTTTTTTCTCTGACCTTATAAGTAGAAGCAAGGAAGGAAATCTTTAAGAGATTCCAGGCAAAATGAGATTGAAAAAAAAAAATACTCTTAGGAGGAGTGACAGAGGAGTAATATAGTGAATTACTTGTAAATGAGCTGTGTGTAAGAGGACTAGGCTAGCACCTTGAGTGATAAAAATCAAAACATTCAGCGACAGCTTCTGGGTTTTGCCAGACAAGTTAGTCGAGTTGCCAAGACACCTCTGTGGTCAGGTCTGAAGAGGTACTACAGCAGGAACATCAAACTTCCTCACTAACTTTGACCAGAACATTTCACTCCTAGCAAGTGGGAATTCTTAGCTGTTCCTTCACATCTCACTAGTGGGTGAAAACATGTCCCTGTGTGTCTGTGTAACCAAACCTCCCTGCTGGGATTGACCTAAAAGATGCTTATAGAATAAAGCCATGATATACCAGACATCCTGGTCTTCTAATTAATTGACTTTAATGACTGTTTTTGCAGCAGTAACTCTGGCGTGCTTGTTGACACCTACTGGCTTTACTTGACAGTGTTTTCTCTCTAAAGGTCTGCTGAGAAAATTGCCTATCCATTTCTCCATCCCATGTACTCCTTTGCTTGGTGTTGTGAAGGTTCTGAAACTTGGGGCTGGGGTTGGTGGCCCTGGGCTTGCAGGTGGCACTCCAGGTACCAGTTATAGAACTGGCTACAAATCTCAGCCAGGGGCAAGCTTGTCTTGGCAATGTAATAGCCAAGCAGTTTTTCTTATGTGTAATAACTTGTACCTGAGAAATCCAAGCGAGGAGCTTATGACTGTCCTTCCTGTCTTCCTGCATCCCTAAACCTCTCATGCATAAAGCATACCTGGGTTCCAGCACATCTCTCAACCCCTCCTTGCTCTGTGCTGGTCAGCAGGCTTACTCTTGTGACCTCTTCAAAGTCTCTTGCCTCTTCCCATGTATCTGAGCAGCAGCTTGTAATGACTTGTTGTCTGCTGTGATGTAGGTACAGCTGGTGGAAGGGGCTGGAGGAAAAAATGAGTTCTACCACCCTGATTTACTCTAAGTTCAGTGTTAAAGAAGTTGTAGGGTAAATATTTACTATGGGTGAACCTGGTTTTGTGAAATGCCTTTCTGTTGAGGAATGATTACACAAAACAAAATTTCACAGCTTTTTTAAATGAAGGATTCAAGTAGCAGCCTTTGCTCTGTGAGCCACAGGATCCCTCACTTTGTCCCCAGGCTGGGCAGCTGAGGTGCACAGAGATTGAGCATCCCTCCTGGAGTTGCAGTGGTGGTGGAAGTGAGCTCAGGCTGTCTCGTTTGGTGTAACGGTAGCGTGTTTTGAGGATGCAGTTAGTAACTGGGAGGTATTGACTCATTGTGACCATGGCTAAATCCCTGGCAGTGTGTGCCACAGGGCTGGGACAGTCACGTCAGTGAAGGGCAGCGAGCCTGTGCCAGCCGCTCCGTGGGAATCCTGTGCACAGCCTGAGCCTGGTGGCAACTGGCAGGAGCCCAAGGCAGCTGCTGTGCTGGGGAGGGATTAACGGGTGAGAACAGGTATGTGGGAGCTCCAGTTCAGAGCCAGTGCCACCGATCTGTGGGGTTGGCAGCCCCATGCTGCGTTGGGTCCGTGGAGTTTGGCATCCTGGTGTCCTGCCTGTAGGTGGAATCACAGAAAGATAATCAACTCGAATGGCAGGATGGATCCCTGTGCCTGCTGGGTGGACAAAGCTTGTGTGTTTAGATGAACATGCATTTGGTGGAGTGTGTGAGGGTGGAAAGGGATGGGAATGCCACTTTTAATGACTCTCATCTGGTAGATCAGGCTTATCAGTTCATAGTTGCATCAAAGATCACAGTGCTCCTAAAGATTTGTTTTGGCCAGATACCCTTTCCCACAGCTGCATTTCCGTGTCACTGACAGCCTTTTCCTGTTTGGCTGACCATGGTAAGGTAGGGAAGGTCACTGAAGGCTCCTCTTCAGTGACCTTACAGTGAAACCAAGAAGCCCACACAGAGAGCATGGCCTTTGAATTCTGTGGCCAAAACTAATGGTGTTGTGATGGGACAGACACCCAACTAATATACTAAACCAAATGTGGCTTTGAATATTTTTAATTTGACTGCATCTGCATGGGCTTATCGATCTGTGCTCAGTTTCAGTCTAAGATGCCTCCAGTCAGCTTTGTAATTACAGGCAAATTTCTCAATTCCTTATTCTGCTTATTTAGACCCTCATTAGACAGAGTGGAGACAAGTCTAATCCTGGTGAAGACCGGTTTGGGTTGGAAGGAGCTATTAATGGTCATCTAGTCCAGCCCTTCTGCAGGGGTGGGACATCTTCAACTACGTCAAGTTGCTCAGAGCCCTGTCTGGCCTGACCTGGAATGTTTCCAGGGATTGGGATATCTACCATCTCTCTGGACAACCTGGGCCAGTATTTCACAACTCTGAGTGTAAAAGAATTTCTTTCTTCTCTCTAGTCAGAATCTTGGTCTTTTAGTTTAAACCCATCAGTCCTTGTACTGTCACAACAAGCCCTGCTCAAAAGTATGTCCTTCTCTTTCTTACAGGCCCCTTTAAGTTCTGAAAGGCCACAATGGAGCTTCTTTGCCCTTAAATGCTTTGATAGAAATGGGTAATTGTCACATCAATTCTAACCTGTTTAAAACTCCCAGTGCTGTGGTGGAGGCAGTCTCTGGAGTTTGAGTCCAGAAGGTGCTGGAGGTGCTAAGCTAAAGCGGTGTGGCAGGGTTCATGTCTTTCACTCCACATAGCACTGGGCAAAGGATCACTGTTTTTTGTCTCTGGTGTCACTGGGGATGCCAGGACAGGAGTTGAGGAGGGCCATGTTGTTGTTGGGAGGGAGAAAGCTGGAGCTGGTAGGAATTGCCCCACGCACACAGAGCTATCTGGCACATCCTCTTTATCACTTGCAGAACAGGCTTCTTCAAAACAACCTTAAATGACACTGCTCCATGAGCTGCTTGCATAAGGGAAGATCTTGATGAACTGATTGCTGTGTTACTGAAAACAAGCTCTAATCTCATTAGCAAATTGCAGTAGTGACATCTTAGCTCTTCTTGCTGGTGCTATAGAGACAGACTTTCAAGTGCACCATCCCATGGGTGCTGAGTCCCTGATAAAATGCCTTAGTGCAGATGTAAGTGGTGGTTGGCACCAGTGCTACGTGAACCTTGAGTGATCTAGTGGCACCATGACTTCTTATAGGGATGCTCTTGGTGAAACTATGAGGGGGATGTGCAACTCCCCTGTGGTTAGAGATGCTCAGTGGTGTAGGTGAGCACCAGAGACCTGCTTCCAAGAGTGCTTTAATTCTGCCCTTCTAGCTGCCTTGGCTTAGGAAAGCCAGGGAAAGTCAAGCATGGCAAGAGTAGATTGGGTGAGTTCCTGTTCATCTCTGCCAGTCATCTGATAATTGCTCTGTCTTTACTTCCATGCTCTGGTCCAAGGAGTTTGAACCAATTATATGCATTTCATTTTTCTATTGAGTCAACTTGAGTGTTGCTCTTTTGCTGCTTTTGGTGGGGGGGATGAAGCAAGGTGGAGCCAGTAGTGTTTGCCTGCAAAATCCAAAGGATTGTAAGGATACCAAAGCCAGGGCTTCAAAGATTTTTTCAGTAGAGCTTCTTGTTGGTTTTGACCTTCTATAGGGAAGTTGTGTCCTCAAGTCATCTCCTGGATGAATTTGCTGCCTCTGTGTTGGGAATGGAGCTGTGTGTAATTCTGTCTGAAAGAAATAGCTGATTGTGTGTGTTTCATCTCAGATCTTGATGAGAAGATTGACTGTTCCCATGCTAATGTGGCGATACCTTTGAAAGATTGCATTTTAAGCTATCAATATTTCACTAAGCAAAATATCTATGTTTTATATAGGTACAGGTATGACTTACTGCTTCAGGGTTTTCTCCCTTATTTTTCAAACACTCCCATCTGTTGTTGCTGGATGCCTTTATTCTAGGACATGATTCTAAACAAGAAAACTTGTCAGGTTATCAACTGTGATCCTTTCTCTTCAGGACTAACCACACAATTCTTCATCTGTGTTTAAGCTGCTTCCTTAGGGTAGGAACTTGGAGGGGCTTTTTCCTGCATGGACGACTTTTGTGGTTGGTTTTTTATTACTTATTTATTTTAATCTTGTGCTTTGTACCCATTGATTGTTTCTGACCTTGAAGCATATCAAAAGCCACTGAGCTGTGCGTGAATTGTGATGCTGACGTATTTTTTTCCCTGACTTTGTGTCTTTATCTGTAAACTGAGGCCAGTTGATAGAATAAATTCTCACTACCTTTTTTCTTTTTATTTCTAAAGAGTCTGTGTTTCATGCTGGAGGTCTGGATTGCTGTGACTTGGTGTCCTGTTCCTAGCTTGCTTTTGAGGTTAACTCAAACTGAAGTTAGTAACCATCTGTTTGTTTCATGTCTGCCTTTGTGCTTGCTCCAGGTCTTTGGATGTGTCTTTTAAAAATTAGGTGCTTGTGTGCTCTGTAGAGTTCAGTTTTCCTGGTCTTACTTCCTTCCACTCATCTTAGCTTTTCTGGAAGCAATAATAAAGAACTTCCATTTCCTTGGCTTACATTTGTCACAACTCTGAAATGCTTGAGAAGGAACCCCTTTATTTATTCATCTGTTAGAGAGGGAAGGACATTGAGCAAGCAGCTAAGCAGTCTAGGCAGCTACAGGTCCTTTGAGAAGTTCTCTGATGAGAGTGATTCAAGCTTGGAATGAACAAATGCATAGCAACTGTGTTTGTTTTATTTTGATATTCAAGAGGGCTAGGAGTGTTTGCAAAGTATTTGCCATGTGTTGACAGTATCTAGGAACACATCAAAAACTACCTTGAGACTACACAGTCTAGCCCAGGACCAGCTAGCCATTGAGCACTTGGAGTCAGTGCTCTGCAGGCATGCAGGTCTTGCTCCAGGCTACCAGAGCTCTACAACAGAAGATTTATAGAAGAAATGGTAAGGAAACCATTTATATAAGGTCCACGACAGTCTAATGTCTTGTGAGTCTGCTTGTAAAGTTATAATTAGACTAGAGGTGTTAGAGGAATCAGCTGAATCTATCTTGAGCTCCATCAAAACTAGTTCTGTGCCTAGATAGGAGGAGATGATTCCATGAGGATGGGCATTCTGTTCACAGAGTCATTCCTGCCCTTCACCAGGTCTTTCTGGTCAGTTTGCTTTGTGTTGGGTTAATCTTTAAAACTTGAGCTTTTTGCTATGTGGAGGCTGCAACTGAGTGAACTTCATTATTCCACCTACTCTTTGCCCAGGTGCAGCTGAGCGATTAACATTTTAAGCCAACAATCTCCACTTTCCATCTAAACTGTTGCTATGTTTCTGCGTCACCAATTGCCCTCCCTTGGCCTGGCAATGCAATGAGGAAGAACAGTCTCTTAGCTGGGCTAAAACTAAAATTAACCTTCCACCTGGATTCGTACTACTTGGATTTGTAAAGCACTTTGCAGTGTGTTCAAGGAAAAAGAATGTTTACACCAGAGAATAAAATGCTTTCTAGCTTTCAAGGCCTGGCTTCACTTTGCAGTTGTTCTGTGAGACAAGAACAGCAGCTCTATCTCAGGAGATGAAGAGCTGGGCTTTGGAACCTGCTACTGCAGTGTAGAGCTTCTGTGTGCCATTAGCATCCACCACCTTGGGGAATCAGGGTTCAGTGCAGGAGGTTCTTGAGGAGATAAGTTAGGATGGCTTTTGGGCTCTTTGATGCACAAGTAGTTCAGATATGGGATGTAGCGTGACTGGTGGTGGAGCTTTCTGATGCAACCACTGCCAGATGGCCTCAGTTCCCAGCTGTGGATGGAAGCAAAATAACTGGTGGTAAGAGTGGGACGGGGTACAGCAGCTTACTGTTGTCCGGCAAAATAATACCCTTGCACCAGTGTTTGTCTTGATGGGGACTGAAGGTGCTGAGAGATCAGAAATAGCTACTGGCAAGGCTGTAGTCTGAAACCTGGATTGTAAGGATGTTGTGAGGCTTCTCAGATGTGCACCAGGACTAGTCTGTAATGATTTAGCTAAGTGTTACTCCATCATAGCATCTCCTGGACTAAAACCTGCGTTCAGGATTGGACATGGGGTAAATGGCTTTAAAGTGAAAGCAGGGAGATGGAGATTAGATGTGAGGAAGGAGCTCTTTAGTGTGAGGTGGTGAAGCACATTAAAGGCTCACTCTCAAGTTAAAAATGTTTAAATTAGAGATATAGGAAGACACTGATGCCACATTTATAAATGATGCTACTCTTTATAAATATGTAAAGGGTAAGTGCCAAGAGGATGGAGCCAGGCTCTGCTCAGCAATGCCCAATGACAGGGCAAGGGGCGGAAACTGAGGCATAGGAAGGTCCGTGTAAACATGAGAGAGGTTTTTAGTTTTGGTGTTTTTTTTTTTTTTTTTTTTCTCCCTGTGAGGGTGACAGATGGCTGGAGCAGGCTGCCATGGTGGGTTGTGGACTCTCCCTCTCTGGAGATACTCAAGACCCACCTAGATGCGTTCCTGTGTGATCTGGTATAGGTAATCCTGGTCTGGCAGGGACTGCCTGACCTTTTGAGGTCCTTTCTAGTCCTTAATCTTCAGTGTGTGTTTGGTGGGTGTTCACAGGTGTTTTTCCAGCCATCCAGAGTCAGCATGGTGTGTGATCTCTTTAATTTTGTATTCATGAGTGGAACCATTGAGGTGTTTTCGTAAGTAGGTTCCGTTTATCCCAGTTTCTTTAAGTCTTGGGGAAAAAAAGATGTGCAGCAGGGCTTAAATGGCTTGTAAGCCTTTGAAGAAAATTAAAATTAATTTTAGGAAAAGCGTTTTATGAACTGCTGAGAACCTCACAACTTTCTTCACAGAGGTTGAAAGCTTGAACAAAGCCAGTCTGGGACCTTGGCCACCCATGAATTAATCAGCAGGGTGGTTAGAAGATTCAGTGTGTTTGGGTTTCCCAGGACGCTTGTGCTGTTTCACAGCTGAAAAATCTGGTCTGGGCAGGAAAAAAGGGCCTCAGACATACAAGTTGTTTATTGCTTGAGCTGAAGTGTAGGAGATGGAGCTGTGCTGGTTTTGGTATGTGGAGGACAAACCTACTGACTTCAGCCTGTAGTGGCTGAGAGCCGGGGAGGGCTTGCTCTGTGTGCCAGTTAATCAGAGCATGCATGCACCAGGCTTGAGGCATCTTGGCTGTCTGTGAATGTAGAGGTTATCTGTGCATGTTTGCAGGGAAGCCTGGGCAGCAAGTGTGGCAGTGGTAGGTAAGTGTCCTGGAGGTCACGGAAAGGACAGCACTGGAAAAGCCATATTGATACTACATCCTTTCCTGTGTTTGGACAGCAGTTTGTCCCCTTCTCCAGGGACTTCGGTCTCAACCTTGTCAGTTATTGCAAAGCAGTAAGTAGAAGTCTAGCACTTACCTCTGGCTCTTGCTGCAGTCGTTAAATCAGTGCAGCCCCATGTGTTGTGCGTGCCACGTCCCGAGTGTGCGCGGCTCTGTGCGTGCCACGTCCCGAGTGTGCGCGGCCTAATCTCTCCTTATCTCTTTCCCCCCCAGTACCAGAAACTGCCCTTGCAAAATGAGCCAGCTTCCTCCGAAGAGCCCTTTGGCGTCCCCGATGTCAGAGGGCACGAATTCCAGGATAGACTCTTTGGACAACATGTCAATGGACAGTTTTTGGCTGGAAGTAGAGAACATTAAACAGAGCACTGAAGCTGAACAAGAGGAATGCAGCCTTGCCGATGTCAAAACGCAAGAGGGTAGGTTGCCAAAAACGTTGGGAGTGAGGGGAGGAAGGTGAGCATCCCAGAGAGAAAATTTGCTTACACACCTGACTGACTTAGAAGTGTGATGAAATACTGCCAGTCACATTTCAGTTATGGGTAGTGGTGGATAACGTGCTGCAGAAGAGGATCTCTGCTCTGCCCTGGCTTCACCATTTGAAACAAATTGGACTCTGAAGGTCAGTCCAAGGCTCCAGATGGTTTTGAGCAGCCCCTGCTAAGTGTGAGCCTCCTGTTTCCCATGCAGGTGGCTGTATGGTAAACATGCTGTGGGAGCTGATGGTGTTTTGGAAGGCTTGTTTGTGTATGTGGTTCTGAGACTTCATCACAGGGGCTTTTATGAGAGCTGCTTTTGTGGAAGGCTTTTCTGATTCTCTGTTTAGGAATCTGTAATAAATATCCAGAGCAACTTGAGTCCATCTACACAGTATTTTTTCTTATAGACCTCCTTTTTTCTTTGTTTCTTTCCATCTTTTGAAGAATGCTTCGTGTGTGTGGAGTGTTTCTAATGGGCTTTCTTTAGTGCTGATGTTATCCAGTATCTTGGAATAACTGGAACCTGGCTGATTGCTCTTTAACATTGGAGCTAAAACATGTTGGGCTGTTGGAGAGTTGGTAAATGGTGCCAAGCATTCAATGGTCCTGCGGATCAGGACCACACTTTTCCCAGGTCTGTGTCGAAGACTGTGGTTTAAGCTGGCTGTGCATCATCTTGACTAGTTGGATTTGCCTCCTGAACAGCCTGCAGCTGTTGTGTTGGCCTGATACTGATGAGAAAATGTTTTGAGTGAAAATCCCAGTGTGCTGCCATACTTGGGAAGGGCAAATTGTTGTCCTGGGTGCACAGAGGTGGCTCTGGAGAGCGGGGCGGGAAGAGAAGGAATAGGGAAATGGTTGTGCCCCCTGAATTCAGCACTGAAAAGGTTGCAACTTGAATACTGGGTTTGCTTTTGGGAGAAAAACATTGAGGTACTGGAGCATGTCCAGAGAAGGGCAGTGAAGCTGGTGAAGGGCGTGGAAAACAGGGATGGTGAGGAGCAGCTGAGGAAACTGGAATTAAACAATCCAGAGGAGGCTGAGAGGAGACCTTATTGCTCTCTACAAGTCTCTGAAAGGAGGTTGCAGTGAGGTGGAGGTTGGTGTCTTTTCTCTAGTATCTGGTGATAGAACAAGAGGAAATGGCCTGAAATTGTGTCAGGAGAGGTTTAGGTTGGAGATGAGGAAAAATTCCGTTCCTGCAAGAGTGGTCAGGCATTGGAACAGGAGGACCAGGGAGGTGATTGGAGGTATTGGAGGAACTTGTGGACATGCTATTTTGGGGCATGGTTTAATGACCGTGAGGGTATTAATTTGACAGTTGGACTCAATGATCTTAAAACTGTTTCAGTTGAAAAAGCCCTCTATGATTCTATGATTTTCTAATCATCCACTTCTGTAGTAGGCAAGACATGGTGAACATAAAGTCTGCTGTTAGTGTCCCCATACAAGGGATGTAAGTGTATTTTATAGACTTGAAGAGATGCAAAAGTGACCCTGAAACTGAGAGAGTGCCAGGAAACAGTCTGTGGAAAGGAGGCCATGCCATAAGATGAAAGCCTGTCTGGGGTATCTGAAGGGCTGATATGCCAGAGGCGATTTGATTTCTGTGTGTAAGCAGGGACACAAGGAAAAGTGTCTTTTAATGCAGAGCATTAATCTAGCAGGCAGGAGCTGACTGCTTAATTGGCCATTGAGACCAGACAGACTGGAAATGATGCTCCCGGTGGGGAAGCCTTCCTGGCAGGCTGGGGAGGGAGGTGTGACACGCTTGGCCTCCTGCTGCCGAGGAACTTAGGCAAATAAGCATCCTGCTGGAAGGGTTAGTGGCCAGGGGAAACTTCCAGTGGTGTGGATGCAGGATTTGGCTGGTGCCTCTTCGGTGTCTCTGCAGTTGATGTTTGGAGCACCATGAATGAGGTGGCAGTGCAGCAGAGAGGCTTCAGGGCTCCCCACAGCCCAGGGCACCATCACTTTCTGCATAGAGCTGGAGAAGCTGGGCTTGGGCAGTGGCTTACAGCTCTGTTTGGAGATGGCATGGCTCAGGCTGACAGATATCTGATGGCAGTTGTGGGATGGGGACAGTGTGGAGGCTACCTGTAGGTAAGGCGGCTGGAAAATGCTGACCTGGTTGGAGAGTGCTGGTCTGTGTAGGAGGTGGTGTGAAGGGAAGCTGCTTGTGACCTGCAGTCAGTGGGAGGCCAGTGTGTAGCTCTGCAGAACAGGTTGCCCAGCAATGTGGTTGAGACTCTGTCCCTGGATACATTTAAGATCAGACTTGACGTGACACTGGGTAGCCTGCTCTAGCTGGAGGTGTCCCTGCTCACTGCAGGGGTTTGGGCAAGATGACCTTTGAAGGTAGCTGCCAACCCAGTGCAATCTGTGAATCTATGAACTGGGTCAGTTGAAAGGGGATGATGATTATTGTGACCTCACAAGCAGTTGAAGGGAACAGAAGGCAGCTTTTGCCTGGAACAGGAGCAACTCTGTCCTGTCCTTGGTGTCTGCTGTGCACCCAGCTCTCTCCAGGGTCAGGCAGACTGATAAAAGGTTGGCATTCTGTGTGGTTGTGCCACTGAAGCATCTACTGGCATCCCTGGAGCATGTAATTATGTCTGAGAAGTGTCTGCAAAGGGTGATTCTGCTCTGCCTTCCAAAACTCTGTAGGAATTTGTACTTAGTTTTTAGTCTGAGATTATCAGAGAATCATTAAAGTTGGAAAAGACCTCGAAGATTGCGAAGTCCAAGCATCAACCCAACACCACCATGCATGTGAAACCATGTCCCAAAGTG
Organism: Ramphastos sulfuratus; assembly: GCA_013399055.1. Classification (NCBI taxonomy): domain Eukaryota; kingdom Metazoa; phylum Chordata; class Aves; order Piciformes; family Ramphastidae; genus Ramphastos; species Ramphastos sulfuratus. The sequence goes on along the minus strand of WBNM01016608.1, from coordinate 17,994 downwards.
CCATGCCTACACATTTTGTGAACCTCTGCAGGGATGGGGATTCCAGCACCTCCCTGAGCAGCCTGTTCAATGCCTGAGCAGTTGTAGGCTGCTATGGCTGTCAGTTTGGTTTTTTTTATGGTGAAGGCTCCTTCTGGCTACCTTTTATGTTTCAAAAAGTTTTTGGTGTTCTTTAGTTTTGCAGATTTATTCCTAGTTGTGCCCATCTAAGATGATGCTTATCTGGAACTCACAAGGCAAATCTCAGCAGTTCTCCAGGCCCAAACCTGCAGCTCAGCTTCTGTGGACCTCCCATTTATTCCCTGTTTCTTTCTCATTTCCCCTTTATCCCCATAAATAACCTATTTTAGTGGTTTCCTTTTGCATTACTGGCAAACATAACCGGGCCAAAAATATTAATTAGAGGAACAAAAATCTGGGGCTTTGGCATCAGGTGGGCTATAGCCCACACGGATGTCCGATTTGGGGCTGCTATTTGGTATTGTGTGTTAGATTAGTTTCCTGTTATGACTGGAATTGAGTATTTTTGAAATCTGCAAGCAATACACTTCACTTCCTTTAGTTCCTCAAGACAAAATAAACCAGAAGGATTTTACACACTGTATTGCCCCAAAAGCAGGAATGTGTGACACAGAGCTGTACAAAGAGTTGTGAATGGGACCGTGAGCTAGGAGGGATGCTCCTACCTATTGACTTCTGAACAATCAGACATGGAAAAAGCCTCAGGCTTAAGACCATATAGGAAGTCTGCTCAGCAAGTTTGCTGGTGACACCAAACTGGGAGGCTTGGCTGATAGAGCTGAAAGCTGTGTGGCCATTCAGTGAGACTTGGACAGACTGAGAGCTGGGCACAGAGGAACCAAATGATGTTCAGCAAGGACAAGTGCAGAGTCTTGCATCTGGGGAGNGGGGTTGGACTCGATCTCTTTGTGTCCCTTCCAACCCCTAACATCCTGTAAGCCTGTGAAAACTTAGGAGCTTGGCTAGAACATCTGCTAAAAGGCAGTGCCTGAACTTCAAGTCCAGCTCTATTTATTGTAGAGTGATGCTGAAAAATGTTCTGTTGTTACAGCTCTTAAGAACAAAAGCAGCATATTCTGAAGGTTGAACAGAGGTTTTGACTCTCAGTATGTTTGTGCAAGTTGCATGAATGCAGAGGTTACCCCAGAAAAATGAAGTAATCTCTCAAGAATTGTTCAGCCTGGAGAAAAGCAGACTAAGGTAGACCTTCTGACTCTCTGCAACTTACTGTAAGGTTGCAGTGAGGTGGGTGTTGGTCTCCTCTCCCAAGTAGCAAGCAACAAGACAAGAAGAAATGGCCTGGAGTTGCCCCAGTGGAGGTTTAGGTTGGACATTAGGAAACATTTATTCCCTGAAAGGATTGTCAAGTCCCAGAACAGACTACCCAGGGCAGTGGTGAAGTCCCTATTCCTGGAGAGAATGAAAAGCTGTGTAGATGAGGTGCTGAGGGACATGGTTTAGTGGTAGATTTGGCAGTGCTGGGTTAATGGTTGTACTTGATGATCTTAAAGGTCTCTTCCAGCCTGAAAATCTATGATTCTAAGAAAAGCTGCATGGCTTTTTGATTCTTGATGCAGCAATAGTAACACTTGGCTTGAGCAGCTGTGATAGCTGAGGAGATATCAGTGTGCCTAGGAAAGGGAGAATGAGATTGAACTGTTCTGTCTCAGACTAGTTGTGAATTTTCTCCTTCCCAGTAAAACCTTTAGTAGAGCTATGCTGGATCTTCCTGCAATGAGTGCAGAGAACTGAAAAGATAAAGGCTTTGTGGTGTTCACTGTGTTAAAGTTGAAGCCACCTGCTAAACTGCTTCTTTTATCCCTGGGTTTCAAGCAGCTGCCTTGCTCTGAGCACTCACGTGAAGGGCACATCCCATAAGGAAAAAATAGCCTTCTGTGTTTGAAGGGCAACTTTTTATGTACTGAAGAATGAAGTGGAATTGAGCTTGTCTGAGCAGTGCTCCTGTGCTGTCTCCAGGCTCCTCACACTTCATTCTGGAACTGGAATGGTCTTTCATTCTAGTGATGTTTTGAATAGGCACAGACATGAAGTGGATGCAAAGAGCAAGAATAGCAGTTTTGCTGTTGGATGACTATGGATAACAATCCACTTGGAAAGGTAAAGAATTGGGATGCTGCCTACAGGAAGCTCTGCAAGTACATTTAAATGCACTGCCCTGCTGCCTGAGCTCCCTTTACACAGGCTCTCCATGTAAAGGCAGCTTAAAGCACAAGGAGCTGACTTTCCTCCCATGTCCTGTGAATGTTCCAACTGAGTTGAGTTTCTGTTGCAATTCTTGTGATAAATGCCATGCAGAGTCACACTTAAGGACAGAAGCAGGGGTGCCTTTTGAGACAATCTCTGTTGCTGGCAATATCCATGCCTCTGTAATTTTTCCTCCTCTTTTTCCTCACCTAGCATGAAGAGAAAGGAGTATGTGGACAGCTTATAGCTGCCTCAAGCTCTGTGTCTTATAGAATCATGGAATTGTTTTATTCAGAAGAGACCTTTAAGATCATGAAGTTCAACCATTAACCCATCACTGCCAGGTCACTGCTAAACCATTTTCCTCAGCATCTACACAGCTTTTAAAACCCTCCAGGGATGGGGACTGCACCAGTGTCTGTTCCAGGGTGTGACAACCCTTTCAGGAAAGAAAGTTTTGTTAATGTCCAACCTAAACCTACTCTGGTGCAACTTGAGGCCATCTGCTCTTGTCCCATTGCTTGTTATTTGGGAGAAGAGACCACTCTGAGACCCAATTGGATACCTGGGAATAGGACTAAGATTTTTGAGAGTAACCATCACTTCCCAACAAAGATTTAGTGCTCTCCCATTGCAGTTCCAGCAAAAGGATAACAAAGGCTTCTGTTTTCATGGAATGCTCCAGGCTGGGAGGGACCTCTGGAGGTTTGCCCCTGAAGTGTTGCAGGCAACCACATTGCTGTTATCCTGTCTCTCCTCACTTGCCTTTCTCATCTCTTGCCTTGCAGAGGGAGAAGCTGAAGCTGAGTGGCTCCAGGATGCAGGTCTGTCCAACCTCCTTGGGGACCATGCCTCAGAAAATGACAACATTGTGCTACTCTCCACCCTGACCAAAACGCAGGCGGCTGCTGTGCAGCGGCGGTTGGACACCTACTCCCGCTCTCGGAGGAGGAGGAACAAGCATCCCGTGCGTGATGTCAGAGACATTTTTGGAGTGGTCAACTCAGAGGTATCTTCATTTAGTGGCATCCCCTGAAAGGCTTTTGTTGCTTGGTGGCAACTGGCTTGGCTTTCTTCATTTGGGGGCTAATCTCATTTCCACATAGATGACTGAATCTCTTGAGCTGAAATGAAGCTGAGATTGTAGGAATTCTGCATCCAGTTTGCAGTGTGTTAAGATGCTGCTATGAAACCTGCAGATCCATAAGCTTCCTGGAGACTGCTGGAAGAATGCTCTGTGATGTCTTAGCACCGCAGCCTCATGCAGCACTGCTGGTGTCTGGGGCCCTCTTGTGTTTTTTTTTTATTCCAGCGACATGTTAGATCGTTACTAACAAAAGAAAAAAAGAGAGACCTTCCTATGTTCAGTTCTGATAAGCTGACCTTGTAGAGCTGCAGTCCTAGAGACAGACTGGCCACTTCCCTATGTGGTTTTGGGGTTTTTTTTTTTTGGTGGTGTTTTTTTTTTTGTATGTGTGTTTTGTTTTTGTTTTTTTGTTTGTTTTGAGCATTGCATTTGCACAAAAGGAGATTTGAAATCTCCACTTTGTGAGCAAAGAAACAGAAGTACAGAAAGGCTAAGGGTTTCCTAAGTGGTGCCCAGTGACAGCACAAGAGCTAATGGACACAAACTTGCGTATAAGAAGTTCCATCTAAACATGAGGAGGAACTCCTTTACTGTGAGTGTGGTAGAGCACTGCAGCAGGCTGCCAAGAGAGGCAGTAGAATCTCCATCTCTGCAGTCATCCAACCCCTACCCGCACACCACCCTGTGCAACCGGCTCTGGGTGTGCCTGTTGGGTTCAGCAGGACTAGAGCACAGAATCCCAGAAACATCCAGGTTGGAAAAGCCTCTCAGGATCACCAAGTCCAACCTATAACCCTACTCTACAAGATTCACCTTCAACCATATCCCTAGGCACCACATCCAAATGACCCTTAAAATGATGAGCTCCAGAGATCCTTTCCAATCCCTATGATTCTGTGATTCTGTTGGTTTGTTTCATTTTTTTCCCCTACAGTCAGAGAAATTCCTTATTTGGAGCCCAGACCCTGTATCTATGCCTTTACTGCTCAGTCAGGGTTTGGATGCTTCCCACCACTGCCTGCCCTCTTGGTGTGCTGGGAACAGAATGTTTGAATAGGTTGTACCTGTGGAAACATTGATGAGCAGCAAACTGAGCTTAAAGCTGGTTCAGTTCAGCTGGGACCTGAGTGGAAGCAGAGGTTCTTTTTAACTTTCAGTCCATGGTCCACAACTCCATGTCCTAAGCAGGTTCTCAAAGTTGTGAACTTCAGGTAATAAAGCAAGCTTTCCTGTGTTTTTACTGGTTGTAGCAAAAGTAGGAATGTTATTAATAGAATTGCCTGCCAGATGCCTCCTTATTCTTCTAAAGGTTTGTGTCTGTGCCTGGACATGAGCTAGGTAACTGTGAAGCTGATGAAGAGAAGCTTCTAGCTGCTGGTGTTTACTTGCCATGCTGCTTCTTGTGATCAGAGGCATAGGGTAGATCCCATGCAGCTTGGTTGGCCCAGTTTTCTAGCCCCTCAGTGCATGAACTATGAGGGGGAAATTGGGTAATGATTGTATGGAGAGAAGAATTGGCTTAATGAACTGCAAATGTATCACAAATACCCCTCTGTGAGACAGTCATCCATTTTCCACTCCTCTGCCAAATCCTCTAATTAGCCTTCTTGATTTCAGAACAGTCTTGAAGCCCTAAGGTGGAGCAGCACTTCCTTAGACTAGCAGACAGTGGGGGAGTTTACTCTGCCAGACTTAGGTTGCCTTCTGATAACTTCTGCTTTGTGTAGGTAAGCATATTCTGGTTTATTTTTCAGGAGACAGCAGCAGAGAAAGAGGTGCCCAGCAAAGATCAGTTGTGGCACAATCTACGGACTTCGAGTGTACAGAGAAGTAAGAAGGAAGTTTGCTTTTTTAAATGCAGAAGGGGACTGAAAGGAGCAGGATCTGAAGTAGGGCTGGAACTGGATGTGAGGCTGCACTGATCTGGGCTCTGAATCATTGCCCTTGTTTGTGAGTTGATTTTGAATGCATGGTTAGCCCCAGTTGTGGGTTTAGTAGACTCTTCTAGGCTCAAATGTTGTCAGGAACTGCTGCTCAGACTCATAATTCTTCAAGAAAGCAACTGGAAGATGCAAATAAAATCAGTCTAGCAAAGATCATGTGGTGAACCCCATTAAATGCTGTGCACAGCTGTGTAAAGAGAAGGTAGCCATAGGTATGTCCTTTGATTTAAGGCCATGCTCATGTCTTACCAGTGATCTGGTGACCATAGCTGTAGTCTTATGGCTTTAAGCTAATCTTACCCTAGGGCTGAGTCTCAGGACTGTGCTATGACAACACTTTTCAGGTGTTAATACTGTGCTGGTCCTCAAATCTGTCTCCAACTGCTCTTTTAGCACATTGTTTACTAAGCTTCACCCTACTGATTCTCTGATGTTCAAGATGATTTCTCCTCTCTAGCAGACAGCCAAGATTACTCCTGCACCCTCCGAAGCACTGGGAAAGAGGAAGCCTTCAACATGGATGTTGCCTACTCAGAGCAAGCAGCAGTCCTGCTGAAGGGATCATTCCTACCTGAATCTAGGAGGTTAAAGGATGGAAATGCCCTGACTGTAAGCACTGAGGGAATTTTTCCTGCTAGAACTTGTCTATCTTTTCTTGTTGAAAGGGCTGCAAAACATTTGACTCAGCTGTATGATCAGCTCTTGGAAACATCCTCTATGGATAGTGTTGTAATGAGTCTTTGTTAGGTAGATATTTTTGGAGAGGTAGAGATGTTATATTTGCAAGACTGGGCAAGGAAAGAAGTAGAACTTGTCTGTGCAATTAGCTGTTTTGATACTGGTCTGGGCCATTTTCACTGAAAAGAGAATGACTGATCTTTCCTACTTGTAATTCTAGCACTTTTCTTCTCTGCAAATGTACTGGGCTGCTTCCAAAGTTCAAGTGGATTAGAGTGGGTACCAGGCTTTAATTTAGATAAATTAGGAACTCCAATATGATTAAAGAGCAATACCAAAAAAGGGAAAATGCTTACTCAACTGTGGATGGACTAAAAGTAGGAGTAGTTTTGACCTGGTGTAGAAAACAGAAAAACAAATAGACACCAGGTTGTGGCAAGGAGTGGTAAAAATGCAGCAGAGCTTGATAACTGGTGGGATGAGCAGGAGCAGCTTGCACTGAACCTCCTCTGTGTGTGTTTTCCCTTAGAAATTTAAGATCCCCAAGGGCAGACTAGGAGTGACCAGGATTGGAGATCTATCTCCACAGGACATGAAGAAGATCCCCACACTGGCCCTAATTGAACTGACAGCTCTCTGTGATATTCTGGGCTTTGAGTTGAAGAGAAATAAAGCAGCAAAACTGAAAACAACAGGTTAGTTGTCTGCCATCTTGAGTGGCTTTTTTAGTGTCTCTGTTGTTGTTGTGTTTTTTCTCACTGATCTTCTCATAGGTTTGTATTTTAACCAGAGGAGGCCTTCAGCAAGGAACCTTGTGATAGATGTCTTTTTCTTGGTCAGAATTTCTCCTGGAAGTCACTGGATCATGGCATCAAGACTTGGCACCATGTTTATGTGCAACTGTTGAATGCACTTGGCCTATTTAACTATTCCTTTCTTTCTTATACCTACAAAATGTGCCCTCTGAACCTGCAGTGGGGGGATATATTTATTACATCTATATTGGAGGTGATACAGACTTAGAGCCTGTTGTTTCTGTTGTAGAGAAAAGACTCTTTGGAGTTCCACTCAACACTCTGTTGGAAAATGACCAAAAACTCCTCCCCAACACCAAGGTCCCTCTGTTACTCCAGGCAGTAAGTTCTCTAGTTTCATTCACACCTCTGATCCTCAGACTTAGGAAACCTGTGGTAAGGAAGGGCTGACTTCTCATCCTCTGTGCCTAAGAGTTTTCTTTTCCTCTTCTTTAATAGCTGCTCTCCTGCTTGGAAAAGAGAGGACTGGAAACAGAAGGCATTTTGAGAGTTTCAGGGTCCCAGACCAGAATCAAGGTATGAGCTCTTTTAGCAGTGTTTGAAAGTGATCAGGGAGTGCTGAAGCAAGTATCTAAGTGACCTGAATTACAGAATTGTCTGGGCTGGAAGGGACCCCAAGGATCATCTAGCTCAAATCATCCTGCCATGGGCAGGGACACCTCACCCTAGATCAGGTTACTAAGAGCCACATCCAGCCTGGCCTTAAAAACTTCAAGGATGGAACTTCCACCACCTCCCTGGGCAACCTGTGCCAGTGTCTCACCACTCATATGGTGAAGAACTTCTTTCTAAGATCTAATCTAAATCTCCCCTCCTCTAGCTTGGATCCATTTTCTCCAGTCCTATCACTACTAAACATCCTAAAAAGTCCCTCCCCAGCTTTCATGTAGCCCACTCCAGATACTGGAAGGCCACAGTAAGGTCTCCTCAGAGTCTTCTCTTCTCCAGACTGAACAACCCTGCTCTCTCAGCCTGTCCTCATAGGAGAGGAGCTCCAGCCCTCTGATCATCTTTGTGGCCCTTCTACTGAAACGTGCCCAGACATCCAGATCTTGCCTGTAATAGAGGCTCCAGAACTGGACACTGTACTCCAGGTGGGCTCTCATGAGAGCTGTGTAGAGGGGTAGAGTCACCTCCCTCACCCTGTTGGCCACACTTCTGATGCAGCCCAGGCTCTGGTTGCTCTCTGGGCTGCAAGTTCACACTGATGGCTCATATTGAGCTTCTCATCTACCAGCACCCCCAAGTCCTTTTTGTCAGGGCTGCTCTGTCTCATCCTTTCCCAGTACAACTAGAGATGTCCATTGCTGTGAAATTGGGATGGCTCTGCTGCAAGGGTCTTTGCTCTCTTGACTTGATGGCCTGTCCTCCTAGTGCTCAGCTACAGGATTTGCCTTGTATTTCCTTTTTGAAGTATGTGATAAATTTTCTATCAGAGTCTGGAACAGAAGCTGGAAAGGGATTTCTATACTGGCCTCTTCCGCTGGGACGATGTGCACCAGAATGATGTGTCTGGGCTGCTGAAAAGATTCATCAGAGAGCTGCCAGCCCCACTGCTGACAGCAGAGTACCTCCCAGCTTTTGCTGCTGTGCAAAGTAAGTCTCTGCTTAACTCTCTAGCATCAGTTTGCTGGTTTGTGCTTTTCTTGTGAAGCTCTACTCGTCTTGGGTTCTTGTTCTGGGGGGGCCTGTGTGGATTTGATGGGAACACAGAGCATGACATGAACAACAACCAGACTCAGTCTGCTGGGTGCCACATGTACTGTTGGGTATTAGCCTGAGGGTCATAGTCATTGGTGCTTGATTGTGTACACCTTGTGCAGCAGCACTGTCCCGGGGTCTTAAATTACGCTGGGTCTTTGGAGGCTGTGAGGTTCTGCCATGAATTAGGATAACTTGATAAACAATGACATGCAGGCTGAACTCTGGCAGCTGGCCAAGGTTGCACAGTCTTGGCTTGTCTGCAGGTAGTGCAGTTGTTCTTCAAGCTCCTTTCTTTGAGGTTTATGCCTCAATGGGTGGTTTGAATCTGTTAAGCTCACTGTTTTAAGTGCTCAGCTCTTTTTGTTCAAGAAATGTGCAATAGTGGTTCTTGTGGAGCCCTTCAAGGCATTAGAGTTCCTGGTAGCAAACCTGTGAAGCAAGTCAGCCAGTTGTCTGAAACAGAGGCAATCCACTTCGTAGGGACAATAGGAACTTGATTTGTGCCTGTAAGACAAGGTCTCAAGTCTTAGATGGCAACCACTAAAATAAGCAATTACCTTATTTCTTAGGGGATTCCCACACTCAAAAAGAAGTCTGAATCCTCTGTAATATTTGCCATTTTCCCTCTAGATATCCCAGACCTGAAGCAGAGACTGCAAGCTCTGAACCTCCTGATCCTGATTCTGCCAGAGCCCAACAGGAACACTCTGAAGGTAACTACCTACCTATTCTGGACTTCACTGGGAAACCACAATCCTGTTCCAAGTTTTTATTCAAGGAAGCTTGCCAGCTTTTGTGAATAATGTACATCATGCTACTGGTTTTGTTTCACTGACCTGACAATTCTGTCCTAGTATTAGAAATTGGTCACTGAACTTCCTGGCTGCAGAGATAGAATTTGCTGAAGGATAGCAACACAAAAAGACTAATTAGATGATCTCCCCAGCAATTACCACAGCCGTTTCTCGAGCACCGTTAGTAATGGATGTCTGAAGTCTCTTCTTCTCCCTTTAGGCTCTACTTGAGTTCCTCAGCAAAGTGGTTGCCAGGGAGAACAACAACAAAATGAACCTCTGGAACGTTTCCACAGTCATGGCCCCAAATCTCTTCATGCACAAGGGGCTGCCAAACAAGATTCCTGAAGGGAAGGAGAAACAGCTGGCAGAGGGAGCAGCTGACGTCGTGCGGATGATGATCCACTACCAGGATCTGCTCTGGACAGTGAGTTGTGCAGGTGTTCTGTAGTGTGGTGGAGCAGTGCCTTGGTCTGGTTAGAACTGGGACAAGGGAAGGAAAATGTCATTGGAAGCAAATGTCTGTAGGCAAAACCTCAAGCTGAATTCCAAGACTACTTGTTTTCACAGCATGTAGATATTTTGTCTAAGGTGCTTCATAAAGTGCTGGTTAGATTCTTAAATGACATTCTCATACCTACTTGGTTTTAATTTCACTTTTCTCTTTCTGTTCTACCCAGGTCTCCTCTTTTCTGGTAGCCCAAGTGAGAAAGCTGAATGAGAGCAGCAGCAAACGGTACCAGTTCTGCGACAAGCGGATTAAAAGTCTGCTGCGGAAGATTCATGCTGATAAAGACAAGGTGGAGAAGAGCCAGGCAGAGGTGAGTTAGGGCTTGGAAAAACAGAGCCCTCTCCTAAATGTCAAATGTTTTCAGGAGAACTGGGACAGCTGTTGAGGAGTGATGCTCTTCAAAGAGCAAGGGGTGAAAAAAATGGCAGAACAAGCAGAAACATTTCCCCAGCCCCTTTTGACCAAGCTGTAGCAAAATCTGATCCCAGCAGCAAAAGTACTAAATAAATTCTGGGATACAAAACACTCTGAGATGCTGTGTGGTTGCAGGAGAGGGGGAAAGAGACCAGGAGCAGAAATGCTGGTTTTCATCTCATGTCAAGAGCAGAATTCATGTGTCTCTAGATGTCCCATGTGTGTGGATGGGTATGTCTGCCATGATAAAGGCAGAATTATGATCATCCACTTAAATATTTGCATTACAGCAGTATAAATACTGCTCTATGGGAGGGTGCAGGGATGAGGTGCTTGCCACTTAAAAGGAGAGAAGATTTTTAAGTAGAAGTTACTGCCAGATCTGTTTGATTATCAAAGCTTATTGGAATCAATCTACTTTTTTTATGGTTGCCACTGTTAGTTGAATGAGGATCAGTCTGTAGGAGCTAGGTAACATCACACAGTGCTGGATATTGTGTAGCAGTGGGATGCAGATGAAGTTTGCAGGTTGAAATTTTTGAAAGCTTAAATATGCACTCCTGAAGAAGAGTTTGTGTTCTCACAAGGAAGTACCTCCCCCACCTTTCTATACAAGTCAGGATCACAGAATTCCAGTGTGGGGGATGGAAGGGACCTTTGGAGATCTAGTCCAATCCCCCTGCTCAAGCAGGGTCACCCCCAACAGATTGCCCAGGATCACAAGGTCCTGTCCAGTCCAATCCCCCTGCCAGAGCAGGATCACCTATACCTGATCACACAAACACATCCAAGTGGGTTTGGAATCTCTCAAGAGAAGGAGACTCCACAGCCTCACTGGGCAGCCTGCTCCAGGGCTCTGGTACCCTCACAACAAAGTTTTGGTTTGGTTTGTTTTTTTCCCCTCTCTGTTCAGATGGAACCTCCTGGGTTCCAGCTTGTGCCCATTGCCCCTTGTCCTGTCACTGGATACTACCAAAAATGAGTCTAGTCCTATCTTCTTGCACCCCTGCCCTTTATGTATTGGTGAGCATTGATAAAATCTCTAGAGGTGATATATACTTAAAATTTAGCTGGTTAAAGTGGCACATCACTGTTGAAGGTGCTGTCACTTCAGAGAGGACAGCTGCTGCTGTTCAGGGGGTCAAACAGATGAGATGATGCTTTGGAAGTGCATTAGCATGCATCTGTCACTGATCTGCACTATTTTTGCAGAGGATTTAAGGTTGCAAAATTACTTTGCTGCAGACCAGGCCCTGTTAGAACAGTTCAACACTCTCCACAAAACTCGTGAGAAGTTACTTTGTGAAGGAGCTGATGAAAACAGCCTTGACCAAACAGCTGACCTGTGCTCAGGGCAGCATCTGAACTCTGTTTGGCTTGGTTTGAAGCTGCCTTTCTGAAATTCAGCAGGCTGTAATTCAGCTTCCCCAACTCTGTCGGTAACTGAAACAAGTTCCAGAGAAGTCTACAAGCTTTGTGCACAACAGTTTGTCGAGTTGTTTTTTATTATTATTTATTTCTTTTTTTCCCGACAGCCATGGGAGCCTTTGCCGCTTCTCCTGCGGGTGCTGCGCTTGGACGGCAGAGGGCAGCAGTGCCCACTAGTGGGGAGCAGCCTTTGCCTCCCCAGCGCCCATGGTCTCTTTGCTTACCTTTAGGCTTCACAGAACCCCAGCATAGTCTACAGCTTGGAAGGGACCTCTAGGGATCATCCAGTCCCGCTAAAGCGGGATCACCCACAGCAGGTTGCTCAGGATCACAGTGTCCAGGTGGGTTGGGAATCTCTGCAGAGAAGGAGACTCCACAACCTCTCTGGGCAGCCTGCTCCAGCAAAGAAGCTTTTCCTCTTGCTCAGATGGAACCTCCTGGGTTCTAGTTTGTGCCTGTTGCCTCTTTGTCCTTTTGTAACCTTTCAGTCTGGAGTATGGGTGGAAGTTATGACATGGCAATTTCCATGTAAGCATGAGGAGGAATTTTTTTTCCCTGTGAAGGTGACAGAAGACTGGAACAGGCTGCCCAGGGGAGTTGTGGGGGCTCCCTCTCTGTAGATATTCAAAACCCACTTGGGTTTTAGATAATCAAACCCCAATATTCTGGGGATCATCAAAACCCCATAGATATTCAAAATCCAATTTGTAGATATTCAAAATCCACTTGGGTGTGTTCCTGTGTGATCTGGTATAGGTGATCCTGCTCTGCCAGGGATGGTTGGGCTGAATGAGCTTTCAGGGTCCCTTCCAGCCCCTGACATTCTGTGCTAAGAAAGCAAGCCAAATTCTCTGAACACCTGGCTGGATAGGTTTAGTTCTTATACTCTCTGATCTATTTTGAAACATGTTGCTTTAGCTGATGGCAGTCTGTCTTAAAGCACTTCCTTCTTTTTAACTTGCTCAGCCTTCCAAGATTGTGAAAGCCCATGCTTCCCTTCTCCTGAAGGATTCCCTGGAAGTACATCTGAACAATGCAACCAGAGTTGCTGATGTTCTGAAGCAGTTTCAAAAGAACCTGTGCCAGAATGGCTGGAACATTGTTAACACTGTCAACCTCCTCAAGTGGTAAATGGCTTTTCTCTGGTTTGGATGGGTTTTTTTAAAAGGCAAAAAAGAATGACCAGGTGGCCTGGTTGTGAGTTTGTCTGATGTGGTGGCACAGTGAGGCCTCAGGAGACTGCTCTCCACTCCTCAATTCTAGGTTTTGAAAATAGTGTGTTGGATAGTAGGTTGGATTTGATGGTCTCAAAGGTCTTTTCCAACCTGATTGACTCTGTGATTCAGTGGGGCAAGCTAATGTTAGTTCAACAGTGATTTCTTCACTGTGCTCAGGAGGTCAGGAGTCCCCTCTGGGCTGCTGGATGGCAAATGAACTCTAGCAGTATGTGCAAAGCCCTGCTGAATAGAAGGGAAAGTGGAATAACATTGACCTTCAACACAAATCCTCTGTAGCACTCCTGGAGGAAAACATCTACCCATGGGAGTTACTTGCCTGGAATAGTTACTTCCAACTTGTGTGTGCTAATGTAGGAGCTTCCTAAATAAGCTCTGCAATTCCCTCCTATGCTCCAGTGGTGGATTGCTGAAGTAACCCCAAAAAATGAACAAAAGATTTACTCTGTCATCATGCCTGAGGACTGTGTTTAGTAGGTAAAGAGTGCATCTCCTGACTCTGTCTCTGGGCAGATGTCTGGATGGGAAATTGGCTCAATATGGGTCAGCCAGGACTAGTAGTAGCTTGTTAGTGCCAGAGTCTTCCTGCAGATGATCTCTTAAACATACAAACAGTTCTCAAGGAATACTCTCAGTGAACTTTGGTTGTTGTGCCTGTTGCCTTCCTGTTTAAAAGTTAGTGTCTGGGAATGGTGTGCTTCTCACTAAGTGAGGACCACCTGCCTTACTGGGTGGTTTGGGGTTTTTTTCAACTTTGGGTGTCCTGTCTGCAGCTGCACTGTTCAGAAGGGTCAACAGTGTCTCCCAGCCATGGCCTGTTGCTTCCTTGACCATTGCTGGTCTCTGAACCATAATCAATTTTTGGGAGGAAATGTTACTGAACTACCTGACCTGCCTTTGGCAGAGCTTTGTTCACTTCATTGTATCTTTCTTCCTACAGTAACAACTCAGTGGACTGCACAAACTTGCTCCTATATGAAGTGGGAGGAAATATTGGTAAGTCTGGGTGGCAGCATCTGCGTGTTTATTGGGAATGAAAAGGGAATTTGTCATTTCATTCAGAAAAGGATGAGAGGAAACAGCCTTGAGCTGTTCCAGGGGAGGTTTAGATTGAACATTAGGAAAATTTTCTTAGAACAGGCTGCCCAGGGAAGTGTTTGAGGCAGTATCCCTGCAGGTATTGAAGAGATATGTAGAAGTGCTACTTGGGGATGTGTTTAGTGGTGGGCTTGGCAGTGTTAGGTTTGTGGCTGGACCAATAACCTTAAAGGTCTTTTCCAACCTGGATGATGCTATGATTCTATATCCATTTTTTAATACTTAACTTCTTTTAGGAGGAAGTTTTAAAAAGGTTGAGATTTGGAGTGGACTCAAAAAGTAAAAAAAAATGAACAAGTGTGGGTTAACCTCACCCACATTAAACAAGCTCCTGGCTGCCTGGCTCACATCTTGCAGCCATCTCTGCAAAGCCTTTACAGCAGGACTATGTGGGCAGGTTGAAGCCAGGACTTCCCAAAGTGTTAATGGATCTTAGTGAGAAACTGTTTGTCAAGAAAGGTGGAAACTCAAAGTCCAGAAATCTTGAGGGCAGAGCATGCAAATCTTTATCTATTTTGAAACCAAACCATACTCCCATTCCTTGACATGCAGCATATTAAGCTTCCTCTCTCCTCAAGGACAAAGATTCATGTTTGGAATTAAGTGTAGAACTCAAAACTATAAACTGCATTAATCTAACTAAAGACATCCTATACCTTGAGACTTAAGTTGATGGTGTTCATTAATCACTGATTCCTACTCACCAGTAGGGCAATGCCATTAAGTGGAGAGGAGACTTGAATTGTGTGATTGTAACAGCAGATTCAGAGGGTCTGAAAGTGGAAAGGAATTCTTCTGCCCTGTCACAGCTGCTTCTGGGGACTATTGGTTCCTAGAGGGTTTTGACTGCCCCTTAGAATTTCTTAGTAGCCATCTGTAGAACAAAAGCTTTGTTGTGGGAAGCAACTCAGTCTCTGCATTGGATCCCTAACACATTTCAGGATGGTTTTCAAGAGCTGAAGTCCTTGGGTACCAGAGCAGAGTAGCTTTCCACAGAGGTCAAAGCTTGGGCTTAGTGTAGTCTTAAGAAGCATACCTTCATTTAACACACACAACTAGAACTTTTCCACACCTGTGGAAACACTTCTGAGCAGTTTGTGATACTGAAATCAATGTGAACAAATACCAGATTTTTAGAGGGGAAAGGAACTCCCAACCCTAGCAACTAGAGGACTAAGGATATAAAAAATGTTTGGGTTATTGTTTCTTTCTTTTTTCTTCTTCTTTTTTTTTTTTTTTTTCTCTTTGAATCTGTTTTGATAGGTGAACACTGCCTGGACCCAGACACTTACCTCTTAGACCTGTACCACATCAACCCCCATGCTGAGTGGGTAATTAAGCAAAATCCTTCTTATCCTCGAGTGTTCTAAGGAAAGCAGGAGCGAAGTGAAGCATTTAGTTGAAGTCTTTGGAAGGCATGGAAGAAAAGCTGTGGAGATGTTCCTGATTTAGTCCCAGACTGGACAATGCTTGTGCCATTGAAGGCAAAGCAGCTTTGTGTGCTGCTTCCATGACAGCTGGCTGTGAGTTCAGCAGCCTGCATGCCAACAGGGCACTGAGAGCAGGCAGCAATTACTGTTGTGGAGCAGAACTTGCAGGGATGTGATTATTCCTATCAAAATAACACCCCCTCAAAAAAAAAAAAACAAGCCCTGCAAACAAAGCTACAGTGATTGTGCAGCAAAGTTGAAATGTAAGAGAGGAAACATCTTGAAGGTGTCAGTTCTGGATTTACTCTTTCTTTTGGTGACTTCTTTGAGAAGAGACAGTCAAGGCTGCAGCGGTACTAATGGTGTCCCTTTGGTAGGATCCACTCACCCTGAGCTCTTGCACATCACAAGAAGAAGTTGTGGTCTTAGCTTTCACTATATAAGATACTGCTATATTCTTTGAAGAGTGAGAAAGGATACTGCCAAAAAGGCCAGAGGGGATGTGAGGCAGACATCCTGCAATGACTGCCATTAAATACATAAATGCAGAAGAAAGTAACTTGCCTTGGAATAAATACGAGCTGGAGAGCAGCATTTCACATGTACACTGTGACAGGAGACATGCCTGGCCCACACAGCTCTGCTGGCAGCACCAAAGCTCAGGCTGCCACCTATGAGGGTAAACCATCCATTGATCTTGCTGGACAACCTATTTGTCAACAGATAACCAAAGAAACACTCTGAAGTGAACGCGAGGTTAGTAATCTGACCTGGCCACGTGAACTAAACTTCTTTTTGGAAGATTCTGGGTGAACAGAGACAAAATAACCCCTGCCTAAGATGTGCAGTGGCTGAAATAAGAGGTCTATGCCTTTTCCTGTTTGCACAGTGGGTATTGAGTTGAGCCTTGACTGCTGTGGCTGCATGCTCTCATCCCACCCAGCACAGCCTGATGGCTGGAGAGCAGAAGGCTTGCACCTCGCATCCCTGCGTAGTCATCCTCTGACCTCAGCCACATTAGGCTGTGCCTGTGCAAGAGGAGTGCAGAAGTGCTCTGCTGAAATACCTCATGTGAGGAACCCTACTCTGCAGTTACAGGGGGTGGAACATGCACCCTTTCTGACAATGCTGATGACTTTTTTTACAGACTGTTTTTAAAGACTTTGCTATTTATTCCTGTGGCAGAAGCAGGGCTGCCCTGCAAGTGTATACTCAAAGTATTTCATTTGCCAAATCCTAGCTGCACTGGTGACAATCTCCAGTATTATTTCCTTTGTTCAATGTAGTTGTCTCCATTGCAGTCTGAACTTTCCCTCCTCTTCTGTATTTTAACCCCAGGCTGATATGTAGCTATATCTCCATTCAGTGTCTCCAAGTCCTAGTCTCTATTGTAAGGACATTTCATTCTGTGACTTCTCTGTTTGTGTGGTTAAGATCCTTGAGGAACAGGTGAGCTGTAGTCCACATTCATTCTGACCTGTTGTGAATAGTATGTGAGTGGTGCTGATGTCTTCAAATGATGCATGTATTAGAGAATCTGTCTCTATTTTTTTTGGTTGAGATGATGCAGATGCACTGAGTGATGGAATCATCCTCATTAAAAACCCATCATGCAAAAAACCTACCTTCCAAGCCTGACCCAGAACCCCAGAGCCAAGAATTCTGGAGGTACTATGTGTTTTGGGGGCTTGAATTGTACCTGAAAGAGTCTGATTCTTGTCCTGGAGAGTGGGTGTCTTGTGGCTTTTGAATTGATCAAGCTGCTTTAAAACTGAGCGTTCAAAATTAATGCTCCCTATTCACTCATCACTTCAGGAGGTCTTTGCTGCAGTGATGGAGCCTAGCAAAGAGCAAATGCCAGAGTTCATGATACTCTGAGAGATACCCAACACAGAGATATCAGTGAGAGAGAGAGGGGAACCTCTTCCCTCTCAAAGATCCCTTGTAAGCTAAGTTACATCCATGAAAATTACATAATGCTGCAATTTTTTTTTCCTCCACCCTTCACAAGGGAACAAAACTATATCACTGCTGCTGTGAAGGGGTCCAGGTGACACCAAAACCAATGTGAATCAGTGCTGTGAAAATGAAGCTGGTGGGAGAATCTGATGAGGCAAATATTAGCTCTCAAATTAGAAGGAAGTGCAAAAAAATAAACCCACAAGCAAACCTCTCCCTTTCCAGATGATGGTTATGCTCCTAAATACTATTTTTTTTCCCTCTCCTTGTTCCAAAAAGTATGAATTTTTCTGTCACTGAGGTGCAGCCTGCTTCCAAATGCTGACTTTTAATACCTTTTTTTTTTTTTTTTTTTACATATTTTTAATTCTGTATTTAAAGTTCATTTATTCAACAAAACAATAAAAACATCACAAAATCTCTTGGCTACAGTTTCATTAGTGTCTGAGAATGAGTGAGCCTGGCAAGTGCCACCACAGCTGTGAATGCCAAGGTTTGCCTCATGCCTGAGGCAGGGCTCTAAGTGAGCTTGACAGGAGTTTGATGTTGTAGCTTCTGGAGAAGTTCCTGCTTGAGTGATCCTGTGGGGGAGCTGAGAGAATGATCTGTGAGGAGAAAGAGAAGGTCAGTGTTGGGTGTAGAAAGCCCAGAGGCTTGCTAGAGGGCAGGGAT
>WBNM01016606.1:116548-143726 GCA_013399055.1 Ramphastos sulfuratus | reverse complement strand
GCGGCCTCCCTGCCACTGCGGGACGCTCGGCGCTTGCCCGCCAAGCGCTTGCCCGGCCGCCGCCACCACCAGCCTGCCCCTCCAGCCTCTCCGCCGCTCAGGGCCCGCCCTGATGGGGCAGACGCCCAAGGGACGCCCATGAGGCCAGAAGGAGCTCGTAACCTGTGGAGGTGCTATGCCTGTCCTTGCTCAGGGGTGGGGGAGTTAGCAGCCTTTACCTGGGTTTTCACAACTTGGGGAGTTATTCTCAGAGTAAATTTCAGTAAACAGTAGTCAGAAGTAGGCTTTTTGGTTTGGTTTTTTTTTTCTGAGGGGGAAAAATTAATAATAATCCAGCATCTGTTACAGTTCGATCTGAAAAGAGACAATCTGAAGTTCAAGCTCTTTGATAAATGATTGTTAAATGTTTTGATTACTGCATACAGCATATTTATTGCTTCCCTTCATTTGTGTTTGAGGAGCTGAACTGCTGTGTGTGGAGTTAATCACAGCGTTTCAGCTTGGAATATTTTCATAGTTTGAAGCAACTCTGACGAGTTTAAATTACACATTTAACTGGATTTTAATTGCAATATTTCTTGATAGAACTTGGTAAATACTCTTTTAACCCGGCTGCATAGAAATCCATTAATTTAACAATCACGCACAAACATTTAAAAGCAATCTTTGGGGTGTTTTGTTGGTTTGGTGGTGGTTTTGTTTTGGTTTTTTTTTTTTTCGGTTTTGTTTGGAGGTTTTTTGTTGGTTTGGTGTTTTGGGTTTTTTTTTTTCCTCCCCCAAATGAAAAGATAATGATGAGTGGATTGCAGCGAATTTTCTTCATTAGTTCGTGGCTATTCAGAGCCTCGCTCACGTGGTTGCTTAACTACACAGAACCAGCAAAATTAACATTCCCTGCGAGTTCCCAGGCGGCAGCCAGGGGTGCGGGGGTGGGGGGGGAGGCACCCTGCGAGCCCCTGGCGGACCCCAGGCCCGTGGGAAAGGAGGAGTTAAAGCGGGCCCCGAGCCGTGCCGGGCAACAAGGAAAGCCAGCGCAGGCCTCTCTCCTACATCGCTGTTGTGTTTCGGTGGTGTTTTTTTTTGTTGTTGGTTTGTTTTGTTTTTTTGTTTTTTTGTTTTTTTTTAATGTGTGTGTGGTTTGTGGTTGTTTTGGGTTTTTTGTTTTTTTTTTTCCTCTTGTTAATTAATCATACGCTGCTTCGCAATTTAAATATGGAAATGGCGAGCCGTTCGCAATTATTAATGAGCCTCCAGGCTGTCCTGTGGCGTTTCCAGACAAGCTGTGTCAGCCCGCGGAAAAGCAGCATGGCATCTCCTTTCTGATGTGTGTGAAATTTATGTGCACAAAGGCTCCTCCTTATCTATGCGCAGGCTAAATAAATAAATAAAGGCTTTTGTTTGCCAGGCTACTTGCACATGACTGTTTTGACTAAACCACTCCACGTTATTTGTACTTTACAGCGTCTGGAAAGAAGATGTGCGGCGTTGATGGGGGGAGGGAGGGGAAGTCCCTGAGGCCGCGCTACCTGCTGCCTCCCGTTTGGGCACTCCTCAGCGGCGGCCTCCCGCCGAACTGGGCACTGATGGGCTTAGGGTTGCGTGTAATAAATAAATAACGCCGACCCTACGAGGTACAAGTAACAGCGCCGAACAATAAACTTTGCCCTCGCCTGATACTCTTGCCTTGTGACAGCCGGCTTGGCACGCTGCCAGCTCCTTCAACCGATAAAGACGGGGCAGGAGGTGGCGGGCGGCGCGGACAACATGGCTGATGGTCAGGCTCCGTGCCCCGGCCCGCGGTGGGACGGATGGAGCAGAGCGGCTTGGCTCGGCTCCCCTCCCCTTTCTTTCTCAGCACCCAGCCGGAGGGGATGACTCGGGAGGATTGAAGCGGCAGGCTCGCTCTATTTATTTATTTATTTATAAACTGGCACCCCCACACACCCTTTTTTTTTTTTTTTTTTTTTAAATCTCCTTTCCTTTATCTGCCGGTATCTCAGCTACCCGTTCAACGCAGTGTGTGACTAGGTAAAAAAGCCACTAACGGGCAACTAGTTTAATTCTTGTGGGGGATTGGTTTGGTTTGGTTTGGTTTGGTTTGGGTGTTTTTAAAGAGCCTTTATAAATGAGGAACAGCCCAAGGTGGGAGGAGGAAGCGAGGAGCGGAAGGGACAGGGAATGAATGGTGAGGGATAACAAAGAGTCAGGTGCAGCGCTGCTGGCTCTGCGTCCTCATACGGTTGCTTGTAGGTTTGATTTTTATTTTTAAGCACCCCGTAGCAATTCAATGAGAAAAAAATAAAAAGAGAGAGAAAGCTGTAGAAGCCAAAGGGAGGTTTCTAACTGCAGCTGCAGGCTTTGAAGGAAGCTTGTGCATTGTATCGGGAAGAGCCCGTCCCTGTAGTGATGGAGAAGAACGTAGCATCCAGTTGTGTGGGACAAGCAGCACGTACAGATAACGCCTGACTTTTTGCTTTTCGTACTCCAAATAGTCCGCTGTGAAGGTAAAATCCCTCTTAACGCCNAGGCTATTAAAACAATGCAGAATTTTAACCATCTGCTGTTACCGGGCGCTCTTCCCTGGTGCTGCAAAGCTGTATTTTTTTGTAAAGGGAAGAAACTGCAAAGCTTTCCAGGTGCAAAACTTTTTTATTGGAGAAAAATTCTTTTTAATCGAGAATTGAGAAAGGGATGTGAACAGAATGGGAACATTTTTAACCTGTTGTGATGAGGGTTTTCACTCAGGGGATACAGGTGTACCAGTACAGCACAGCTTTACCAATGGCTTGTAAGGAAGATAAGACTCAAAGAGACGGATGTTCAGAGAAGCTGATTATTTTTGTAGCCTTGTGGGTTGTTTAAGTTTTGTTTGGGGGAGGGTGTTGGGTTTTTTGTTTTGTTTTGTTTTTTGGTGTTGCTGTTGCTTTGGTTTTTTGTTTTTTTTTTTCTTTTTTCTGCCTNTTTGGGTGTTTTTAAAGAGCCTTTATAAATGAGGAACAGCCCAAGGTGGGAGGAGGAAGCGAGGAGCGGAAGGGACAGGGAATGAATGGTGAGGGATAACAAAGAGTCAGGTGCAGCGCTGCTGGCTCTGCGTCCTCATACGGTTGCTTGTAGGTTTGATTTTTATTTTTAAGCACCCCGTAGCAATTCAATGAGAAAAAAATAAAAAGAGAGAGAAAGCTGTAGAAGCCAAAGGGAGGTTTCTAACTGCAGCTGCAGGCTTTGAAGGAAGCTTGTGCATTGTATCGGGAAGAGCCCGTCCCTGTAGTGATGGAGAAGAACGTAGCATCCAGTTGTGTGGGACAAGCAGCACGTACAGATAACGCCTGACTTTTTGCTTTTCGTACTCCAAATAGTCCGCTGTGAAGGTAAAATCCCTCTTAACGCCGTTGGGTTTTGTGTTTTGGGTTTTTTTGGGGTTTTTCTTTTTGCGAGTTTGCCTTGCTAGATAAGAGCGTTGACTTTGATGTCTTGATGCAGTTGCAAAGCGAAACAAACCGGGGCAAAAGGGGATTTCAGCTGCAGCCAGGGAGGGGCGGGAGAATGGAGATGGGGGGGAGGGGAGAAGATGAGGGTATCATAAACACCGCTGAAAAATGGCAGGAGAATAATGTTTACTTTTGAATACATGGCCTGCTGCCAGGTTGGCGCTGGTTTTTAGGTTAGCAGAGGTTGGAGGAANTTTGGGGGAGGGTGTTGGGTTTTTTGTTTTGTTTTGTTTTTTGGTGTTGCTGTTGCTTTGGTTTTTTGTTTTTTTTTTTCATTTTTCTGCCTTTATTTTTCTTCTTTTTTTCCCCAAGGCTTGCTGTGGAAGTACCTGAAATGTAGCAGGATTCAGCAAAGTAATTTCTTGCAATTTACTTGCATGTGTATATATGGGACTGAAATTATTTAATGAGTATCATGGAGCCTGGCAAAGGAACTGTGTTGCTGTTATGGGCTCCTGAACTATAATAATATATCCAGTGCACAGAGGAAGATTATTTCTAAGTAATAGTAGCTGGGGGAAATGCTTTTTAAAGGGGACAAACCAGAAGGAATCTCTTATACAACATTCTTCTCCTAAATTGGATGAACTGTTTCAGTACCATGAGCAGCAAATGAATGAAAATTACTTATTTCAGATATTTGTAAATCTGAATATAATGTTTGTTTGGAGGAAGAGCTAAGAAGAGAGATTATTGCCTCATAATTCATCTATGTGTTTAAGAAAAAATAGTGAGTTACCGGGAAAAAAAGGGCTTGTAGTCAAGTATTTTAGGCATGCAGGCACTTTGCAAATACAGTTTGGGTTTTTCTGTTCTAAAATCTGAAATGCTAGGTTGTCACCTGAAGCCACTGTTCCAACTCTGAACTGGGAGGGCTGTGTTTTCTCTCAATGAAACATCCATAAATGAATGTTAAGAATGACTTCAGAAAGTAAATGCCTGTGTAGAGGCCCAGTTAAATATCATCACTAAATTTTAATTAAAATGACCCAAAATAAGTCAGAGAGGTGAAATCATAGATGTCTTGTAGACTAAACAGATTCTCTTATTTTTAAAGGTGAGGGCCGAGACTGTATTTTGTCACCTGTTGCCAACCACAAGAAGAAAGGGAGGGAGAAAGACATTTACGGAAGCTTTCGTAGAGAATTTAGCTTTGGTACAGAACTTGGCTGTTTGTCATTTCATTGCTGTGCAATATTATAAAAATTAGCCTTTCCCTCTGCCTCTCCTTTTAGGTGCCACATAAAACTGTTCAATATGCTTGCATGAGATAGCGACAGAGAAACATAATGAGGTGTTTAGTGACAGTTTGGATGTGGTGTTGGTAGAAAACAGCACAGGATCTGTGGGTTAGATTTCCAAGGGAATAGTCCTGTGTAATCTAAGGCTACCTAAATCCCAAACTGGTACCCAGACAATACAGACACTGAATTCTCTGGTCACTTTTTGTCAGGCTGTTATCTGCTGAGCATTTTCCTTTAATTGCAAGGTCTTCAGTGTGGCTGGGGATTTTGATGTTGTGGTTTGTTGTTTTGTGTTGGTGGAGATCTTTTTGTTTGGGCTTCCCCCCACACCAGTCTGTTAACCCTTTGATTTCCTTTTGGCTCCCTTTCAGAGAAACCTTGGTAAATGCAAATGGAAGCAATCTGGAGTAACTGCAGCTTTCTGCTGTGCAATATTTGGATGGGAGAGGGCTTTGTGGGGTGACTCTTTATAGAGCAGTAAAATACTCATGTGCTAACCTTTTCCCCTGCTGTGTGTTTGATTTTAAAAGTCAGAACATTCCGGTGTAATGAGGGAGGGATATACATGCCACTACAGTTTAGAAAGAGTAAGAGTCCTGCAGGAGTAAACATGGCTACAAATGCTACAGTAGGGATCCTATTCTGCAGGTTGATTGTAGTTAAAATACAGCATTGTGCATTATACTGGCTTTGAAATGTCCTAATTGTATGTTGGAAACCTATTAGGATGTAGAACTGTATAAACCCAAACACCTCTACTAATAGTGTTTTCTTGTGGGTACGGAATCGTACAAGAATAAAGATGTAGTAGGTGCTCGGATTACAGAATATTTTGGTTTGGCATTATTTAATCTACTGCTTGCAATATATATTGTAGTTCCTTACACACATCTCCAATATATAATGTTAACATTTTAATTTTAATCTCAATTACAGTAAATAGAATGAAGCTGAGGATTCAGGTTAAATATTTTGTTCTAAAATTAAATAAACAAGCAGCTTGCTCTAATCTTCATTTCATAGTCCTAATGACATCTGAACAAAAATATCTTTCTTAGTGCAGTTGTTTGCAAGAAAAAAAAAGGAGCTTAAGTTGCTGAACCCTAAATACTGTATTTTTACTTTGTTGTTGAATACTGGAGGTGGTTATTTGAAAATAAGTGGAATTTTCGGGGGGATAGTGGAAAAAAGTTGGATTTATCACTTTGCATTCATAGTCAATGTTCTCTGGTTAAACAGAATATGAAATGTGGGATAATTACTGTGTCATTTAAATAATTAAATACAGCAGATGATACAGTATGCAAAACAGTTGATAGCAACAATCAATTTCCATACAGTTCTTTGTACTGCTGAACGATTGATAAAATAAATTGTATGAAACAGAAGAAGAGTAAAGGATCCTCATGATGCAGTATCCTTAGTAACTGCTAAAAGATACTGCGATCTAAATAATTTGATAATCAGGGCGAGGTTATGAGATGCACAAGCTGTGAAAGCTTTACTCAAATACTACAATTTTATGAAATTATTTACTTATTTTAATTTTTTTTAACAGAGTAGAATTCTGTTAAACAGATCTGCCTGTGTTTGAAATCCACAGACTGAAGTGGCAAACCTCTTTCTGAGCTCATCTTGTGTTGGCAGTTCCTGCTGTTACAAAATACTGAGTATTTCCAGTAGCAAGGGAAAATATGTTAGATGAAATTGTTAAAAGAGTTAGAGGACCTTGATTCTGGTGTTACTATAGAACTCTTTCATTATGTTGCCTGTGATTTTTCGAATGGAGAGGCAAATCAGGCCTACCAAATTTGTTTGAAATTAACCAGAAAATACAAAGACACGAGTGGAAAGATATTTATTTCTTTCTAATCTGGTTAATTAAATCAGCAGTGTGGTGTCTGGTGTCCATTAAAAATGTTGTTTGTGGATTGTGTTTTTTGTTTTGTTTTGTTTTCAGGGCCTGGCTTAGAAAATATTTAATGGTCAGTGGAAAAAAATGAGGAAGAGGAGGGTGTGGCTGCCACTTAGAAGATCTGACCCTGCAAACGGGCATTAGCTTGTGGAGATGCGGTCCTTCGTCGTGGGAAAATGAAGATTTCTTTTAGGTAAACCAAGAATTTATGTGTTTTTAAATCAGAAGTCAAGCTAAGCATCTAATCCTACTATTTCCTTAATGCAGACTTCTGAAGCCTAGTCTTTTGTCCTCACTTGAGTTTATTTGCTATAGTCACATTTTGTTGTGCCCCAGATTTCTTTTGCACTAAATCATGACAAAACCAACAAAAATCAGTTCCAACTTTATAGAGTAATAAGGAAAGGTGGTTTGATGTTTTGTTTATTCTGAATTTCCAACAAGGGGCTAATCCTGTAGGCTCAAGAAGCAGTACAGATGCATTTTAATTTCCATGCAGTGTGCCGAGCCGTTAGTCCCTGCCCTGGCACATACATACACAGATATTTTTGCCTATAGCTCTTTATGATGGCAATTGCAGGACTGTAACAGCTTGGCTGAGACTTTGAAGATACTTTCAGGTTGCAGTTCTTGTGGGATAAAATTTCGACATGATTTACAGCAAAACTGTATATATTTTGTTTTTATATTGCACTTCTTACAAGGGCTATTAGTTAATAATGCTTATTAATGATCTTAATTGTGTATAATTGATGTTAAAGCTAGTTTTCTGCAGTGGCTTGCATTTATCACTACCTTGTTTTTCCCCCCTCTGCTGCTGCAAATATTACTTCTGCAAATATATTTTGAAAATGTATGACTTCTACTGAGTGAGGATGGAGCTGAGGAAACTTCAGTAGTAGAAGCACTCACAGGTGTGGTTACAGAATCTGCTTCCTCATCTCCTTATATTTGAGCTCATCTCATAATTATGTATCTTTGTTTCCCTTAGAAGAGCAGCAGCATGTGGGTTGTGGTGAGGTATTTTCAGAGTCTGGGTGAATTGTTAGCCACAAGACTGAAAGCTAAGTGTAGCAAACCACCACATGAGTAGCAGTGTCCCAGGATCTGAAAGATATCTCAGAATCTCTTATGATTATTAAATTGGTTTTGCAAATAATGGTGTGTAGATGAGGGGGAAAAAGGTAATAAAATGAACAAGGAAGTGCACTTACTTGGTAAAACAATGCCTGTGCTGCTTTGCAGGGAGAGGAGGAGGAGCAGGTGGCAAAGTAAATGTAGAATCCTAGAATGGCTTAGGTTGGCAGGGACCTTAGAGATCATGTACTCCACCTTCCCCTCCATGGGCAGGAAAGCATAGATGTTTTAAAGTATTTTTGTGAAGGTTGAGCAATGCATTGACAGCTTTGTGTCAGGCACAGTAGCTCGCTTACAGGAGGAATGATTCTGCTTTAGTTAAAAGTGAATTCATCTATTTTTATTTTATATTTTTGTTTGCCATTGCTTTTGGCATAAGAAGGAAAAAAAAAGTGGAAATTACTGACTGTATTTGATCAGATCCATATTCAAATTAATGCTAAGTCTACCCTGACAGTTCTTACAAAGGGTCGATTGGTAAAAGAAAGGAGGGCAAAGATGACCAACATTTGATCCTTGTGGAATACCGTCATGGTCAGAAAGGCCAAAATCCCTTGGCTAATGGCTTTACCACAGTTTTGCGCAAAGATCTCTATCGTCTTTGCAGCAAACAATCATATTTAACACTATATTTTTAGGCTACGAACAGAACCATATTCTTTCAGAATCCCCTGGATGTCTTTTACTGAGGGACTGTGGTGCCGAATTTCACATCTTCAGCTTGCGCGTTGTAAAATAAGTTTGAATTTCCTGTTTGTTTAATTTAGCTGAATAATCTCCCATTCAAGACTGGAAGTAGGCAAGGAAGTCAAACTACAAATCTTGACTTTCAAAGTATGGATCTCTTTGGTGTTCCCTGTTGCTTATAAATAGCTTTTCACTGTCAGGGTGATGGAACAGTGGAACAGGCTGCCCAGGGACGTTGTGGAGCCTCCCTTTCTGGAGATTCGAAGACCTGCCCGGATGTATTCCTGTGTGATCTGCCCTAGGTGATCCTGCTCTGTCAGGGGGGTTGGACTGGATGAGCTTTTGAGTTCCCTTTCAGCCCCTAACATTTTGTCATTCTGTGAAGTAGTTTAATCACTTTGTCTTCATATGTGGCAGTGTTCTTGTGGGTCAAATAATTTCAGTCACCTGCCCTTGCACTCCTGTTACCTCTGTAGCTTTAATGAGGTGAAGTAGGAAGAACTGTAGACAGGGTTCTCTGTGAAGGTCTTTTTCTGGCAAGTACAGGCCAGTCAGTCTCACCTCTGTCCCTGGTAAGATCATGGAGCAGATCCTCCTGGAGGCACTACTGAGACAGGAGAATAGTGAAGAGGTGATTGGGTACAATCAGCATGGCTTCACCAAGGGCAGATCCTGCCTGACAACCCTGGTGGTCTTCTATGAACAGGTCACAACATTAATAGATGAGAGGCGAGCAACTGATCTCATTTTCCTTGGACCTGAGCAAAGCCTTCAACACACTCCCACACCACATCCTGGTCTCCAAGCTGGTGAAACATGGGTTTGATGGGTGGACCACCAGATGGATAAAGAACTGGCTTGATGGCCACACCCAAAGAGTGGCTGTCAATAGGTCCACATCCAAGTGGAGGCCAACAACAAGTGGAGTCCCTCAGGGATCAGTCTCAGGGCCAGTCTTGTTCAACATCTTTGTCGGTGACATGAACAGAGGCGTTGAGTGCACCCTCAGCAAGTTTGCTGACGACACAAAGCTGTGTGGTGCAGCAGACATGCTGGAGGGCAGGGATGCCATCCAGAGGGACCTGGACAGGCTGGGGAGGTGGGCACAAGCCAACCTTATGAGGTTCAACAAGACCAAGTGCAAGGTCCTGCATCTGGATCGTGGCAGTCTCAAGCACAAATACAGGCTGAGAAGTGACTGGCTGGAGAGCAGCCCTGAGGAGAGGGACTTGGGGGTGCTGGTGGACGAGAAGCTCAATATAAGCCAGTAATGTGCACTTGCAGCCCAGAAAGCCAGCCAGATCCTGGGCTGCATCAGGAGAAGTGTGGCCAGCAGGTTGAGGAAGGTGATTCTCCCTCTACTCTGCTCTGGTGAGACCCCACCTGGAGTACTGCATCCAGTTCTGGAGCTCCTATTACAAGAGCGATGTGGACATGCTGGAGCACGTCCAGAGAAGGGCCATGAGGATGATCAGAGCGCTGGAGCACCTCTCCTGTGAGGACAGACTGAAAGAGTTGGGGCTGTTCAGTCTGGAGAAAAGCTCCAAGGTCTCCAAGGGGAGTGACTTTTTAGGATATCAGGTAGTGACAGGACTAGGGGGAATGGAGCAAAGCTGGAGGTGGGGAGATTCAGACTGGATGTGAGGAGAAAGCTCTTCACCGTGAGAGTGGTAAGACCCTGGAATGGGTTGCCCAGGGAGGTGGTTGAGGCCCCATCCCTGGAGGTGTTTAAGGCCAGGCTGGATGAGGCTCTAGCCAGCCTGACCTAGGGTAGGATGTCACTGCTCGTGGCAGGGGGGTTGGAACTAGATGATTCTTGAGGTCCCTTCCAACCCTAACTGATTGTATGAGTCTGTGATTCTAAGTATGTATCAGAAGGGTAATCTTTTTAAATAGAATATTTTGTGCCTTTTTTTTTTTCCCACAGAAAAACTTGGTTTATTTGACCTTGCTGCATAGGTGTGAAAGCTTTTGTCTATTTGTTACGATGGCACCCAGGTCTTTTCCCTTTGCCAGAAACATTGCAATGTGATTTCCTAAGCATTTACTGAAAAAAATCACATTTCACATGCACTCAAATTTGTTCAACCCTTCAATAACCCAAATACTCCCCTCACGTGTCAGTTTTGCCACTGTTTTTACAGTTGGGCTTCCCAGATCTCTTGACTACAGTTAAAA
This sequence comes from Ramphastos sulfuratus, assembly GCA_013399055.1. NCBI lineage: Eukaryota > Metazoa > Chordata > Aves > Piciformes > Ramphastidae > Ramphastos > Ramphastos sulfuratus. Next base: position 133,077 of record WBNM01016606.1, on the reverse strand, counting down.
TCTGCTACCAGCATGGCCTCTGCATGCCAACAGTTAATTCATCTTTTTCTTCTTAAAATGTCTTTTTTTATTTCTACATTCTACTTTTGGCTGCTTAATTCATTTTCAGTCATGTCTCCCAACTTTCAGTCATGGTTACTCCAGTTTTCTTTATGGTCTTTATGAGTCACGTTATTTATCTGGCCGTTCGAAAAGGGGTTTGATAATAATGTCTTCTGCACTCCAAGTTAAAGACGTATTTTTCATTCTGCTAGCAGTGGTCGTTTTCTCTCCATTATGTAATCTCTGCTTAGGCATTCAAGTTAAAATCTTTTAAAGTAGCCTTCCAGGTGGTTTACTAAATGCAAAAACTAGTTGGCATGCAATCTGGATCATCATTTGTGGCTATTCTCATCCCTGATAGGAGAGCGAATATTTTTGTTGAAAACCCTGCCTCCAAGCTTGAGCTGCTTCAAAACTCCTGCATGTGTATTTAGTCCTCAGAATGGCCTGGCTTTTAATTACTCCACTTGTCTCAGCACTTTCTGATCTGGTATCTGCTGCTATTTCACCCTTTATTTGCAAAACAGTTGATTAGTGGGATTTGCTGTCTGGAGGGACCAGAAGAGACAAAAGTGAGTCTCCTTCACTGGAGATATTCAGAACCCACCTGGATGCATTCCTGTGTGAGCTGCCTTAGGTGATCCTGCTCTGGCAGGGGTGTTGGACTGGATGAACTTTTGATGTTGCTTCCAACCCCTAACATTCTGTGATTCTGTGGTGCTTATACATCATACATTTTCCCACCTATATTAAGCACGATAACTTCATTTTTCAGATAAAAGGTACCTTTGGGTTTCTGCCTTTTTGATCATCAGGAGATAAAGATGTGTGTCCAGGAATATGAGGCAGGGTCAATACTGCTTCATGCACCCACCAGAAATGAACTAGGCAAGAATTTTGTGTCATAAAGTCGTGTTTTCTCTGTTTTATTGTTCAAAAGAAGAGACATTGTATTCCATAACTTTCTGCAGTGTGATTATTTTTTTCGCTTCCCTTCTTGCAGGGAGGCTGATGTTGGCTGGTGTGAAAGAGAACTGGAAAATGAAAGACTAGGAGGTATCATATTAAGCTTCCACTGGAAGAATCAGTAGGCATACAACTATTTTGGGGTGTTTAATGCCCAGATCAGGAACCCAGCTAACAGGAAATGCTGACAGGGTCATACAGGAAGAGAAAAGGTGACTTTACCCTTTTGCGTGGCTAAATATTTCGAGGTCATAACCAGCCCTTATCTTTTCCGTAGTGTTTTCCCCTCCTCTTTATTCACTCCTTTTGTTTCCCAGTACTATTTCAGACTTGACAGACAACTGTTGTGCAGTTTTTCTGCTTCTAATATATGTCAATAGCTTGTCCATATGTTTTTGCTTCAGTCCAATTAAGCTCCTAATCTCCATTTTTAAATACTGTTTTCTAAGTATATTCTTTGTTCTCATTGTTTCAGTTCAGTGCCCCTTTGCCTCAGCCTATTTCAAAGCTTTTCTCAGTACTCAAGATGGACTTTGTCCACCTACTTCTGTTGTGTCAGATCTTATTATCCTGGAGTTTTTTTGATGGATATGCCATGCCTGCGTAATCTTTCATGCCTAAAAGAGTGAGGTCAGTGAGGAGATTCCATAAAGGTGCAGGGTGAAAATACGGTTTTGTATTTCAAAATAGTCTGGTGGGCAGTTTTGTTTTTTCTCTTAAGTTGGTTGGGTTGGGTTGAGTTGGGTTGTTTTTTGGGTTTTGGGGGTTTTTGTTTGTTTGTTTGTTTTTGGTGGGGTTTTTTGTTGTTTGTTTTTTGTGGTTTTGTTTGTTTGTTTTGGGGTTTTTTTGTTCTGGGCACAGACTTTGCTAAACCTGTTGTCTGTCAAAGCTTTCTGCTGCCACTGTTCTTTCTTCAGCTCCTGGTTGATAATAAAAAAGCCTGATACTTTTATATTAGATTTTGAGGAATAGCAGGCCCTGAAAACAGTATTATTAGATTGGATTGTTCCAGGCATAGAAGCAGAAAGGTGAGAAAGTGTAGAAGAGAGTTATACTAAATGCCAGTCCTTCACCCAGCTGCAGGGCATTGCCACCCATCAGGATGCAAAACACATGACTTTAAAGATTCTTCTTTGTGCTTGGCCATTTTGAAATCTCTTGTGAGCCATGTGGGCTAAACCCAGTGCTCCTCCTAAGAAGCCTTTCCCTTTTTGGTGTTCCTGATGACAGGAAATTTCCCTCTCTTCTTACTGGGGTGAGGCAAGAGCAGAAAGCCTAGGCTGAAGGAACAGCAGTGGTGGCAGAAGGAGGGATTCTTTTCACAGAGAACATAGCGAGGCAAGCATAATGTTGTTTTTATTGGCTTCTCAATTTGTTTGTTCAGATGCTTTTAAAAACATTTGAAGTGCATCACTTCCTGCCATGAAGAAGCCTGCAGACAGTGAAAGTGACTTCTCAAATGTCCTGAAGAGACAGGCAAAGAATCTTTCTCTTGTCCTGCTTGATGCTTGAGAATGCAGAAGAGAGGGCAAGGGGCAGAGCAAGCCAGTGTGAATGCAGACTGGGTATAATGAGACCTCAGCTTGCCACACTTCATGCACCAATTTATGTTGCTGGAGACTTGACAGCTGCATGTACTGTTGTGGATTCAAAATGAGCTCTTTTGCACAAAGCACCTGAGAAATGAAAAACATTCTCCCACCTTGCTCCCCACACAATCCATGCAGCTAACTCCTGGACTGTGATGCTTTATGATTTTGGAGCCTGTCATTCCTGGTCCTCCTTTCAAAGTTGGAGACATGATGGGTGAACACTTGCAGATTTCAGTTGCACTTATCCCCCTGTAGGGTTCTTCTGTGGTACTGAAAAACCTGCACCAAAGACTTTGATCAGCTGGGACCCCCTGACTGGCCTTACTCCTGTTGTTATCTTCTGGAACCTCTAGCAATGTCCAGCTTTATCAGAAGTGCTTCTGCTTGAGGGTAGAGAGGGAAAATATCTTAGACCATTCTCTTCCCACATGTTCCTTTTCCTGATGGTAATAGTTGCTTCTCAGTGAGTAGTACCAGCACAGATGAAGAAACCAAGGCACAAAGCAAAAGTTCAGATCATCCAGCAAGTTTAGCAGATTAGAGGCGAGAACAGAAAGGAGACAATCCAGCATGTTGTCTAACTGGCTACATTGCAGTATTATATTGGTCACTGCAAGAAATGCTTTTGTTAATATGTTTAGCAGTAATAATGATGTTCTTAGGATATTATCAAAAAGTTGATAAAAGGAAAAAAAAGTCCTTATTTAGTCTGATGAAGCCTAACTACCAGCATACAGGAATTCTCCTATTGCAGCATATTTTCACGTTATTTTCCTTGGTTTCTTTCTTGTGAGTGAAGCATCCTGAAGTTAGCAGTTTTCTACAGCAACAAGGCAGCTTTTCTGCCTATCCACATGCTAGAGGATATTGTAAGATTCACATTTCTAATACTGCCAAAAGATTACACTTTTTAATAATCAGTTTAAGACCAAATTTTATAAATCAACATGGAACTTATCAAAAGGATATAGAAAAAGAAAATAAATACATTGAAGTGATAAGCTTTCACTTAGAAAAATATTTTAACTTTAACTTGAAAACAGCTGGCTGGCTGTGCAGAAATTAACCTGGAAGGAAGACCCCCATGAAGCTGGTAAATACTTTTGCTCTGGAATTAATATGCCATTGAGCCTTAGCAGCCTAAGGTGTCTCTGTTTTGAAGGGGACATCGGAGGGAAGGCAAATGATTTAGTGACTGAGGAGAGTTGCCACTTGTGTGAGCTCAGTCCCTAGGGATATGACCTTTTTAATCCTCTTTAGTTAATGTATTGGTGATCTTTACTTAGGCAGAGTAAACAGCGCTGTTGTGAACAAAGGGGAGGTCATGCTTCCTGCATTACACTCTGACCCTGGGGTCACGGCCTTTGTTCCCTTCTCAATGGGAATTGCTCTCAGAGGGCCACCACCAAATGGAGAACTAATTTAGGCACGTGCTGGCAGAGAATGGCAGTGTATCAGGTTTGCCTCACCACAGCCTCCTCTGAGAGCGCAGCACTCAGACACAGTCCCAGTCAAACTCTTTCCAAGAGGACCTATTAGCTCTTTACCTACCAATGGCTGTGCCACTTTTATCCACCCATTGGACTAAATGCATTGCTTGGGTCTTCCCAACCTTTGGTGCACTAATTCAATTTCTTTTTATTTTAGCTTCCCGCCCCCCCTGCCTTGGACTATTCCAAATGGAGAAGCATTAGACTAGGGGAAAAGTAGATAATTTTTTCTCAAGATAGAAGCCTTGTGGCAATTGCAGCCTTTAGGGTTCTAAATGAAGCTTTTTTTTCTTGGCCTGTAAGGAAATGAGATGCTGTGTCCCAGCAGATTGTACAGAAACACCATATCCTCTCCCTGAAAATTTGATATTATTTATCTAGATGCTGTTCTTTCCTCAGCAGTAACATTTGTGAGCTGCAGTGATAGAGCATAAAATAATTAAACACATATCTTCAGTAAAAATACTGCTTTTACACATTTCCTTGTATAAAGCAAAAAAAAAAAAGTCACTGCTGATGACAACCAGATTCTGTAAAACACAGCAGAGTTAAAACTGAGCACAAAGGGGGATGGGGAGAACTTAAAATGTGGCCACCACAAAAATAAGTAATGCTGTGATACAGAGCTTTGAGGCTTCTGTGGTTGTCAGCATAAACAGGATCAAGGTAAAAATGTGGATGACAGTAGAATTTATCTCTCAGATTTGGGTATTTCTGGGCTTACTGGGTATGTTTAAATCCCTGCAAAACTCTACCATATTGTCATGCAGGAGTGTGGAGAGGCTTCACCTGCTGTCACTGCTGGTTTAGGATGCAGTCCTGCAAATGCCAGCTGCTGTGCTGTGTCCTTTTAGACTGCTCTAGCAATAAACAGACATCCAAGAGGTGCTTCTTGGATGCTGCTTCTGTACAGTTGTGGGCACCTCTCATGTTCAGTCCACCCTGGCAAAGGACAAGGCTTTACCGTGCTGGAGGTGGTTCAATCCTGCCCTGGCTGTGAGGAGTGCATAGGCAGGAGATCCCCAGCACCTCTTGCCTTGCCCACAGCATCCTTATCCTGAGGCTTTACCAAGGTGCAGAGCAGGGCTGGACAGAGAGCCTGGGGTACTGCTGCTGCAATTGCTACACAGATTTAACTTCTGTACCAGATTCTCCTCTCTGGAGAAGAGAGCATGCCACTTTTTTTAACCGTTGCAGACTTCCAAGCCTTTTATTTTTTCTGCTTCAGATTATGTGCCCTAATAGGGGTTTGCTCAGTATAGAAGACTGTAATTGTTCTGTGTGCAAAATTTTCTCTCCCTGTATCCCTTCTTTCCTTATCTTAATTTTTCTTTGCATTCCAACCACTTCAAGTAAAAATGTGGTATCTTTCCCTCAGTATTCCCAAAGTTGTCTTATTTAAACAAAGAGTCCTTACATAATCTACTTGTAGATTTTAAAAAGTCCATTCTGCAACACAACAAAAAGCTCTTCAAACAAAACAAACAAAAAAAAAGACCCATCAACTTGAAACTTCATGTGCCCCTCAAGGAAAAGTTGCATTCAAAGCTGAGCCAAACATGAACAGCAGAGAATTAGGATGTGAGCAGCAAGTGACACTGGCTGCAGCAATACTGAAACCAACCCTTCTGTGTCCTTTTATTTGTTACTTGGAATTCTTAAAAGTCCAGTAGGTTTAGATTTTAATGGAAGCCAGAGGGGAAAGGTTTAGTTGCTATCCCCATTATCCCACAAAAATAATATCATCAGGTTAGCATAGCTATATTCCTCATTTGTATTACTTATAATTAGTATGTTTAGTAATGAAAATACGAGCTCCATCCCTTTTCCCCATATGTTCTTCAGTGCTAGGATTGCTTTTCTCTTAATCTGTAGGATTGTAAAGACTGAAAAAAGAGTCACAGCAATGTCAGTTACATTTATTTTTTTGAGCATTTTGGCTGAAAGCACTGATATGGTTGTGCTTTGTTTGGAGGTAATGAGCTGCAGGAGATTTTTTAAATGTGAATAGCTGCTTAAAAAAAAAAAAATCTCCCAATATTCAAATTTTAAAACCTTCTTTTTCCCAGAAAGATACTGAAACCTTACAATAGCAATAATAAATGCCTGCTTGAAAGGAAAACAAAATTTTCTCCGTGTCTAACTGTTAAAGATTTCAACATGCAGTCTGATAATTCAAGATCTCATAGCAGAAGTGCTTTTTCTGAAAGCTTTTTGAGTGGAGTCTTTTGGTATTTTTCTGCTTCAAATGGTTGGTTTAGATTCAAACCTCTCAGAATTTATTTTTTTTAATTTATATTTAATTTTTTTTTCTGTGTGTCTTTAAGAAAGAGCTTTAACCACATTGAAGTCTGGATTAATAGAATGGGCAGAGACTTGTTTTTTTGCTGCCCGAACTTGATTCCTTAGCATTGCTATTTCTGACTGTGATTTTTCCAGCTAGTGTACCTGGTAAAGCTTAATGGTGGTTAAGAGCTTTTCTCACTTTGAGATGTTACTGAAATCAGAAATATGAACTTCTGGGGTTTTTTTTCACCTCTAAATTAGATTTATGAAAACTGTTTCCAAATGTGACCCCTCCAGTGGAAACTAAGAAGCATTTCTCTTTGCTAAGAAAATATTGTACACCTCTCTGTTCTGCTTTTAATACGAAGCTATTTCTATTACTCTGTTGATTTCCTTGATTCTTTAGACAAGGATTTGCACAATATCAGTTTAGATAAATGGAGGGAAAAAAAAATTAAAATAGTCTTGTAGAATGTGGGTTTGGTCAGGCTTTAGATGTAGAAAGGAAATTACTGAGTCTATTCCTTCTTATATAAGCATTTTTCTAAACACCAAGCTGCTAGATAATATATTTAGGTCCGGTGTAACACGGCAAAATTAATTTGTACCAAGTACTTGTTTGACTCATTTGCCTTCTAGTGAAATCTCTTCTGCCTCTTTCTTCACTACTCAAATAAAATGAACTTATGTGAGTTTCAAAATGCTACATGGCTACAGACAGTCCAACATCTATGCATATGTGGGTTTTAAACTAATATTAGGGTGAGCAGCAAAGACATGACAGACTTCAGCTGCACCTGTAAAAATAAAAATAACTACTACTCTGTGAAATCGCATTGCTATATCCTTGCGTTTTCCACTGGCATTATCCACTTTGGAAAGAAAAAGGCACGACGAGCTCAAAATGGCGTTCCCTGCTAGGAGGAGGCAAAGATGGAAGCTGGAATAATGTAGCAGATCTAGCACAAAATGTCCTTTCCCAATCAATTCCCAATAAATTTTGGAGACTGATTAAAGTTTTGGCCGTTGGCTGGCCAGCAAAAGCTAAGCAACAACATAGTAACTCTGATACTCCTGAAAATCTGCCCCTATAGGTATGAGATGCCCATTTGCTATACGAGAACGGGTGCAAGGACAGCATTAAAGCAAAATTGTGTTTTGTAAGTCCCCGCAATGAACCTTAAGCATCTATTTTGCTTCCCACTCTGTGCTGAAAACTCAGAGCGCTGCCAGCTGAGTGCTGGAACAACATTTTGGTGTATGTGTGCAGTGCATGAGGAGATGAAATCCCTGCTTCTTTCATCTGTTGCCCCAGTTGTTTCCCGTCTAGGACTGAAGTCTCACATTCAGGTAGTCACAGAGTTGTTAGCTAATTATGCATGTTGTTTGAATGCAGTGATGAGTTGTTACATTGTAGAGATAACATTACTACTGACGCAGTGCTGCTATGATCAGCTCTGTACTTTAGCCATACAGAGGTTTTAAAATGTGTATTTATTCATATAACTAGGGAAAAAAAAAATCAGTCCTGAACCATCTCTTCAGTGATTTTCCTGTTAAAATTCAAATGTCATCTTGAGGGCTGCATTATTAAAATACTCCTGGTTTCTATCAAGCAGTACTATGGAAAGAGAATTTACAGTCTCACTCTTAAAAGGATTCATGCTTGGCTATTGGCACATGAGGCCATCGATGCACACACCCACCTACATATCTCTACCTCCTGTAAAATACCTACACATATTGCACACAGCATACAACATTCAGAAGAGATGAAAGATGATTTGGTTATGAAAATGGTTCTTAGGGGAAGGGGGAATTATTTAATTTTCTTACAAATAAATGACAGAAATAATACAGGCTTTAGATGACATCTTGAGTTTTGGTATTTGGCTTCAAAAGTTTTTGAAAAGCAGATCTATTTCTAATTGATTCAAGGAGAGTTCACTTTCTCCAGCCAAGTCTCACTGTCCAGTTTCCAAGAGGTCTTTTTGTCTTTTTTTTTTTTTTTTTTTTCCTTCCCAGCACAGTTTTCCTATGGAGTTACTTGTTTGCACTAGGGAAAAACACTTCACTTAATTCTTGATAGTCTTGGTGAAGCAAGAAAAATACATTGCATTGCATTTTCTTTTCTAGGAATACAAATGTAAGAGTTGACCCTTTTAACAGTTTGGTGCCTTTATCAGGCACCTAAAACCTCCAGTAAAACCCACTTATGCCTTGGGGGGGGCGAAAGGGTTACATTTTGGAAACTTGAAATTTCCATGGATTAGTCACTGACATCCCCAGGGAATATTCAGTATTCTGCAAAGGAAGTGTTTTTTAAAAACTGCAAAACACAGTTCACTGAGTAAGTCTGGAAGCAGCTTTTCATAATTCTCCACACCACCCCTCTTCTTTTTCTTTTTTTTTTTTTTTTAATGCCAAAGTTACCATTGCTCTTGTACTTTAGTAGTGTAAAATGACATAGTAAACATTTACTCCATGGAATGTTTTCCCTGTAAGAATGTTTCTACAGCTTGGTCAAGGTGTGTAATAGATTGCATTAAAATAAACTTCAATAAAGAATATTTAAGATTATTAATCAATACTACTTAATATGTTGTTATAGACTACATATATTACATATTGAATGTATGTAGATATGAAGTAATATTGAATAATGTGAAATAATATTTGAATAATATGAAATAATATTGACTAATAGGAAATAGATAATTAGTTGAGAGGTGTCCTTGCCCATGGCAGGAAGGTTGGAGTAGATGATCTCTATGGTCACTTCCAAACTACGCCATTCTGTGAAATGCTGGCATACATTTAATTTGCATAGATACTGATTCATCTTTTAAAAAGCAAAATGGGAAATTATATTAAAATTCTTTTTTTTTTTTTTTTTTGGTGGGGGGGAATAAACTTTTGGTTTGCTGTAAACACCACAATAACCCTCTCTTTTAAAAAACAGCAAACATTTTACGTGCCATGTAACGTGGAAGTCTCTCTTTACAAACAGAAACTGCTCCTTTCAGAGCACAATGCTCTGAGTTGAGGCCTTGCTTGCTTCTACATTTGCTTTGGAGTCCCAGAGCCATCACTTCCCCACTGCAGCTGCATGCAGCATTGCTGTTCAGCAATCTCCTCTGTTAAGTAACTTGTACACCTCTCTATTCTGCTTTTAATATTAAGCCTTCTCTATTACCCTGTTGATTTCCTTGATTCTTTTGCACTGCTTCTGCTGCATGCTCCCTAATGCTGTGTCTTGTCCACTGCTGGCATTTGGGAGTAGGACACAATTGTTCCTTCCAATTTGCTAACATCCTTTCCGTGTATTCTGGTCAAAGGTGATATGTGTCTAGATCATAGAATACTTGAATGTATCTCTCCATAGTGATCCATCTTTGTGGACAAAGAAACTACACGATCACAGAGGTGCGACATTTTGTTTACTGAAACTGAAAAGTAGCAGAATAGTGCTAAAGCCAAATATGTACATTTAGACATCCCTTCCAAAAGTTAAGAAATTCAATAATGCAAGTGTGACAACTTTAATAAGTGTAACATATCAGGGAAAAAAAAAGCAGCAAACAACTCCAGTTATTCCCAGGAAGACACTTCATGGAACACAAGTGCAATAAAGTATTGAATTGGTTTGGTTTGGTTTGGTTTTCTTTTCACAACTATATTTTATACCTGCACCTGATCTAAAGAATACGGAAGCCTGTATTATCTGTCCAAATGTGTGAAGACTTTCAATGGCTCATTATTCCTTTGATATTATATTTTATGATAATCATGTGTAATAATTATTTAGGTTAGGATTTTTAATTTTTTTTTTCTTTTCAAGGGTGAAGTTTCAGTGATATTTTAGGGAGCCAATCCAATATGTATCTTACAAACCTTTCTATTTTAGCTTTAACAGACTAAATATCAGCTTGAACTACAGAAAGTAAAGTTGGCTATATAAAACAGATATGGCACCAAAATCCATCTCCTAAAGTGCATTCCGTACCTAACAACCATTCTGAAAATGTCTCTGTGTGTAAAATAACTGTATGCTATTAATATGTTGCCATAATGGATACCCCTTTTTATTTCCTTAAAATGCATGCAAATCTTTAATCTCAACTAAGATTTCACTACCAGAAAAACCCTAAAGAGTTCCCATTACTTTGTTTAGGATCGTAGCACACTTGTAATTAGAAAACAGATACTCACTAAAATCAGAGAACTTGGTCACTGGACTAGTGACTAGTTTAAAAATAGCCGATAATATCAAGGTATTTTAATCCCCTTTTAGAATAAATTTTAAGCTTTTATTACAGATTTCATCACATACATTTTCTTACTTTCTGCAGCTTACTCTTTTAAAATTAACATTTTAGAGTTTTATGTTATTTCCCCCCCCCTCTCTAGTAACTATTTCTGCGAGGCATCCAATTTTAATCAAATGCATCCTTTTAACTAAATGGAAGGCTGTGTTTTAAGCTCTCAATATCTTATTTTAGCTCCGTGCTCCTAATGATACTGGGAGACAAGTGTTGCCAGGACAGAGTATTTACATTCAGAGAACTAGAAATGTCAGGCACTGAAAGTACAGATCTAACACTGGCCAGTAAAAATCTCTTAGAATCATAGAATCGTTTCAGTTGAAAAAGACCTTTCAGGTCATCGAGCCCAACACATTATATAAGTTTTGCCTTTGAGGTGCATGGGTGTATTAAATTAGGGGAGGAAAATGTTTAAATAATTCCAAACTGCCTGTATTTAGTAAGTGATTTGAACTGGAAAGCTGCAAAAGGATGTATTTCCACATTGTCCTCTTCAAAACATAATGCATTTTGCAAAAAAACCCACTTCCTTCAGGACACTATTTTACCAGGAATGTTTTATAGCAAACTTGGCATTAAACTGATCTCAACATAAATGAAACTCTCGCAGTAGGGCGAGTGGCTCTTCACCTGGCCCTTCGGGCTGAAGGAAAAGGGCTACCGAGGGACAGGGCTGCCGCTTTCACAGGGGTTGTTACCAAGCAGGGATGACCGTTCCTGCCCGCTCAGCGAGCTGGTAGCTTACTCCAGCCAGGAACCGAAAAAGTGCTGGCCCCAGTAGGCAGGCAGCTGTGAGGCAGCCGGCAGCAGCGAGGGCAGGCCGGGGCCGGGCCAGGCCCGGGTGGTGGCCGCCACCTGTGTGGGTTGTCGGGCAGGGCCGGGCGAAGAGAACGGCGTGGAGAGAGGCACGGATCCTGAAGCGGGAGCTGTATTGTCTGCTCTCAGCGTGAAGAATGAATTACAGCCTGTCAGAGCGTGGCTCAGCAGTGCCAGGGCAAGCTGGCTGTACTCTAAAGTTTAGTTACATTTGCAGTGAAATAAAATTGTGGTGCTTTACAGCTGAGGAGCTTCTTATCTAGCCATAAAACCAGACAGGACCATGCCATTGCTTACTTTCCAGCTTGTACCTCCTTCTGCAGTTCATTAGGCCTCCAGGAACTTTGTATTTCTGATAAATAAGTAGAATCATTAAGGTTGGAAAAGACCTTTAAGATATATAAAATCTTGGGCTCCAATTTGCTGCTGCTGCTGCTGTAAATTTTCGTCAGTTAGGAATGGTATATAAGGAAAATATTAACACCATCGATTTCAAGCATGTAGCTATGTACAGCAAAGGAAAAAAATAGTTGCAAGGAAACAAAATGTAGTCAGCACCCTTAAAAAGGCTCCTAGTGCAATGCAGAGTTTAATGCTTCCTTTCTTTAAAAAATAAAATAACCAGCACTAAATCACTCGCCCTACTGCCAGAGTTTCATTTATGTTGTTATCAGTTTAATACCAAGTGTGCTATAAAACATTCCTGTTAAAATACAGTGTCCTGAAGGAAGGGTTTCTTTTTGCAAAATGCATTATGTTTTGAAGAGGACAATGTGGAAATACATCCTTTTGCAGCTTTCCAGTTCAAATCACTTGCTAAATACAGAGAGTTTGGAAATATTTAAATATTTTCCTCCCCTAATTTAGTACACCGATGATCCATTAGAATTAATACAAGTTATGCAAGAGTAGAATAGAACTTTTCCAAGTAATCTGTATAGTGTGTAATTACTGTCCTTTCAATGAAGCATGCACCAGCTATAATACCACAGAGCACCTTTAGTCCATATATATATATAAAACAAAAACCAAAAGTTCATATATACATATATATATAAAACAAAACCACAGCTCTCCAGGGATTTTTTTTTTTAAATATTGATGTGTGTATGTGTATTTGTATGTGTAAAATTATTATTATTAATCCCCAGAGAGCATCTTTAAAAACAAAAGCTCTCTAAATGTTAACTAAAGTGATTTCTGATTTTTTTTTTAAAACATAGACAGGAATTATTCCAAGGATGCAATAAAAAAAAAATCAGAAAATGTCCATCTATATTTTTCTCGCTAGCTTAATCCTAAAAAAAAAAAATTAATTATTTGGATAATTTAAGGAAAAAAAAAGAAGAAAGAAACCAAGATAGCTGACTATTTTATTAAACATTTCTGAGGTTGTTAGATTAGAAACCACTCTGTATTGAAAATGAGGTATATTATTTAGAAAGAAAAAGAAATTATGATTTATTTAGAGCTGACCTTAATGTTGATGTCTGTATCACAGAAGACTGAGAGCAAAGGACAAGAGATACCACTCTGAGTTTAAAAGATGAGTTAGTGTGTAGCAGGAGTACCTAAAATGAGTTTCCAGTAAGACACAAGTTGTGATAAGGGGAACGAGAGAGTTTGTAAAATTATGTAGTAGTTTAAAACGGCGGGGTGAAAATATTGACTTACTACTATTTACATAATTTGAATTTATTCAGGCGTGCATGATGAATCTTAAAATAATTCCTGCACTTCCCTTTCTGGAATTCCATTTCTAGTAAGGGAAGCTTACATGTGGAACTTCACGGAATTGTTTTCCTCATTCCTGAATCCATATTTTTTTAGTATTGCAGTAACCTAAAGTTAGATTACTTTGATTCTTATTTCTCAGCTATAGTGACAGATACAATGCATTTTTTTATCTCCTCGAAGAAGGATAACGTAACTCTGCATTTTTAACCTTCCAAACGCATCAGAATTATCTCAGTTATGAAACAGACAAAAGCAGAGGTGAAACTGAAGTGTTTCCACAAAAAAGTGGGAAAGGGAGTGATGGGTATGGAGACTAAAGAACAAGATCTGTGTTTTTATATAGAAAGCACAAAAATGAGATAAAAATAGAATATGAGAAAAAAGGGGAAAGGCATTCAGAAAAGCGATTAAATGCAATTAAAGCACATTCATATACATGAATCTGATCCTTCCCTGAAGACCAGGTTTGTCTTTTATCTGAACATTAACTGTTGGATGAACTATCACATATAATACTTCCTTTATAGGGTTAACATTCTCATCCTTGTATGCTCTGTTAAAATTAATCCTATCACAAACGTCCAGCCATTATTTTTAAACAAAAATGATAAGAATTTTTGCTGGATTTTATGACTGGCTGCTGCTAAGTCTGTTATCCAGAAATTTTGCTTGCCTTCACTTTTTAACCCCCCCCTGGAATTTATGCATCCACATCCTCTGCATCCACAGCCTGTGTGCAATAGACACAAAAGTTCTAAGAAGAGGTCAGAAATTACTAGGTGTCATTTTACAGAAATAAAAATCTGTGGTAAAGTTACTGTTTAAATATGTTGTCAGCTAAGTCCCAATAATCTCTAGTACGCTTTTACTATAGTTCTCTAAAAATAAATATTAAAAACATTTTCTGGTTTCACACAATTAAAAAAAAAAGAAAAAAGAAAAAACTGGTAAGGCTAAGCCATAAAACGTATATTTGGCTTACAAAATAAATGTTTATTATCCTCAGAATGCCAATGACTGAGCATTTCCTTCACATCTGAGACTGGAGAAAAATGTTGAACAGAGGTTCCTTAAATATTATGCCACTGCAGCAGTCTATAAGAGTTCCAAGGAACTCCCATATGCTACCCTGTACTTTATAAACTTGGCCAATATTGTGCATTTTAGTAGACCAAATGTGATTAAAATCAGGCCTGAAAATAACTGAGGTGGTTTTTCATCTACTTGATGATGTATAGGTAGAAATGATGCTCAAATACACTATCTACTGTTCTTAGTGCTGGCTTTTGCCAGTTGTACCATTGAGGCAGAGTCCCTAGAGTCCTTGGACTGGCTGTACTGTAACTAGTATGAAGTCTTTGTCATTGTCATTTAAAATATTGCATTTTCAAAACTCATGTGAGTTCATGTAAAGAAGGAAATGCATCAGTTCATGTAAAGAAGGAAATGCATCCTGGATAAAAAAATCTTATGACTTGACCTCTGTTCCATTTTGCTGGAACAATGCATTTTAAAGCAGAAGGTTGGAGAGCAGCCTGTTTAGATAGGACCTGGGAGTTGCAAGGGCTAGAAACTTGGACCTACCAGTTTTCCTCTTCTATTGCATTTTATTCTATCACCTGGTGATCGATACTTAGGGGAATAAAAATACCAATATAGATTGTTTTCTATTTTTTTTTTTTCCTGAGAAGTATTTTACAAAACCCACAGTACTGACTTTTTTTTCCCATGAGTTGAAACTACCCAGCTGGTTTAAAAGTCCATCAGGAAAGCAATGATAGCACAAGCAGAATAAATATTAAATGAGAGGTCCAACTATGACTTCCCTCAAGTAACCATATAATCTCTTTTTTTTTTTTCTGATGGTAACATATTTTCCACAAAGAAGACCCGTCAAGGTTGAATCCTCCACAGTCTCTTTTTTTTTTTCTTCCTCTCTCACAGAGAGCAAATCAAATGCTTGAAAACATTTTGGGTTTGGCTTTTTTTTTTTTTTTTTTTTGGTTAGGGAAGCACACAAGACAAATTTTGAATATACCAATAAGAGCAAAAGTACCTATATTTTTATTGCAAGAAGGAGAGCTCATTGGTTGAATGAGATGGCGAGATGTGACGCAAAAGGACACTTGGACGGGTAGAAATGCTGATGTATGCCAAAGCAGGCGTACCAAGAAATGCTGTTGCTATGAGAGGAACAGAGGGAGAGAGGGAGAGAGAGATCGTGAGAGAGCAAATTGTGGAGGCCTTATTTTTTAATTCCCCCCCCCCCGCTCTCTAGCTTAGAGCAGAGAGGCTGCAAGATCTCCCCTTTGTAGCAGAGTATTTTTATGAGCCCGAGCGTTTAGAGGAAGGCAAGAGAGATGCAGGTCACCTTAGACTACAAAAGCAATTGAAAAGTAGGAGTCTGTATATGGTAAGCCAATGATCTGTGTTATGATAGATATACAAATTAGCGTGACAGATGAAGCAGCTTAGCTCATTATCCACCTGATGGCATTAAGACTTAGGATTCAAAATTACAACATTAAAATGCACACACACACAGACGCAGACAGACATGTATTTATAATGACCCCCACCTTTTCAGCTTATGAATTATCCAGCTGGGATACCGACGTCTCTCATGTAACGTTCTTAAAGAGCTGCAATAAATTCACCTTGTGAGTCCATTAGCCAGAAAAAAAAAAGGAGGGGGGGGGCGGGGGGGGGGGAAGGATTTGCAGGAAATTTCTTTTTTTATTTTTTTCCCCTCGGTCTCTCTTCTTCAGCAAGGGGAAAAAAGTTTGTGCTATGAACTTAGCCTAGCAGCTTCTGGAACATGAGCCAAAAGGGGCAGGAAGTTGTTTTACAATAGCGTTACAGTGATCTGCCACAAATGGAAAAAGCCAAATGTTGGACTCGGCATACAGAGGGAAAAAAAACCCAACATCCTTCTCCCCTGTCTTTTTCCCTCCTTTTGCCCCTTATGAGAGGAAAGAAAGGAACGTTTTTAGCTAGAAGTTCTTTTTTTAATTGTTTCTTGTAAGCAATGGAAAGATTATCGTCCTTGCATATTCCGTGGCAAGCTGGAGGGAAAGAAGAATCAAAGGGACGCTTGAAAAAATGTGCTCGGTAACTAGCAACGGGACTTTTGGCACAATTCCTTGAGTTTGCTTGAGGTTATGGAGGAGGGGATGGGAAGAAGAAAAGCAAGTCCATGCAGTACGTTTTCTTTTAAAAAGGGAGGGGAAACTGAAGAGCAACGACAGGATTTTTTTTTTTTTTTTTTTTTTTTT
>WBNM01016606.1:0-116541 GCA_013399055.1 Ramphastos sulfuratus | reverse complement strand
TTTTTTTTTTTTTTTTTAAAGGAAACGTGCGTTGATCCTCTGAAGCCGAATCTTCAGGCATTTGTGGCCTGTCTTTGCAGTCCGGTATGGGTTATATTTTTTTTCTTTTGGGGTGAGTGTGTGTAAGCGCTCTCAATCAAACAGCAATCATGGCAGCTGTTTTTCTTCCAGCACAGCAGTTGAGCTGTCTCGCCCAAATGCTTATCAGCTTTTGACTCGGTGCCAAGATAGTTACAAGGGCCAAGCAGCCTGAGCTTGGCTGTGCAGCTGGTTTAGAAGTAGGGGCATGAGAAAACCAAATCGCCAATGTTTTTGGTTTTTTTTTTTGGTCACATCAGTATTTACTAACACTCTCTTTCAGCTCCATAAGTTTGGAGTATTTGCGTATGTGTGCGCGCTGCAGTTCTGTGGTCCTTGCAGAATGATTTGCTACAGAGAGACACGTAGGGATGTGTGACTATGAAGGGCACCGCTCTTCTCTCTTTTATCCCCGGATGATGCTTCTCTAGGACCAATCCTTGTCGTCCCCCCTCAATTAAAAGCTTCATTAGCCGCACCGTCCTGTCAAGCTTATTGCCATAGCGTGTGTGTGCATTCGCATTCCGGCGCAACGCCTTTCCTTCCAGTTGCTCTTTCCGCCCCCACCCCGGCTCTCCCCTCCCGACAGGGCTGTCCCCATCCCAACCTCCGGGGCTGTCCCGCCGGGCCCGAGGCTTGGGGGGGGGGGCTGAGGCAGGCGTCGCTGGCGGGCAGGGCGCTGGGTTGGCGGCGGCGGCGGTGTGTGTGCGTGTTCCCGGCCGTGTCTACGTGTGATGAAAACGAGCCTGCTCACGCAGGGCCGTGCCTCTCTTTCATCATCAGCTCCAGCGCTCTGCGTTTCGCTAGCTCACGTCCTCCTCCTCCTCCTCTTCCTTAGCCAGATTTCTCCAGTCGCTCACAAGGGGGAGGCTGGACTGTGGAAAAAAAAAAGGTTGTTGCTGCTGCCGCTGCTGCTGCTCGCATTCCTGCTGCAAGGGCCTCCCCTTCAGACGGCCTTTGCCAGAGCACAACTTCTAAAAATGCTGCAAATAGGATCTTCTTTTTTTATTTTCCCTCCTCCTGTTTTCCCCCCCCTTCTCTTCCACTCTTTGAGAATGGGGCTCGTTTTCCTTCTCTGCTGTGCTGTTCTGGGCTGTGTATATCTCAATGTCGAGGTTAAAGCTCCAAGTATTTTCCCCTCTCTGCTGATTCTTTTTCCCCTCCTCTCTCTCCTTTCTGTCTCCTTTTTTTTCCACTGTTAAAAAATAATTGATTTGAGTAGCGAATCGGGCTTTGCTAGTTTGTATGCTGCGAGGATGAAGGCTTTTATGTGTGGTTTTTTTTTTTTCTCCCTCTGACTGACTCTGCACAAGAGCAAGCCTCTGGCTTTCATTGCTTTTCTTTTTAATAGAAATATCTTTTTAATGGCTTTAGGTATCTGCGCCATGTGAAATGGGGCGGATGAGAGCCCTCCAAACCCCGTTGTAATTTGGCCATGGCTGGAATGGAAATATGTGTGGGGGAAGAGGTGGGGGGATGGGTGTGGGGTACGAGGTGCACAGGCTGTTTCGTTCCTGCAAACCTCTCCCCCCTCCTCTTTCTCTGCTGAGGAGGGAAAAGGGGATGTGCAGTAAAATGCCGTCTCTGGGACAGGTGCCAGCTCCTAGACAAAAGAAGTAAAATAGGCGGTAAAGAGGGGAGGGGGTTGTGTGTGTGTGTGGAAATTAATAGCCAACAAAAATAGGGATTGAAAAATCTCCGAGAGGCNTTCCCTTCCCTTCCCCCTTTCCCCGCCACCCCTCGCAGCCGCCCTGCCACCCCTCGCAGCCGCCCATTGTTACCGCCGGGCGCTGGCAGCCGGGGGCAGTTGTGGCAGGGGAGCGGCGGCAGAGAAGCCGGCGCCGGTTGCTAGGTAAGGACCGCCTTCTCCTCCTCTCCCAGGCCTGCATGCACTTGCANTGGCTTTAGGTATCTGCGCCATGTGAAATGGGGCGGATGAGAGCCCTCCAAACCCCGTTGTAATTTGGCCATGGCTGGAATGGAAATATGTGTGGGGGAAGAGGTGGGGGGATGGGTGTGGGGTACGAGGTGCACAGGCTGTTTCGTTCCTGCAAACCTCTCCCCCCTCCTCTTTCTCTGCTGAGGAGGGAAAAGGGGATGTGCAGTAAAATGCCGTCTCTGGGACAGGTGCCAGCTCCTAGACAAAAGAAGTAAAATAGGCGGTAAAGAGGGGAGGGGGTTGTGTGTGTGTGTGGAAATTAATAGCCAACAAAAATAGGGATTGAAAAATCTCCGAGAGGCAGCACTGGCGAAAGTAATGGTGCCTTACTGGCCTGTTTGCCGAATATTTTCTTAGCGATGGGTGGAAAGGAGAAAGTTGCAGCGTACTTTTTATTCTCGTCTTCCCTGTAGACGTTTGAAAGCGTAAAGGGAGGGTGGAGAGTGCCTTTTTTCCCCCTCTCTTCTTTTTCCCTCCTTTCTACTGAATTATTCATAGTGTCAGTGGTGAAGCCAGGACTATTAGCATGCATCAGACATGCTGTTTGTCTGTTTGCTAACATTCTTCATTCAAGACTTGTTAACTACCAGACAAGCTTAACACGCTTCTCTTTTTCCCCTCCCCTCCTCTCTCCCGNCGGGGGCAGTTGTGGCAGGGGAGCGGCGGCAGAGAAGCCGGCGCCGGTTGCTAGGTAAGGACCGCCTTCTCCTCCTCTCCCAGGCCTGCATGCACTTGCAAAGGCGAGAAATGCCACGGAGAACTAAGCTCAGTGCCTTCTGCCTGCTTTTCCAGGAGACTGCAGAGCTGCAAGGTGAACACGACCAGCACCACATCGGCGGCTCCCCGAGGCTGGCTTTCCACCTTGCGCAGGGTAAGCTGCTTTCCCACCGCTCTCCTGCTTCCCCCCTTCACATGCATTTCGTGTTTATGTTCGCTACGATGGGGTGAGCAGCACGTAATTACCAAGTAGGAAAATTAAGTTTCAGAAACTACGTGGGGTATTGGCATATCAGCTCGTGCGTGCCTATTAATTTATTATTAACCAGTAGTACATTAGCAGCCCGGTGAGATTTGGACTCGTTGAGGATGATCACTTGGTGGCTGTAAGGGATGCAACATCATAATATTTGCTATTGTTGCTATATATTTTTTCTCAAGTTTAAAAAAAAAATTTTTTTTAGGTTTTCTTCTCCCTATCAAATCTGCCCCTCCCTTCGCTAGTCTGCTTAAAACCAACAAGGTTCGTTTTCTTAGCAGACAAAGGTCAATCACAGCTTTTATTTCTGAATGCAAATGTTCTAGGACTTGTGCCAGTCTTGCCTTCATTGATTACAATATAGCTTCTTTCTTGAATGATATGCCCCCCCTCCTTTTTTTTTTTAATTAATAAAAATAATAAAAGGAAGCTCAAGAAAAGAAACAAAGTTGGGACAGTGCACATTTTGGGTTTTTTTTTTAACATTTCAGTGTGTTTGGAACATTATTAACCATGTGCAGAGCAGTTGTAATGAAGCTGTTAGGTACATAGGGTTTGATGGCATTTGTTTGTGCCAGAGTTCACATGTCTCAGCTGATTTTTTTTTTTTAAGGTAACTGTGATGTTCTTCAGTAATTATCTTTCATTGCAGTTACGTCTCCTGATTGGTTTAGGAACTGGAATTTGAACGTAAATATTTGCAGGGTTCATACTTAAGTTTTCTAATACCTGGAATCTGTAGCTTGTAGTTACTACTTTTTTTTAATCATGGATTTGTGAAATACTATTTTAAAAAGTCTCCTAAGTGTATTTTCTTCTTTCTCTTTTACGTCCACACACGGCCACATGCTCACACTCCCACTCTCTCCCCCCGGGTGTTAATGAAGGAATTTATTTTAAGTATAATACTTAAATATTAGAGTAGTGACTTTTATAGATCAAAGTAAGATGTGGATAGAGATGTACCAAGTTAGAATTTGGCAGATTGTTATACACTAAAAGATTTATTTCCTACTGCCTATTGTAATACTTTGTATTCTTTATATAGACAAGCACACGTGCAAATTAAAATAGCTGTTAAAAAAATGTATTTTTTTAAAGATATTTTATGAGGAAACTTAGTCTTTTCATGTATGTTTGTAAAACTAAATGCTTTACATTCAAAAAAATTTGTGATGTATATGGAAAATAATTTAATATTTTTGCTTTAATTTTATTTATGTCTGGCAGTTAAAGTAAATAGCAAAGCACATCCAAATAAGTTCTCTTTTTTTTTTTTCTCCCCCCCCCCTCTCCCCCCCCCCCCCCCGCCCCCCAAATAATTAGAAAATTGTACAAATTTTGTGTGAAACTAGTTTAAAATTCAGGCCATTGACAGCGTTATATCAAAACCATCTCAGTCATATCAAAACCATCTCAGTACTGGCATCACATTTGAACAGTTTTATGGCAACATAAACTGAAAAAACCTCGTAACTTGAAGCAGTAAAGCAGTATTTATTGGCTGAGCAACCTCAAAGTAAGCAGAGAGTGTTTTAGTGAACTGTGTAGATTACAAAAGAAATTTAGGAATGTGTGGCTTGGTGGTAGCTAAAATTATTTTTTTCCAAAGTACTTTATAGGGGCCTGTAGTAGCTGCTCAGTACAATGCAATAAAGCCTTAGCTGAGGGTTTTGACCTGCTACAAAATCACAAGCTGCGGAACACCCCTCACTGAGAAATTTCAGAGGACTCAGTGATACTGCATCTAATGATGCTGTTTATCTAAAGAGATTTTTTTTCCCCCCTTAGGTTGTAATACTTGCTGGGTTTATTTTATTGCTGAGGACTAGCACTTAAAGGAATATAGAATTGCTTGTGGTGTATTAGTTTATTATTTTGTGGTGGATTGCTAGGAATGATCGCCGTGAAAGTAAAAGCAGCAGAATTACTTTATGATTGGTTTATTTCACAGGGAGAGTTTCTATAGACAGGCTGCAAATTAACATAGCTCTTAAAGATCACGTGCATGTTAATGGAAGAAAGATTAAAATCTGTTCATTAGATTTGGTGAATCCCAGCTTTTAAATTCAAAACTATTTTTAGTCTATAACTTGAAATGTAACTGCTGATAGAAATATTCATTCTCTCAGATAAACACCTTCAGGAATTACCTACACAAGGTAGCGAGCATTTATGTTTTCAAAGTGTTTTGTGTTGGACTGCCAAAATGTTTGGTGCATGGAAGGAGAAATTAAAAGCACAGATGATTCTTTTCTTAATTAAAAGAGGTTTTTTATAGCTGGTTAGGATGAAGGTTTTGCATATTTTCAGAGAAATAATTGGGTGGCACGCGGTGAAAAGGTGTGCTGCTTTTGCTCCGAACTCCTTATCTCTCCCCTCCCCCAATGGATTTTTATCCATGGATATGTAAGGGCTTGCGATAAATGAATAATCTATTCTTAAACTCCCACCTATCGACTAAAAATATGGCTAGATGAATGTTGCCAGGTATGCATCAGGTTAAAGGAGATTTTATTGTGGGTAAAGGAGAGCAAGGAGGTGGAGGAAAGAAAGGGAAAGGGAAAAGAGCAGGAGTTGCCAGTTTCAGATGTGAGTGCAGTCTGCAGTTCTTGTCCTTGTTAAATTCAGAAGATAATGAAAGACTGGAAGGCTTGGGTTTTATTTTATATGGCTGTATTGGTGTAGCTCTGCTTTCTCCTGGCATGTGCCTAGTATTCATAAACATTATGCTCAGGAGAAATGCAAAGAGGAGTGGAGGGAACACCTTGTTTCATCCATCTTTCTTTGGGGGGAAAAAAAAGGCTTGGGTTTTTGGTTTGTTGGTTTTTTGTTTGTTTTTTTTTGGTGGGGGGTTGGGTAGGCACGGGACGTGTAATTAAAAACCAGTCAGTGTTTCATCAGCTCCATTGCAGGCAGAATGGTTTAAGTGTAATGGGCCTTCATCCATGTGCCACATAAACCTCAGCAGGGCCTCACACCTTGTATGGCAACGCTCAGTCTCCTGTGCGCATGGGTGCTGGGGGCATGGGCAGGCCTCTGATGATGTTACCTTCCCTCAAGAAAATGGAGGTGTGCTCTAATTAAGCTTTTTTTTTCNTTTTTGTCCTCCTAACTGCATCAGTTGCTCTCAGCTTGAAACAGGTGCAGGTAATCATCCTTCCCTCCTCCTCCCCCCACCACAGTGATTGTTGCTGAAGTCTAATGTGTATAACAAAGCAATACTGCCATTCACTTTTAATTTTGATTTGGGGTGCTTGTAGCTGTCTGAAAAAAACCTTAAAAATAGTTGGAAACATGATTGCATGTCTTTGTTTCTGGAGACACACTGCGGAATGTGTTTCTTCACGGCTCCATACGTGTGCATGCAGCATGGGTGCTTGGGTGTCACGTTTAATTTTTGCAAAGACTGGTGTTTGCTCAGGATGCTTGCAGCTAGATGGACTTCTGGTGGCAGCCAGAAGACAAAAACTTGAAATTCCTGTTGTCGGCACAACAGACATTCAGAAGTAGAGTAATGGCAGTAGATAGAAAATGGCGGGGTAGATGTTTGTGAGTGCGCACGCGCTTTGATAAGTCCCCAGTCCCCAGTTTGTACTACTGTAATCAAACTGTCTGAACAAATCTGTAGCTGTTGAAGCTTTTGACTCCATGTCTGATCCACAATAGGATGAATTCTGCTCGGTTTTTGGTAGGCTTTGGAGCGAACTCCCCCCTGCTATTTATTAATGAAGTATGTGTGCATGTTTGTGGAGTCACTGCTAAACCTGACCTAGAACTTGTCACAAGATGGTGAACCAAGTTGTGATTTTCCTAGGAATGATGTAGAAACCTGACCACAGGTATTCCTGCACTCAGGTAGAACACTTGAAATCTTCTAGTGACCCCAGTTCTAGTAGAATTTCACTGAAATTTGATTTAGGATTTCCAAAATAGAAATTCTTTTTAAGGATGCCTTGGTTTATGTGTGTATATACAGAAATAAAATGCCCCCAATATGGCCCTTTGCAGCCTGTTTTTACAAATTACATGCTGTCAGATATAAGATCTCATCATTTCGAGTTGCCCTTTGTAAAAACGGGGTTTTTTTTTCCCCACTACAGATTGTTGGTACCTATTATTTAGTAGTTGTACACCCTTTCCCCCATGCATAAATTTGAAATTTACACTGCCATACCTCTGGAAACAAAGGTTCCTGATCCAGAGGCCTCTGAAGGCAACGGGGGGGTTTCCATCAACTTCAAATGGGATTTGGATTAAGCCTGTATACGTAGTAGTTTTCAGTGATGGTTTGACTGCTTTAGTGGTTTTCAGAATCTTCCATAAAACTTTTCTAAAGCATTGATCATATTTTCTTGGTTTGGTTTTAAAGAGAAAGGGAGGTGAGGGGGTGGGGAGAGGCTGCAGAGGTTTCTGTAAAGGTACTACATTAATACTGATTTTTCAACACAAATGATATTATTCTTTGTAATACATACTTCACAGTAACCAGGCTTACAGACTAGCAGTAGGATAGGAGCGAAGAATACTTTGTTCTGTCCGAAGAGAAAGTTGTGGGAAAATTTCATTTTTCATTTGCAAAATGTAATAACTGTAAAATGAATTGGAAACATTCAGAGCGGTTTAGACCAGAGAGTTGGTTGTTTTAGTTTAGGAAGTACTGGGTTGCTACAAAGCTTTACCTTGGACTTTTAAATGCATTTGCAATCTTCTCAGAATTAATTTTGCTTTTTGTTGGAATTCAGTGTGCATAAGGGTACGAAAGCTATTTTGATCACTATTTATTTTGCTACAAAGAGCTCTGATATATTTACTTCTAAGTTTGTATATATAGCAAGTGTCATTTTCAAAGGAAAATAACATTTTGAAAAAAAATTTGATAAATCATTTTTTTCCCTCTCTGTTTTTGATATTTATTTCGCTCTCTGGTTGCAGGTATTTTTTTTAAAAAAAGAGTTCTCATGATATTTTTGTTACCTTTGGCAGATGAGATGTATTGTCTTATTTGTCTATAGGAAAATAGTATATCCAGTCCTGAGTCAGGGGAAAGTCTCCCACAGACAGCAGAGTTTTGTATTATATTCTCACACCAAAGTAACGCTAATTAAAAACTGGATACAGCAAGCCTGAACTCAAATGGCTCTTAAAGTGCATTTAAAAGAACACTACATTCTGCCTGACCTTACAGACTTCTGCAGTTAGCTTTTTTACCTTCTCATTTCTTCTTATTTAAACCAAGGAATGCCAGAGTCTTGCTTTCTTGTTCTAAGTGACACAGCATTGGAATTCTTGCTACACCGGCATTCATTTATAAATTGCAGAGTGCATGGGAAGGAATTGATCATGTTATTCCAAAACAGGTGAAAATTCTGTGACAGGCTCAAAGGGCCATATACAGACTTTGGTGGAGGGGTTTTGGGTTTTAATGCAGAGTGAAATATAGTTGTTGTTTTTTCTTACTTAAACTAGTTTACTTACACAATAATTAAGTCTTTAAATCTATTTTTATTAGTAACCGTTTTTTAAAACAGCTTTTCAACACGGTCTGTTGTGAAGATAGTTACCAGGTTTCTTTAATGGAAGGTTATACATTTCCTCTTCTATAATTATTACAGAAGGAGGAATTAACGTGATCACATGCAAATTTTGTTTCTTAAATGGAGATTTACATTGATGGATTGAAGGTTTAAGGTGCAGATTTACATTTAAATTACATATCACATGACATTTACATTTTAAATTACTCTAAAACAATTATTTCTACTGTCTCCTTGGTGCCTTCTGAATGCCTCTATAAAATTACTCCATTTAAAGCATAACTTTAAAGCGTGCTACAATACATATGTTTCATGTATGAGACCAGAGTATTTTTTTGTATGGGTGTACTGTTCTTTGGTTGTATATAAGTGGAGTTGAATGTGTAATATTCACATGTGCACATTTAGGATGCTATTTAGTACTCTGAGTGCCAGTAACTTTCTTTTCTATAACATAAAAAGCTCTCAAGGACTCATATTTAGCAGGGAAAAAATGATATCCATCAGATTCTTGCAATTTTTTTTTTCTCCCCAAAATGCTTTCAACAGTCAAAACTTAAGGCACGTGGATAAGAACAGTGCTTGGCTGCAGACAGAGACGACAGAGAGCAAGGTGATCCAGAGTTCCTAGAAAAAGAGAATTGATTTGGGAGAGAAAATCGAACTGAAAGATTGCTGTGCCTGTTGTAAAACGTGGGCTAGTGTGAAAGTCAGAAGTGTCAACATAGTAATTGTAACTTCATGAAGCCGGTCCCATGTTTAGAGAAGGTACTGTCCTCGCCATCCACATCTTGCAATCGCTTTTAGCAAGTTCGAAGGAACTTAAAGTATGAGCATAGTTCTCTTCCCAAAATAGATTTCTTTACACCATCAGCTGGATATGGCTGCTCCGCGCCCATATAAGGTTCTGGGTTGGACACAGAAGCACTAAAATGCCTTTATTGTCAAAATAATTGCTGGGAGCCTTGTAACTTGTAATGCCCGCCCAGCTGAAGAGATAAAAGGGTACACACCCACCTGGTGGTGGATTGAACTTCAAGTGGAAAAGGGGGATGAGTGAACCAGCATCCCTGAATTTGGTAACTTTTCTTGTCAGCAGTACCTTCAATACAGTCTAACCTAAAATAGAGATGAAATGAAGGTTCAGCAGGAAGAGCTAACAGGCTTTCCTGAAGATCCATCTGTGCAAAAGCAGGCCTACGCTTTCACTCAGGATATTGGTTTTAAAGTTGCAAATTATGGAAGAACAAATAGGAGAGGCTTACAATTCGATGAGCATCAGGAGATCAAGCTGAGAAATTATTTCATCAGTGCACTTCCAGGCTTTGTTACAGATCCGTATGAGCAATTTTGTAAAATGCTTAGAAAGAAAAGGTTTATGCAGGTGATCAGTGGCTGTTTCACACCACTGTCTAGTGGATATTACTTCTAATAGCAATTAAAAATAAGAAGAGACATTCTTTGCAGCTTGGATTACACCTCTTTGCAGATGACTAGTTCCAGGCCTGAACAGAGTTGTAAGTCTCACTCAAACCACTTAAGATAGCACACAGCTTTATTCTGTCCTTTATGTACCATGGGCCACTACCACAGCAGAAGCCGCTGGGAAAAATACTGGCTACAAACACTGAATTTTTGTTGTGCCACGGAAATCAGTGGAGTTAATTCTTACTAATCAATGTAATCTGCAGTCCTGAGAGTTTGTCACTGTTGCATCCTTTACTATAATGTCCTTTAATTTGTAAAATTGCCTCCTCACTGGAGGCATTCAAGGCCAGGTTGGATGAGGCCTTGAGCAGCCAAGTCTAGTTGAGAGGTGTCCCTGCCCATGATGAGGAGGTTGGAGTAGATGAGCATTGAGGTTCTTTCCAACCTAAGCTATTCTATGATAATGAAAATACGCATCTTGGACATTCTGTTGTCCAGAAATTAGGGCTTGATGAAGTGTTCTTATGTGGGAGTTGTGATGCCCTTGTCTGAAAAAATTAATAAGATCTTGAGAGATTCTTTTACACTCAGCCTCGGATATAACAGTAAGAGCATCTTCAGGTTTCCTCCTTCTCTGCCACCTCTGCTGGAAAGTAGAGGTAACCCTGATGCTACCCCTGAGATTTCTTCTGCAGGAAACAGTTGATGTCTGGATAAACTCTGTACAGCATACATGTGGAGAACACTGTACTGAGAAGGGAGGAGCTGTGGACTGCTTTGAAAGGCAGTGCCTGCAGAACTCAAGGGGTTAAATAGGACTTTGCACAAGGCAGCATCTCTATGTTGCAGCTGCTGTTCTAGTACTTGACTTCCTTTGAATGGTGACTTTCGTAGCTTTGATAGGCAACTTCTCTGCCCCCCAAAATTCAGTAGTGGAAGGTTAAGTGCTCCTTTACCTACTTGCCATGAGGTGTCTTCCATCACCACCATCTTGTAAACTGACTATGTTTTATGTGTTCAGAGGTAACAAGAGAGAGCAATGCAGCAAGAACCTGCATCAGTATAGCCCAAGTTAGTTTTAAGTCTGATCGGAACAGCTGAAAAGAAAGATGGTGTGAAATGGTACAGCCTGTTGCCCTTCCAGTTCAGGATTCTGCTGTATAAGTAATTAAAAACCCAGTGTCATGATAGCATCATGAGGTTGTATGGGGAAATTAATTAGATCATTGACTTTAAAAGGTAAAAAGCTAACCCTCCCCAACTACTTCTGAATACTAAAGGATGGGCATGGAAACTAAAACTTAACAAATCCTTAACAAAGCATTTTATGTGCTCCCTGCAGAATAGAAAACTGTGAGGGAACTTTTAAAATATGCCAGTCTCTTTATTTTCAAATCTTTTGTTTGCTGACTCTCTTTGGTTTTGGGTTTTGTTTTGGTTTTTTTTTTCTCTCTTATAATTCTTTTTATCCTACTGCTTGTAGGATAACTTACTCAATGTATAATTTATTTCTTTTTACAGCACCCTGTCCTCTATTGGTATTAAAAGAGTTCAGTTTTGAGAATGGAGGCAGGTATGTGTGGTTCATGCAGCATTGGCATTGTGTAGCAAATTACAGTCAGCTCAAGTGGCTTTCTTGCTCACCCTCTCTACAAGTTGCATTCTTATCAAGAACACAGCTCCACTGCACACAGATGGGGCATAGAGTTAGGAAGCAGAGGGTAGGATTTGGCCAAGTGCAGAGAGCCACACTGGTTCCACCATGCGGACACCTTCAAGCCAGCTAAAACTGTACTGCCTTGCTTAGTGCAGAAGACTGTGTTTTAATGTATATGGTAAAAACTGGGTGCTTTTCCCCCATACTTTTAATAACTGTGCCTGTGACAATCAAATCCTGCAGCTTGCTCATTCATGGAACTTACTTTGCACCCACTGGTAGTCCAGTGAAGTTCATAAGCAGGATTATCATCACGTTTGCCAGACCTTTTGCTTCCATGTCATTGCCCCCTCCTACCACTGCTTCCTCCCTCTCCCTCTCCTTCCTTTCCTCTCCTGCTGCTAAAGGCTGTGAGAAAAACACCAACAAAAAACACCAGACTTAAAATCAGAGTTCTTTGAAATGTTTCCTAGTAATCAAGTGCCCATTTCGAGAGCTTTATCACTTGGTTATTAACAGTGCTGAAAGTCTTTGGGTAGGTGCTGTGCTGCCAGGTCCCAGGTGTGTTCAGTGCTTGCATTTAGATGTCTCCACCTGGCTCATGAGTGCTTCTGGTAGTCAGTTGATCAAAACACAGGGAAAACTTAGGGGCTGGACTGTTGAGTAAGGTAGGATTTGTTAAGTGTCTAAATTGAGTTAAGTGCTCCAGGGTTTGGGGGGTTTCTGTGCTGTTTGCACAAGATTTCAAAGCTTCTGTGATTGACTTTTGGATTTTCAACACTTTATGTTACTGTACTCTTAGGGTAAATTCACATCCAGACTTCCAAAATGACTGGTAGGCAAGGTTGTGGTTACAGGAATTGTTCTGGCTTGTGCATCTCCTGTGTAGTCAGCACCTGCCTTTGGTTGGTGCTCAGATCAGAGAGGAAGACAAAATGAGAAGTTCCCCTTTGCTTCAGCTGTGTAAATGATGTGCTCTAAATGATAACCAGGTTTCAGTAAACTGAAGCAAAGACCTGGGAACTCACTGCATGACAGACAACTGACATGTTCTCAACATGCATTTTATGAAACAGAGGTGTTAAGTGCTCCAGGAGTTCATTGTTAGAGGTAATGACATCAGAAGGTGCATTAGAAATCTTTGTTAGGAAGAAAATCATGAAGTTTGTCAATGAGACCAGACTGTGTGGTGTGCTGGGCCCACTGAGGGAAGGGATCAATCTGGAAGGATCTTGACAGGCTTGAGAAGTGGGCCAGTGCCATCTGCATGAGGCTTAACAAGTCCAAGTGCAAGGTCTTACATTTGCGTCAAGCCAGCCCCAGACACAAGTCCAGGCTGGGTACAGACTGGGTTGAGAGCATCTCTGAAGAGAGAGACGTTGCTGAGAAGCTCCCCATGAGCCAGCAGTGTCCTCATGCAGCCCAGAAGGCAGCCCTGTGCTGGGCTGCAGCCAGAGGAGTGTGGGCAGCAGGACAAGACAGGAGATTCTGCCCTGTGACTCTGCTCTGCTGAGACCTCACCTCCAATCCTGCCTCCAGATCTGGTGTCCCCAGCATAAGACGCAGAGCTGCTGGGCTAAGTTCAGAGGAGGCCACAAAGATGATCCAAGGGCTGGAGCTCCTCTGCTATGAGGACATGCTGAGGGAGCTGGGGTTGTTCAGCCTGGAGAACAGAAGGCCCCAGGGCTGCCTTCCTTAGAGCTACCTTCCAGTAGCTGAAGGGATCCTCCAGAAAAGGCTACACCCTCCTGAGGGTATCTAGAGACAGATCAAGGGGGAATGTTTGAAGCTGAGGGAGAGCAGGGTTAGACTGGATCTGGGGAAGAAGTTCTTCAGTAGGAGCATGGTGAGACTCTAGAATAGGCTATCCAGGGAGGTCATGGCTGCCTCCTGCCTAGGGGTGTTGAAGGCCAGGTTGGATGAGGCCTTGAGCAGCTGAGCCTAGGTGAGAGGTGTCTGTGTCCATGGTGGGGAAGTTGGAGATGAACTCCGAGGTCCCTTTCAGCCTGAGTCATTCTAGTATTCTATGACGTGAATCAATTACTATTATTGTTCTTGCTGTTGATGTGCTGCTGGAAATAATGTGGTTACTTGTACCTCTGTAGGAGGCAGTAAAGCTCTCCCTAGGAATATCTGGGCACTTTAAACAAGTAATGACATGGGAAAAAAAACCACTTTTTTTGAGAAACAAAGACAGAGGGGAAACAAAAAAAAAATAAAGCCAGCTGGGTGCCACATGTCTTTGTGTTGATTTAAGGGTTCATATTTTATTTTGTCTAGCAATCAAGACACATTTTTTCTTGTAGGAAATAAAAATGTGTAATTTTAACTTCTGATCAGAAAAGAACAGAGGCCCTCAGTTTACTTATTTCACAGGGTCTGTTTTTTCAGTAGTGTTTTACTTTTGTCCTTATATGTCATAAATTTATATGTAAAATTTGAGGTGAAATCAACCGCGAGCAGTGGCTGACACCCCTTCACGCTGTGCTGCCATTCAGCCAGACCCAGACAGGCTGGAGAGCTAGGTGAGAAGAAACGGAATGAAATCCAGCAGGGCCAAAGGTAGAGTCTGGCATCTGGGAAAGAACAACCCCATGGACCAGTAGAGACTAGGAGCTGACCTATTGAAGAGCAGCACAGGGGAAGCAGACCTGGGGATCCTGGTGGAGAGCAGGATGCCCATGAGCCAGCAATGTGCCCTTGTGGCCAAGAAGGCCAAGGGCATCCTGGGGTGGGTTAGAAGGGCTGTGGTTAGAGGTACCAGAGCCCTGGAGCAGACTGCCCAGGGAGATTGTGGAGTCTCCTTCTCCAGAGATACTTAAAACCTTCCTGGATGTGTTCCTGGGTGACCTGTCCTCTGCAGCACCGGTTCTGTAATTGCAGCGTCAGCCCCTGAGGAGCTCTCTCTGTGGCACCATTGTGGTGGTGCACACATTGCTGGTGCTGTACTTTTTTGGCAGGCTTCTGTTGTGTCAAAAGGTGACAAAGCCTCTAAATAATCAGGATTGATTTGTATTGTAGCTAGCGATGTGAGGTTGTTTTTTTTTTTCAGAGTTACTACAGAAGTTTGTATGCTTTAGGGTTTTTTTCTTCAAACTTAAATAGCATGCAGTGGTGTATCATTTAGTATACCTTTATTTAATTTGTCTCATCTGTGACACGGTCTCTTCTAAAGAGCTCAAGTTGTAGATTAAAGTGTAGTTCTCAGGCAGAAAGAGACTGCAGTAAAAGCAGTTGTACTACCAGTTCATCCAATGATTAATAGCAAGACTTGCTTAGAAGTTAGTCTTTGATTTCCTCTGTTTAATTGTAGCCCTAAGTGAAATGGGTTTTTGATTTATAGAAAATGCAAAATTGGGTACAGAAAGTTTTAAATTACAGGAACAGTAAAAAATTTCCCACAATAATCGTCCCATATTGTTTCAATTCATGAGGGCTAAGGCTTGATTTGTGTGGGAAAGAATCCATAGCAGCCAAGTTCTTCATTTGAATCTGGGGAGAGAGGAGGATCAATTTACCCTCTTTTGAGGGTATAAAAGTATGCTTGAACTTCACTAAGTGATACTTTTTTTCATAGCTTCCCTCTCTGGAAGGGTGCATGCTAATTCTTAAATTCAGAATGGCCATTTTCTTAGGTGGATACCATGTAAAAGTATGTACAAAAAGTATGTTCAATATGTTAAAATCACAGAATGACTTAAGCTAGAAGGGACCTCAGGGCTCATTTGCTCCAACCTTCTCACCATGAGCAGGGACACCTCTCAACTAGACTCAGCTGCTCAAGGCCTCATCCAACCTGGCCTTCAACATCCCTAGGCAGGAGGCAGCCACAGCCTCCCTGGGCAGCTTATGCCAGAGTCTCACCACCCTCACACTGGAGAACTTCTTCCCTAGATCCAGTCTAACCCTGCTCTCCCTCAGCTTCAAACCATTCCCCCTTGTCCTGTCTCCAGACATCCTCAGGAAAAATCCCTCTGCAGCCTTCCTAGAGGATCCCTTCAGCTATTGGAAGGCAGCTCTAAGGTTCCCCTGGAGCCTTGTCTTCTCCAGGCTGAACAACCCCAGCTCCCTCAGCCTGTCCTCACAGCAGAGGTGCTCCAGCCCTTGGATCATCTTTGTGGCCTCCTCTGGACTTTGTCCAGCAGCTCTGTGTCCTTCTTATGCTAGGGACACCAGAAGTGGATGCAGCACAGGACAGAAGAAGATGGGCAACAAAAGCAGCAGCTTTAGGAAAAGCAGTTGCATGTCACCAGGACTGGAAAAGTATCGCTGCTTTTTTTACTAACACTTTCATTGGACAGAATGGTTCCTTTTGCTGTTAAAATATTATCCAGTGGAATTTAATAGCAGCAGCTTCAGCAGCAGTAGTTTAGTTCCTAAATGATGGTTTGGAAGCTCTCCAAGACCGTTCTCTCTTTTGCTTCACTGTTTCTGTTGACTTGTTCTTTCATTAGACTGTAGCCATTCTCTGTTTACAGCTCTGGTCTTCGCTGTCCAAATTCAAAGAGGTTAAAATATACTCAGTAGCACTGAGGCTATTCTGGGGGAAACAAGTTTGCTTTGACAGGACCAGACCAAATCCCTTTCTGTTTACAGGGATAAATGCTGAAAAATGCTGTTGTGACCCATGGAGATTCACATCTCTGTGCTTTAGAAACAGGAGTTTTGGCATTTCGTGTTTGCTGTTTTGTTTTGGAGGTTTTTTCTGTGTGTACCAAAATATAGTTTAAACATCACTTGGAAAATAACAGTGCAGTTGTTACTCTCTTGGCCATCTTGCTGAGTTTTAAAATCCTACTTCTCAGGCTCTCATCACATACAATTTTTATTTGGAATGTACCAAGTTTATAGTTTGAATGCAGAATGCTGCTTCTGTTTCTTCTGATTTGGTGGCCAACATTGAAAATGTGGACAGAAAGCACTGGATTAATCCTGCTGTCCTGTGTCCTGCTGTCCTGTGTCCTGCTATGCTAGGTCACATCCAGAAGACTGTAGCCAGCAGGATAACAGAGAGGATTCTGCCCCTTGACTCCGCTCTGCTGAGATTCCACCTCAAATATTACATCCAGTTTTGGTGTCCCCAGCATAAGAAGGACACAGAGCTGGTGGAAAGAGGCCAGAGGAGGCACAAGTATGATCCAAGGACTGGAGCACCTCTGCTATGAGGATAGACTGAGGAAGCTGGGGTTGTTCAGCCTAGAATACTCCAGGGGGAGCTTAGAGCTGCCTTCCGCTACCTGAAGGGATCCTCCAGGAAGACCGCAGAGGGACTTTTCCTGAGGAGACAGGACAAGGGGGAATGGTTTGAAGCTGAGGGAGAGCAGGGTTAGACTGGATCTAGGGAAGAAGTTCTCCAGTGTGAGGGTGGTGAGACTCTGGCATAAGCTGCCCAGGGAGGCTGTGGCTGCCTCCTGCCTAGGGATGTTGAAGGTCAGGTTGGATGAGGCCTTGAGCAGCTGAGTCTAGTTGAGAGGTGTCTGTGTCCCTAGTGGGGAGGTTGGAGCAGATGAGCTCTGAGGTCCCTTCCAACTTGAGCTATTCTATGATCCATTTCTCAGCAGTTCCAAATCACATTGCGCTTCTTGGATGATTTCTCATAGTCACATTTTAAAGTCAGGTGATCTCTGCTTTTGTGCTGCAGTCTGACAGTTTAATCAAGATACCAATTTAGAAACAAATCAGCACTGGCTTTTATCCACTGCCTCTAACTCCATGGTAATTGCTACCAGACCTTGGTAAGAGGAAAGAATCACTGTTTGATGCTACCAATACCAGTGAGTGTTGCTCCACACCTGCGTCATATAAGATGAAGGAGAAATTAAAGGATCCCCATGTGCATTTTTTTCCATACTGTACCTTTGCCAGAGTATGAGGTGGACGGAAAATTCTCTTGAATTCAGTGTGCTAGCCTGCTGTAAATAGTGCTGTGTGTTCTGCATGCTTCAGCTCCTACCTTTGGAGAGCACTGGAGAATTTTTAAGTGAGTTTTCTTTATTTGGTTTTGAAACATTAAAAAAACCTAAAAGGCTGAACTAGATTTGATGCTGGTCTCTTCTCCCAAGTAATCAGCAACAGGATCAAAGAAAATGGGTTTTAGTTGGGCTAGATGACCTTTAGAGATCTCTTCCAACCCAAACCATTCTGTGATTTTAAATTGTGCCAGGGGAGGTTTAGGTTGGATGTGTGGAAAAAATTCTTTATTGAGGGAGTGGTGAGGGGTTGGAACAGGCTGCCCAGGGAGGTGGTGGAGTCACCATCCCTGGAGGTATTGTGCTGGTTTGAGAGAAATTAGATCATTGACTGTGAAAAGAAAATAATAGTGGTGTCTGTATTAGCCATTGGTTCTACTGAGAAGTGTATAATAGCCATAACAAAAACAAAATCTCTCACAAGATGCCTCACTGCATCTTGCCTTAACTCCTCTGCATGAAACCTCTGTAACCTGATCTAACGATTTCCTCATAAATCCTTGTCAGCTTTTGACATCTCACCTCAGACCTTTGCAAATTAATGATGTGAGCTATATGGAGCTTTATCTGGTTATTTCTGAGGTAAGAGGTGGTGAGGGGGAAATGAGGGGGGTTGGTCGGGAGCCCTCCTGCGCAGTCTGGCTATTCAGGAGGGATTTTGAATTTCTGTATTACTTCTAACTTGTATATAATTGTAAATATCTGTAAATATTGTGTATATATGCTTGTAAATTTGTGCTAGGCTTTAAAATACAGCTTCATTTTACTTCCAGCCGGCTGAGTTAGTCTAGTGAATCTCAGGGTGGGGGGGAACTCCCAAACCACTATAGATGTGCAAGAAGCTGTAGATGTGGTGCTTCAGGAGGCAGTTTACTGGTCGTGGTAGTTGGGTTCTGCTTGATCTTAAAGGTCTTTCCCAGCAGTAGTGATTCTGTGGTTCTATAAATTGGAACAAGGAGGGTGGAATGAAATTGTTGCTAATACTTCTGGATTGTAGTGACATAAAGTGACTGACTTCGCTCTCTCCAAAGGCCTGTTTTGGTTAGTTTTGTAATTTCAGATTGTGCCTCGCACTACAAGAAGGCTGCAGAGGGACTGTTTGCAAAGGCCTGCAGTGACAGGATGAGGGCAATGGTTTGAAATGAGAGAAGTGCAGATTTGGATTGGATGTTAGGAATAAGTTCTTTAGCATGAGGGTGGTGGAACACTGCAACAGGTTGCCCTGGGAGGTAGTTGTGGTCCCATGCCTGGAGACTGATTCAAGGTGAGGCTGGACAAGGCTCTGAGAAACCTGATCTAGTGGAGATGTCCCTGCTGACTGCAGAGAAGGTTGGACAAGATGACCTTTGTAGAGGTCACTTCCAACTCAAACCATTTATGATTCTGATAGGAGCTTGCAGTATGAGTGCAGGTTACATTTTGGCTCTCTCCATGTTTCAAGGCTTCCTGCTCAGCTAGAGTGTATAGGAGCTATAGAGTGAGACTGTATGCTCTGGCAGCACAGATGGAGTATTCTGTCATTAGGGCTGTTTGTTGCCTGTTGGAACACACAGCATATTTCTACCGTGGCATCAACAGTTTCTAAGAACTGAGGTCAAAATAAACAGGTTGCAGTTGGATACAGGAACAGGCTGGGAAACAAAATTCCCTACTTAGACAGAAGTGTGTTCCTGGATATGTGGATAAAAAGACATTTTTTAATAGCAAGACCTCATTTTAGTTTACGCTGCTTTATACAGATTAGCGTAGAGTTTCAGGACTGCAGTTGCTGAGTTTTCTGAGGATGCTGGCATATAGCTGCAAAATTCACCTTACCGTAAGTCAGCAAACAAATTTAAGCACAAAAACCTTGCACTGTTTCTCCCACTATTTGCAGGATTTCAGCAAAATGAAAATGATGTCATCATGCACCAAAAAAAAAAAAAAAAAAAGTCTGTTTTAATTAGGGTTCAGCAGGTCTGGGGAGGTTCTGCTCCCTCTACACTGCCCTGCTGAGATCATACCTGAAATACTGTGTCCAGTTTGGGGCTCCCCAGTTCAGGAGAGACAGGGATCTGCTAGAGAGAGTCCAACAGAGAGCTGCAGGGATGACTGGGGACTTGAACATCTCTGCTGTGAAGAGAGACTGAGAAACCTGGGGCTGTTTGGTCTGGAGAGGAGAAGGCTAAGAGGGAATCTGATCAATGACTCTGAATATCTGAGGGGTGGGTGTCAAGATGAAGGTGCCAGACTCTTTGTGCTGGTGCCCAGTGACAAGACAAGGAACAACAGGTACAAGCTGGGACACAGGAGGTTCCACCTCAATGCGAGGAGACACTTCTTTATGGTGAGGCTGCTGGAGCCCTGGAGCAGGCTGCCCAGAGAGGGTGTGGAATCTCCTCCTTTGGAGACTTTCAAAATCCACCCAACTGCATTCCTGTGTGACCCGCCCTGGGTGATCCTGCTCTGTCAGGAGTGTTGGACTGGATGATCTCTGGAAGTCCCCTCCAATCCCTAACATGTTGTAGTTCTGTGATTTCAAAGCCTTCTCACTGAAGCAGATCCCAAGCAGGCCTGCACAGACAAAGTGCCTGCTGTGGCAGGGGGATTGGACTGAGTGATCTCTGAAGATCCCTTCCAACTCCTAACATTCTCTGATTCAGTGATTCTGTGCGAGTGTGGATGTCACTAGCTGCACTAATAAAACAAGACCCTTTAAAGTTGATAGGACTGTTCACAGGAGTAAAGCTGGAGCACTGACAGACAAGGCCTGGCAAGCATCCTTGAGGTGGTTTTAGTTGCTACTCCACCATACTCACTGGTCCACCCATTTCCTGGGGATTAGTGCTTCCTTAGCAAGATTTGCAGCAGGGAATGTGTGCCCACACCTTAGTTACTTCATTGCAAAGCCCACAGCTTCAGCTCAAACCCTTCAACAAGCATCACTTTCTACTGAGCTGCTGGAACACTCATTAGGTCTGTGTTGGCTGATTCAGCATGGAGAGCTGTAATCTCCAGCAGCTAGGTGAAGAAGACAACTGGGAAAAGTGACTTGAGTGTATGATTGCAGGATTCACCAGAGCTCAAATGGCAACACCCCTTCATGGGTAACTATTTACTGGATCATCCCATAGGTAGCCTGAAATTCTGGGTGAAATCCTGGCCTCAAAGAGATGAGCAGGGATCTCTACCCAGGGCTATCAGCAAACCCACTGTTTAGAATTTGTGGTGTTTTAAAAGCCAGACAGTTTTTATAGAACAGGACAAATACTTGTGATGATTTGAGCTTGAGCAGAGTTTCCTGACCCAAATCAGCTACAGTCACTTTAAAAGGTTGTTCAGTATTTACCCACAGTGTGGTTTATCTTGATCTCAGCACAGCATTTGACACTGTCTCCCACAGTATCCTTGCAGCTAAACTTGAGAAAGTGTGATCTGGATGATAAGGCTGTGGATCTGGATCTGGTTGAAGGCTGTGGATCTGGATGTGAACTGGTCGAAGGCAAGGAGTCAGTTGTGATCAGTGGAACAGAGTCTGTATCTAGTGAAGTCCCTCAGGGTCAGTACCAGGAGCCTGCTGCAGATGCTCTGTACCTCATTTGTTTTTCTGAGGCAGGTTTCTATGAATACAAGAGGCAAACATTTTCTGCAGCAAGCTTGGACCTCTGGTGTTGTATTTTTTGCTAAGTAAGCCTTGAGGGACTTGTTTGCCATAGTTTGGCAAACATCATAGCTGATGGAGCTCACTAATATCTTGGTGCCGGAAGTAGGAACCTGATTTATCCACTTGTCAGGGAAAACTCTGTATGGTAGCAGAGTGAAGTTAGGGCTCAGCTGGGCAAGAAAAAGAAATTAAGCTGAAGCACTCCAGGAGCTGATGAAAATCTGTTGCTTTAAGAAGGTGGTCTTCTAGTGAAAGTTTGTGCTGATTGTGTTTTAGAAGTGCTTTGGGGTGGTCTGTTTTAACTGTGTGTTTCTTACTACTCTTAGTAAGTTGTTTTGAGTGAGTTCACTGCGCTTTTAGATGTGAGTAATAAACTCCATGTATGAAAATTTACCCAGGACCTCACACAGGAGTCAAACCAGCATTTCCAAATGTCAGATGGTTGAAATTCCAGGTGCCTCAACACTGTTGCTTCCTATTTTGTTGTGTTTATCTAGTTACACTCTGTGTTACAGTAGTCATAAAAGCAGTTGTAGCATGACAGTGGGTTTTGTGGGCCTGGCTGTGCCTGTGAGTTGGTTTTCGTTAGGTGTGGAAGCTGCCTGTCTCCACAAGGCTGCTGTTGGGCTCAGCAGTGTGCTTTGGGAGCTGAAAATGTAGAACAGAAGCAGGGGAAAAAAAATCAGCAGTTTTAGCAGCTGATTTGACTCCTGTGGGAAAGGAGATGTCAAGGTCAGATACGGGGTTTTATTTTTGGAAAAGATAAGAGAAAAATGCCCTGAACTAAGTTGGATTTTGTTCGTGCTTATGAAAGTTCTGCACGGGTATTTTGTTCTTTCTCTATTTTGCATGGTGATGGTGTAGGAAAGTTACTCATTAGATAGTAACAAGTGCAGTCCAGAGTCTGTGCATAAATTTCAGAACATTTGCTAAAATGCTTTGAGATTCAATTGCTTGAAAGAAAAGTTGACTCCTAAAGAAAATAAAAACAACACTTGTGTGAGGTGAGGTACTTTTGGGGCCTGAAAGATGTCAGAAATGCCAGCTAGGCAGTAATGATCAGCAGCACAGAATGATGATAGGGTCATCCTTCAGATTTGACGTGGCCTTTGCAGGGATCTAGTCTAACCTCCTGCTCAAAGCAGGGTCAGCCATTAGAATAGATTGCCCAGGGTTTCTTCCATTTGGGTCATGAAAGTCTCTAAGCTTGGATACTTGTGTGCAGCCTTTTCTGCTGCTTGAGTGACCTCATGACAGAAAAGCTGTTTCCCATTCCCAGCCTGCATCTCACAGAATCTTAGAATGGTTCAGGTTGGAAGGGACCTCCAAAGGTCATCAAGTCCAACCCTCCTGCAGTCAGCAGGGACATCCTCCACTAGGTCAGGTTTCTCAGATCCTTGTCCAGACTCACCTTGAATCAATCTCCATGCATGGGACTACAATTACATCCCTGCACAACCTGTTGCAGTGTTCCAGCACCCTCATGCTAAAGAACTTGTTCCTCACATCCAATCTCAATCTGCTCTGCTTTCATTTCAAACCATTGCCCTTGTCCTGTAACTGCAGGCCTTTGCAAAGAGTCCCTCTTCAGCTACTGGGAGGCTGCTCTTAGGTCTGCCTGGATCTTTCTTTTCTCCAGGCTGAACAATCCCAACTCAGCCTGTCCTTGTAGCAGAGGTGCTTCAGCCCCCGGAGCGTTTTTGTGGCCCTCCTCTGGACCTGCTCCATCAGGTTCATGTCCTTCCTTTGTCGAGGGCTCCAGAGCTGGATACACCACTGCAGGTGAGGTCTCCCCAGAGCAGAGTGAAGTGGCAGAATCCCCTCTCTCCATCTGCTTGGCCATGCTGCTTTTGATGTAGTCCAGGCTCTCACTGGTCTTCTGGGCTGCAAGCTTACATTGTCGGCTCTTAGAATCATAGAATGGTAAGGTTGGAAGGAGACCTCAAGGATCATCCAGTTCCAACCCCCTGCCATAGGCAGGGACACCTCCCACTAGCACAGCTTACTCAAGGCCTCGTCCAACGTGGCCTTGAACACCTCCAGGGAGAGAGCAACCACAACCTCCCTGGGCAACCTGTTCCAGTGCCTCACCACCCTCACTGTAAAGAACTTCCTCCTAACATCTAGTCTAAATCTTCCCTCTGCCAGTTTAAACCCATGTCCAGCTCTTGTCCAGCTTCTCATCCCCCAGCATCCTCAAGTCCTTCTCTGCAGGGATGCTCTCATTCTCATCCTCCCCCAGTCTGGATTCATGTCTAGGATTGCCCTGACTTAGGCACAGGACCTTGCACTTCTCCTCAGCTCACCTCTCCAGCCTGTGCAGGTCCCTCTGGATATCATCCTGCAAACCATGCCTGTAGAGTTCTAAAATGATAGCGATTATTACTTGCTCATCTGCTTGGAGCAGTAATTACAGTGTACATTAGTGAGTTTAGAGGTATGAATTCAAATTAATCACCTTGCTGCTATATTGATTGCTTGCTGAGTACAATGTCATGCATGTGTCTATAGCAAGTTGTATGTTTACGTGTTCTACATGGGTACAGTTTAATATTTTGTATATTTAATGTCATTACATACAATTTAAATACTTAAATACAGTTAATTTCATTAAATATATATGAGGGGGTTATTTACATTTTAACCTGTCCAGGACAAGCATTTTTAAACATCAGTCTTGCACCGTAATAACACTAAAGAGTAAATCGTCAAGATACTCAAATACTGCTCAAGGAGTCAATGAGCTGTCTGCAAGCATCTGCCTGAACAGGGCAACAGGAATTCCTGTCTCTGCAAGATCTGAATCATCTGAGATGACTCCTTCCACAGACACACTGCAGATGGGAATGAATCTCTTCCAGTACACCAGGCTTGGACTGTCTCTTGGAAACTGCAGAAGGGATTTGTACTGTGAGACAAGCTTGGTGAAGGAGGCCCTTCTCTAGTTAAAAGGCATGATAGTTCTTCAGTCATTGAGTTTTATCTTGCCATGTTGATTCCATCTCTGATTTTCTATCCACTGCACAGCATCCTTAGGAAATTCCTTGGGCATGAATGTACAGACCGTGCAGTTACCAAGTGAGGTACTGCCATTGGCTGTAAACCAGTTCCTCTTCCTACTAGGAAACCTTTGTCATAAATAATCCACAAGCTGTTAGAGAAACCATTAATGTTCCTGCTCTGCTGAGCGATTCATCAGATCAGGTTTACTCTGTTATTTTACAGACTACGTGACTTGGAAGTCAAAAAGCAGGTGTCTGTCCTTTCAGGCATGCAGCGTATAGTCCAAAACAATGCTGCTGTCCTGCTTTATAATGCAGATAACTTATTTTCTCTTACAGTTTGTCTCACTGTATGAAGAGAACATTTGGAAATATATCTGCAGGCTGCTTGATCTGTTGCTTTTTTTGTCCTCCTGGTCCGGTGCAGTGTCCTGACAAAGAGCATTGTGGATCCCGCAGCTAATGGATTAAGATGGGGAGGAATCTAATGTGGCATTGATAAACAGGACACAAAAAGGAAGAAAATCCTTGCTTGGGAAGTGCAAAGTATAAATGTGTGCACTAAAAGCATCTTGTTCTTCCTTGCAGACACTCTGATAGTTTGTAAAAATGATGTTTCTGTAAAAGTTGGGATTTAAACTCTCAATGCAGTATTCACACAGCCTTTTTTTTGTAGCTGGTGTTGGTGGTCCTGCCTAAGAGTTTCAAAAGACAAACAAAGAAAACCCTTGCAGACATTTGTTGCTTCTGTTGGTACAGATTTGCATGGTTCTGCATACTGAAAGATCTTCTGATTTTTTTGCAGTTTTTCAGCATGGTTGTAGTCTCCTTGTAAGGAGTGGGACATTTCCAGCAGAAGAATTACAGTTCAACACAGGAAAAGCTCTTTTTCATTTGAACCATCACTGAAAATGCAGGATGAAAGCAGCTGAATTGAAGTTTGATAGAAAACTGTCTGCAGGATTCCCAGAAGATTCTTCTGAAACTCGAGGTAAGATTAAAAAAAAAAAAACAAACAAAAACAAACAAAAAAAAAACCCAAAAAACGTTGTTGTAAAGCAGAAGCTGATATGAAGCATGAAGGTGTAATTCTGTGGCAGAGGAGACACTGTTTGTACATTGACCTCTGTGCTGAAATGTCAGTTCCACTCAACGTGAAGAAAAACTTCTTTACCGTGAGGGTAACATCCCTGAAACAGGCTACACAGAATGGTTGTGGAGTCTCCTTTGGAGACTCAAAACCTGCCTGGATGTATTCCTATGTGACCTGCCCTAGATGATCCCGCTCTGGCAGGGGGGTTGGACTGCATGATCTCTGGATGTCCTTCCCAACACTACAATTCTGTGATTCTGTGAACTCCCTGTAAGAGATTTCAGTGCAATATTTGTTTAAATAATGAAAGCAGACACAGCAATAAGCTCAAATTTGCTGTCAGTTTAAAGCCCAGAGGACAAATCATATGCTAGGCTGCATGAAGAAGAGTGTGACCAGCAGGACAAGAGAGGGGATTCTGCTCCTTGACTCTGCTCTGCTGAGGCCTCATCTCCAATCCTGCCTCCAGTTCTGGTGTCCTCAGCATAAGAAGGACACAGAGCTGGTGGAGTGAGACCAGAGGAGGTCACAAAGATGATCCAAGGGCCGGAGCACCTCTGCTATGACGACAGCCTGAGGGAGCTGGGGTTGTTCAGCCTGGAGAAGAGGAGACTCTGGGGGGACTTTAGAGCTGCCTTCCAGTAGCTGAAGGGATCCTCCAGGAAGGCTGCAGAGGGACTTTTCATAGGTGTAGAAAGGATGACTCTGACTAGCACAGTATATTTTGGGTTGTTTAACTCCTGAGAAAGAGCTGAAATATTTGCTCTGTGTATAGTTGATGTTGGCTTGTTCTTGGCAGTGCTGTTTTATATTCAGTGATAGTATTCACTGTCTTTTATTTGCTGAATTAAATTCTTCCAGCTCTATCTCCTTAATACTATATCAATTTAGTACAGGTAGTTTGGGTGTCATCAGAATAACTTTCTGTCACTGTTGTCATAGGGTGTCATAGTGTATTTTTCAATGGATTAGGATGTTATTATCATCATTGTTATTATCATAATTATATTCCAAAAGATATCCTTATTATCAATCCAGGCTGAGGGATCATGGGATTGACAGCAGCCCTGCAGAGAATTACTTGGTGGTTCTGGGGGATGAGAAGCTGGACGTGAGCCACCAATGGGCACTTGCAGCCCAGAAGGCCAGTGGCAGCCTGGGCTATGTCAAAAAGCAGGGATGGAGAGAGGGGACTCAGCCACTGTGCTCTGGTAAGACCTCAACACAGGAAGGACATGGACCTGATGAAGCAGGGCCAGAGGAAAGCCACCAAAATGCTAAGGGGGCTGGAGCACCTTTGCTACAAGGACAGGCTGAGGGAGCTGGAGTTGTTCAACCTGGAAAAGAGAAGGCTCCAGGCAGACCTAAGAGCAGCCTGCCAATAGCCAAAGGGGGCTGCAAGAAGGCTGCAGAGGGACTGTTCGCAAAGGCCTGCAGTGACAGGACAAGGGGCTGTGGTTGAAATGAGAGAAGAGCAGATTTAGATTGGATGTTAGGAACAAGTTCTTTAGCATGAGGGTGCTGGAACACTGCAACAGGTTGCCTAGGGAGGGAGTTGCAGCCCCATCCATGGAGATACTGAAGGTCAGTCTCGACAAGGCTCTGAGCAACCTGATCTGGAATATTGCATCCAG
Source organism: Ramphastos sulfuratus (assembly GCA_013399055.1). Taxonomy (NCBI): domain Eukaryota; kingdom Metazoa; phylum Chordata; class Aves; order Piciformes; family Ramphastidae; genus Ramphastos; species Ramphastos sulfuratus. Next base: position 89,585 of record WBNM01016606.1, on the reverse strand, counting down.
TTCTGGGTTCCCCAGTTCAAGAGAGACAGGGATCTACTTGGGAGAGTCCAACGGAGGGCTGTAAGGGTGATGAAGGGACTGACTAGGAAAGGCTGAGATCTGGGGCTGTTTAGTTTGGAGAAGAGAAGGCTGAGAGGGAATCTAATAAATGTCTATGAATATCTGAGGTCTGGGGGTCGGGAAGAAAGGGACAGGGACAGCCTCTGCTAACTTGCACCCTGTGATTGAACAAGAGGCAATGGATGTAAACTACAGCACAGGAAATACCACCTCGACATGAGGAAGAACTTCTTTAGTGTAAGGGCCACAGAGCACTGGAACAGGCTGCCCATAGAGGTTGTGGACTCTTCTTGTCTGGAGGCTTTTAAGCCCTGTCTGGATGCATTCCTGTGCCACCTGTAGTAGATTCTATGATCCTGCTCTGATAAGGGGAGTTGGACTTGAAGATCTCCAGAGGTCCCTTCCAACTCCTAACACCCTGTGATCCTGTGATCTAGTGGAGAATATTCCTGCTGACTGCAGGGGAATTGGACTAGATGGCCTTTGGAGATCCCTTCCAACCCAAACCATTCTATTGTTCTATGATCAGTACTTCCTCAGGTACTTGAGTCTTGCACTTCTGTTTCACATCATAGCAAACTCTGCAAAATCCCTCTTGATGCTGCAAGTATTTACGGCATGGTGATACCAAATGCATCTTCTGATCACTTCAGAGCCGTAGGAATTTGACCAGGGCACACAAACAATTTATTTTTCATTTGTTTACAGTCAAACAAGTTTATAATTAAATCAGGAATGGGCATAGACATTCTTGCAGCCTTTGCAGCTCATCCTTCTTGTTAACATCAAAGAGAATATTTGTGGTGGAATACATAGCAGTCAGTAATAAGTGTGAGAGAATCAGCAGCATGCAGATTGGGTTTGCACTTTTCAAATCTGGTTATCCCCTATCTCTTCAGCATCTGTGTGTCTGCAGTAAAGAAAAAGCATGCAGACTTTTTTCCCTTTTAATTATCATTCCTAATGCTGTAGATAAAACTCACAGCTGTATGCCAGGTCTGCGTTCTGGGCATGCCCGAGACCACCAGAGATATTAACAGAAAGGTGCAGAGACTTTTATGTAACCCATCACATCAGTGTCCTGATGGATACTGAAAATTACTCTTCTGCCCAGCAATCCATTGCTCTGATCTGTAGCCTGCACTGTCCAACCATGGATTAAATCAAGAGCATGAGAAAGCTGAGTGGGAACCCTGGCATAGGATTATCACAGAATTGTAGAATGGTTTGGGTTGGAAAGGACCTTAAAGATTATCTAGTCCCAAGCCCATTGCTGTGGGTGGGGACACCTCCCGCTAGACCAGATGGCTCAAGGCCCCATCCAACTGGGTGCTGAACACCTCCAGGGAGGGGACATCCTGGGCAACCTGATCAAGTGTCTGACCACCCTCACTGGAATGAATTTTTTCCCAATTTCCAGTCTAAATCTGCCTTCCTCAAGCTTTAATCCATTCCCCCTCACCCTATCACTACAAGCTCTTGTAAAACGTCCCCTCCCAGCTTTCTTGTAGCCCCCTTCAGGTACTGGAAGGCTGCTCTAAAGTCTTCCTGGATCCTTCTCTCCTCCGGGCTGAACAACCCCAACTCCCTCTGCCTGTGCCCAGAGAGGAGGTTCTCCAGTCCTCTGATCATCTTTGTGGCCTCCTCTAGACCCACTCCAGCAGTTCTATGTGCCTCTTACGCTGGGGACACCAGAACTGGAAGCAGTGCTGCAGGTGGGGTCTCAGCAGAGCAGAGGGGCAGAATCCCCTCCCTGTCCTGCTGCTCTCCCTGCTTTGGATGCAGCCCAGCACACAGATGCCTTATGGGCTGCTAGCAACCACTGCTGACTCATGGGGAGTTCGTTATCAGCTGACAACCACCAGTCCTCCATCTCCAGACTGCTCTCCAGCCACTCTTCATCTAGCCTGGCTTTGAGCTTGGGATTGCCCTGACCTATGTGCAGGACCTTGGACTTGGCCTTGTTGAACTTTGTGAGGTTGGCTTCTTCATGCATATATGTTTGTATGTTTATTTCTTAACTGACAGTAGAAAGGGGGTGTGAAAAGGTGCCAGTATTCTGATATGAAAGGTAATGTGGCATTGCAGTTGATCAGTGACAGCTGAATCCATTCATTCTGTCTTTTTATTGGATTAAACACTACAGCAGACTTTGGGCTTCTGTGCAGTTTTGATACTTTCAAGAAAATAGACTTGAGAAGCAAACCATTTTAGTAAATTAAATGCACCTCGAAGAATCTATAAATCAAAATCCTAGAATTGTTCAGGTTGGAAAAGATCCTTTGCATTCAGATTGGAAAAGATCTGGTCCAGCTTGGAACCCTGCTCTACCAAGGTCACCACTGAAGCAGGTCGCTAAGTGCCACATCTAAACGACCTCTAAACACCTCCAGGGGTAGTGGCTCCTGGGCAGCCTCGTCCAATGCTTGACCGCTCTTGCAGTGAAAACATTTGTCCTAATGTCCAGCCTAAACCGCCCCTGGTGCAGCTTGAGGCTGTTCCCTTTTTTTCTGTCACCAATTCCCTGTGAGAAGAGACCAGCACCTTCCCCTCTCTATTGTTATTTCAGATAGCTGTAGAGGCCCATAAATTCTCCCTTCAGCCTCCTCTTCCTCACACTAAACAGTCCCAGATCCCTCAGCCACTCTTCATCAGACTCATTCACCAGGCCCTCCCACACCTTAGGTGCTCCTCTTTGCACCCAGTCCAGCCCCTCAATGTCTTTCCTGTACTGAGGTGACCAAAACTGAACCCAGTACTCCAGGGGCGGCCTCACCAGTGCTGAGTACAGGGGGACAGTCACTGCCCTGCTGCTGCTGGTCACACCAGCAGCATTGCTGATCCAAGACAGCCATTGGCAGGGAGTAAGAATGGTGATGCCCCTGAAGTTTTGCAGTGGGTTTCCTGCTGGGGGATGGCAAGGAGTTGTAGCTGGTACTAAAGCTACTTTGTTGCCTCCGTTGCTGACGATTTTGAAATCAAGGCTAGACTGGTCACAGCTCCCACTTGGCAACAGAAACTGCTGTGTTTGGGGTTTTTTGAGTATTTTCTAACGTGGGAGTTTTCCTGTGACCACTTTTTGGTGGTGTTTTCATAGTCAGTTAAATCTGACTGCAGTAAAAACCTCAGTAGGGGCTGCTAGAGAGAGCAGGACTCTACTACAATGTTTGCCCTCAAGGAAATAGCTGCTGTTTTGTTTGCCTTTGATCCAGTCTCATCAGTACAGTTTTACTTTTTCAAACAACTGAACCTGCCCTTCATTACAGTGCAAGACAAACCTCTTCTCTTTACCTTGTTTTTAACATTGAGCCTTTAAAGTCCCAATTGCAAAAAGCAAGTCCTGCAGCAATCCCAAATCTTAGTCCTTAAAATTTACTGTCATTTATGCTTCCAAGTGGGGAACTGGAAGGTTGTTCCAACAGCTTTGTTCTCTCAAGAACAAAGGTGTGAGGTGGTGTTTGGTGGTGTGGCTCGGCAGTATTTCTGTATGGCCAAGTCAAACGAAGCATTCAGTAATCTCACAAAATGCTGTCGTAAAATGGCTTCAGCTGGAATGGACTCCAAAGATCATCCAATTCCAACCCCCCTCTTGTGGACAGGGACACCTCCAACTAGACCAGGTTCTTTAAAGCCTCATCCAGCTTGATCTTAAACTCTTCCAGTGATGAGACATTCACAACTTCTCTGGGCAACCCATTCCCTATGTCTCACTACCCTCATAATAAAGAACTTCTTCCCGATGTGCAAGTTAAATTCCCCTGCTCTGGTTTAAAACCATTGCCCTTTATCCTATCACCTTAGAAAAAAATCCCTCTCCAGATTTACTGTAGGCCCCCTCCAGGTACTGGAAGGATGCTATAAGGTTTTCTCAGAACCTTTTCTTCTCCAGGCTGACCAACCCCAGCTCCCTCAGCTTGTCCTTGTAGGACAANTTTCAGGTGGTTGTAGAGAGCAATATGGTCTGCCCTGAGCCTCCTCTTCTCCAGGCTGAACAACCAGGCACCTCTCAATCTGCTCAGGACCTTGCACTCGGCCTTGTTGAACTTCATGAGGCTTGCTGAAGCCCACCTCTCCAGCCTGTCAGGGTCCCTCTGGTTGGCATCCCTTCCCTTCAGCAGGTTGACCACACCACACAGCTTGGATATTGTCAGCGAAATTGCTGAGAGTGCCTCCATCCCAGTGCCCATGTCACTGACAAAGGTGCTTAACAACACTCATCCCCATTACCAGCCCTTGANGTGTGTCTCACAAGAGCAGACTAGAAGAGCAGAATCGCCTCCCTTGACCTATTGGCCACGTATCTTTTGGTGCAGTCCTGGGTGCAGCTGGCTTTCTTGGCTGCCAGCACAGATTGCTGGCTCATGTCAAGTCTTGTCAACAAGCATCCACCAAGTTCTTAGCTGCAGGGCACAGAATCACAGAATTAATTGAGTTGGAAAAGACCTCTAGGATCATCAAGTCCAACCTGTCACCTAGCCTTTCTAATTACCTAAACCGTGGCACTAAGTGCCTCATCCAGTCTCCTTTCAAACACCTCCAGGGATCACAACTCCTCCACTTCCCCAGGCAGCCCATTCCAATGCCAATCACTCTTTGTGAAGAACTTCCTCCTAATGTCCAGCCTAAACCTGCCCTGGCACAGCTGGAGACTGTGTCCTCTTGTTCTGTCACTGGGTGCCTGGGAGAGGAGACCAACCCCTGCCTGGCTACAACCTCCTTTCAGGTGGTTGTAGAGAGCAATATGGTCTGCCCTGAGCCTCCTCTTCTCCAGGCTGAACAACCAGGCACCTCTCAATCTGCTCAGGACCTTGCACTCGGCCTTGTTGAACTTCATGAGGCTTGCTGAAGCCCACCTCTCCAGCCTGTCAGGGTCCCTCTGGTTGGCATCCCTTCCCTTCAGCAGGTTGACCACACCACACAGCTTGGATATTGTCAGCGAAATTGCTGAGAGTGCCTCCATCCCAGTGCCCATGTCACTGACAAAGGTGCTTAACAACACTCATCCCCATTACCAGCCCTTGAGGGACTCCACTCGTCACAGGTCTTCATTTGGACACTGAGTCATTGATTGCAGCTCTTTTGAGAGCAGCCATCCAGTCAGTTCCTTGTCCAGCGAGTGGTCCATCCATCCAATCCATGTCCTTCCAATGCACAGAGCAGGAGGTCATGCAGGGCAGTGTTGAATGCTTCGCACAAGTCCAGAAGATGACATTAGTTGCTCTTCCCTTATCCACTGATGCCACACAAAGTCACCAAATCTGTCAGACAGGATTTGCCCCTGGTGAAGCCATGTTGGTTGCCAGCAACCACCTCCTCATTTCCCATGTGCCCTAGCAAAGTCTTCAGGAAGATTTGCTTCATGGACGCTTGATGGGGCACTGAGGTGAGACCAAATGACTCGTCGTTCCCCAGGTCTTCCTTTCAAAAATGGGGGTTATCTTTCCCCTTCTCCAGTCACTGGGAACTTCACCAGACCACCAGAACTTTTCGTATAGGATGGGAAGCAGCTTTGCAACTTCACCTGCTGCTTCTCTTGGGACCCATGGATGGATCTTATCAGGTTCCGTGTACTTGTGCACCTTCAGGTTTGTTAGATGGTCTTGACCTGGTGTTCTCTTTGAGTGAATTCTCCTAAAGTACTTCAAACAGTGGTTTACTTCTTGACGTGTAGTATTATCTCCCCCATGTAGCTGAACTGAAGGTACTGTGTCTTCTGTGCCATGTCAGTCCCACCAGGAGTGGCGTGAATGTTGATGGTCACCTCTACCACAGTCAGAGAGCACTTTGGTGCTGCGCCTCAGGGTGCACCCTAGGTGATGACTTAGTAAAGCTGCTCAACTTGAGGCTGTGAGGTTCTGCATCTGTAAAGGGAGGGATTGAATTGGAGTTCTGTTCCTGAGGGGTTTAGCTTTTTGCCAAAACAGAGCCTCTAGAGATCTATCAGAGTTTAGGTACTTGATTAAAATAATTTCTCTTCAGCCTATGGAGCTGTGAAGGTCCTAGAGGTATGGATTACTGGAATGACAGGTTGTGTGTGCTACAGAGTCAAGGAGCTGTGCTGCAGAAGTGACAAATCATTCAGTCAGGTGCTCTTGTTAGGTTTCAGCATTGCTGCCACAAATTTCCAAGCAAGGGTGTTTATGTCCAAGTGGGACTGACACCATCACCTCTAAGGAAATTCTGCATTAGAGACTGTTGTAGTTTAAGTAAACTTGGTAATTAGAAGCCTAGGAAGAGAAATAGGCTGGAGGGAGGTAAGGGACAATACAAAAAAATTCAAGATGTCTGCCATGCTTGTCAAAACCAACCTCCTCACACTGTGGCTGTGGAAACCCAGCTGGAACTTGGAAAGTGGAGATAGTTTAGCAGTTTGAAAAATTGGTTATTTTATTCTGGTTGTACCTGACTGAAATACCTGTGCGTTAGGTATAGAAAGCTCTACAAATACCTGTGTTGTTTGCTGCAAAAACTGGGAGCCTTCATATTATTTCCCTAGTATACTGGGCATAGAAACGTGAGGAGTGTCAGGCAGGTGGAGAGATACCCACCGAGAGAAAGAAAATCTGACTAACAACACCTAGAAATGGGCAAATTCATCCCCTGCAAGGAGCCAGAGCACTAGAAATACAGAACTTCCAGGCTAAGAAGATTTCATATGCGTGTGTGGCAGAATGCTGAGTATAAATGAACCTGACAGCAGCACTACATTTGGCAAAACAAAGGGCAAAATGAGGATAAAGTGAAAGAGTGAAAGAAATTTGCCAAGAAATGAATACACAAAGCCTGAAACAGCTGAGGCAAATCTCTGAAGAACAGGAAAAAACACACGAGATAGCAGAGTCCTCAAAGCAAGAAGCAGAGAAGGGGCTAGGTAGTTGCATCATGATGCTGGGAATTCTGGCATGCACATGTACTTCAGAGACATGAAAGATCTTCTAATTAGAGACAGGATAGTTTCTAGGACATGTGATTCCAGTTTGTAGGTGGGATTGCTGAGAAAAAGACATCTAACCATAAAGAAATGAATCAAAGAACACTGGGAGCCTAAGTGTCCAGGGAAGGAAGCAAACTGCCTGCTTCTCTTGCACTACACAGAGCTGCATTTAAAGTGAACCCAGGAAGTGAGGCAGAGAAAGGTTCAAGGAGGGTGCTGCTATGGTGGTGGTGCTGCTACACTGCTGTGAGGAGATGCAGGAAGGGGCATGGAAATCATAATTACTGAGGGGCTCAGTGCAGCATGTGAAAGAAAAGCTATACTTGAAAGTTGCAAAGAGACTTCCAAGGTGTGGGAGGAAACTTACAGCAAAACTCAAGCAAATTCAGCATCTCCACTGCAGAAAGTGGTCAGCATGCATGTCTCCAGCTGCTGATAGCAACAACTGGAGACAGAAAAAAATTCTTTGCAGTGAGAGTAGGGAGACACTGGAACAAGTTGCCCAGGGAGGTTGTGGATGCCCTCTCCCTGGAGATGTTGAAGGCCAGGTTGGATGAGACCTTGAGCAACCTGGTCTAGTGGAAGGTGTCACTGCCCATGGCAGCAGGGTTGAGACTAGATTATCTTCAAGGTCCCTTCCAACCCAAACCATTCTATGGATCTATGAACTGCATGCTACACTCATGGATCAGCAGCTCTGAGCATGGTAGTGGGACCATGGAGTCAGCCAGCAGTACCACTGCAGCAAGTGGCAGCAAGGCACTGCTAGGAAGCAGGGGAATGATGAGTTCAGCCTTCCTGTGGGGAGGCTGCACCAGGAGCAGTGGTGAAATGAAGGCTGTGAGCAATGCACGAAAGTGAAGTAACGTTAGGGGCTGGTATGGAGTCACAGGAGCTGTGGCTCAGTATAGTGAACAGGGGGACTGTGCAGTGTGGGGTCTCCCATCCTCAACCAGAGAACGGAGGAGGCAGGAGGAAGTCAACAGGCAGTTTGATAAGACTTTGGCAAGTCGAAAGCAAGTTTCGGCAGAGCAGGAAGCAAGAGATTGTGCTGGAGCTCAACATGTATAGGGAAGATGAAATCAGACTGGTCCAAGTGCTGGAGCTCAACATGTATGAGGAACATGAAGTCAAACTGGTCCAAGTGCACTGATGATGAAGGCCAGCCTTTAGATATCTTGGGGCTAGCAGCCTCTGGTTGGTCACCAAATGTCTGCATGCAAACCAGGACACCCACTGTCAGGCGGAAAGCAGTGGTGACCTGTCTGCAGTTCAGAGAGAGAGTGAGTAGGGAGATAATGTTTACAAGAGGCATCAAGAAGTGAATCTACCTGAGCATGACCTGAATGTTACCCCCATTTTTTGTACAGCATTCTCTAGAGAAAAACCAATTATGCTTTAGAAGAATAGAGGCCTCTGCTCTTGTTACTCATCATGTGGGACACTAACTCAGAGATTGTGAACTAACCTTGTCCTTTCATCACATCTGATCATCTCATCACTAGGCTGGTGACTGCCCAAAGCTGCCTGAAAACACTTGAGCTGTAGACAACTAAACTTTTATACATCAGCACAAAAGCAGCAAAGAAGATGAGAAGGAAAACTGATTGTCCCAGGGGGCACAGCCAAATGGGTTAGGGAGTTTTGCTTTAGAATGTCACCTGTGGCTTTTCTAGAGAGGAACTGAAGGTTTGAATTATCAGACTTATTAGCTCTGCATTTGTTTGGTTTTTATTAACTGAGCATACAACACACTACATTTTCAGGAGGGTAGTGAGTCAAGTGATGGATTCATCCAGTTTAGCTGCAAATGCAGGGCTTTCTTTTCCAGAACACTTTGAAGAGATTTGGGTCTCAGATTTCCTGATTATTTTCTTTTTCCTACCTGTATATTTTTAGTACAGCAACTAATGCTTCCCATGCTGTTTCCTTTCTGGGAATATGTGCTTCTGGCTGATGTGGAAAGGTGATGTGGTTTTTGTTTCTTCTCTTTCTCGACCCATGAGAGTCAGAGTCTTGGATGAGCAGACACAGTTAAACCTACAAAAGAATCACTGGAAGTTTCCAATCCCCTAGCTCTCTGCTTCAATCCAGGAGGACAAGCTAGAGAGGTGGGTCCAGGTGAACTTCAGGAGGCTCAACAAGACCAAGTGCAGGGTCCTGCATATGGGTTGGAACAATCTTCATTATTAGTCCAGGCTTGGGGATGAGGTGGTAGACAGCAGCCCTGGGAGTTCTGGTGGGTAAGAAGCTGGACTGAGCCAGTGGTGTGCACTTGCAAGCCAATGGCTGAACTTGCAGCCCAGAAGGCCAATGGCAGCCTTGGCTGCATCAAAAGCAGTATGGCCAGAAATGGAGAGAGGGGATTCTGCCCCTCTGCTCTGGTGAGACCTCATCTGCAGTGCTGTGTCCAGCTCTGGAGCCCTCAAAACAGGAAGGACATGGACATGGAGCAGGTCCAGAGGAGGGCCATGAGAATGATCAAGGGGCTGAAACAGCTCTGCTGTGAGGACAGGCTGAGAGAGCTGTTCAGCCTGGACAACAGAAGGCTCCAGGCAGACCTAAGAGCAGCCTGACAGTACCTGAAGCAGGCTCCAAGAAGGCTGCAGAGGGACTGTTTGCAAAGGCCTGCAGTGACAGGATGAGGGCAATGGTTAGAAATGAGAGAAGAGCAGATTTAGATTGGATGTGAGGAACAAGTTCTTTAGCATGAGGGTGGTGGAACACTGCAACAGGTTGCCCACAGAGGTAGTTGAGGCCTCATCCCTGGAGATATTTGTGGTCAGGCTGGAGAAGACTGTGAGCAACCTGCTGTAGTGGAGGATGCTGACTGCAGGAGGGTTGGACCGGATGACCTTTGGAGGTCCCTTCTAACCCAAACCTGATTCTATGATCAAGAGAAACTCCATAAACTGAAAGAGACCTGTAAAACCTCCTCCAGTGAGGTACTGGAAACTTGAAAATTATCAAAGTCTTATGTAGTGTTGTCATCACTGACAGCAGTAAATGTCACTGCATGGATTTATTGCAAGAGCCTCAGTTTCTAAGACAAAGGTTCACCAGTGATCTTTACTTAAGAATTGTAGAATTGTGAGGCCTGGAAGGGACCTCAAGGATCATCCAGCTCCAACTCCCCTGCCATGGGTAGGGACGCTTCACACTAGATCAGGTTGCTCAGAGCCACATCCAGCCTGGACTTAAAAACATTCAGGGATGAGGCTTCCACCACCTCCCTGGGCAACTTGTTCCAGTGTCTCACCACTCTCATGCTGAAGAACTTCTTCCTAACTTCCAATCTGAATCTAGTTTGTGGAGCAGAACTTTTAGTCCTATCCCTACCTGACCAACTTCCCCCTAGTCCTATCCCTACCTGACATCCTAAAAAGTCCCTCACCAGCTTCCTTGTAGGCCCCCTTCAGATGCTGGAAGGCCACAATAAAGTCTCCTTGGACCCTTCTCTTCCCCAGACTGAACAGCCCCAACTCTCTCACTCTCTCTCCACAGCAGAGCAGCTCCAGCCCTCTGACCATCCTCATGGCCCTTCTCTGGACATGCTCTAACACGTCCAGATGTTCCCTGTAACAGGAGCTCCAGAACTGGACACAGTACTCCGGATGGGATCTCAGCAGAGTGGAGTAGAAGGGGAGAATCACCTCCCTCACCCAGCCGGCCACACTACTCTCGATGTAGCCCAGGACCTGGTTGGCTCTCTGGGCTGCAAGTGCACACTGGTGGTTCATGTCGGGCATCTCATCCACCAGCACCCCCAAGTCCCTTTCCTGAGGGCTACTCTCAAGCCAGTCACTGCCAAGCCTGTATTTTCAAGCAAAGTGACAGTTGTGAGGCAGGGAACACTGCTGGTAGTGTTCCCACTGGGAAACACAGTGAAAGTGTAACAAAGTTTAGGGAAAGCTGAGTTTCAGGTGGCCTGTGGTGAGGCAGTGAGTTGAATGCTGACTGATATGCCTTCTCCACGTAGAGGCATTTTCTGCATTAAAGTTATTAAACTCACGAAAATGTATTGATATTTAGGGAATTAAATGAAATGTTCAAAGATATCAGTGTGTAGATATAAGATAGATCTGGCGTGTACGAAACAAAGAGTGCAGGTGATGAAAACAAAGTCCCTTAAGAGTTCATTATTTGTGTTCTGCTCAAGTATTTGCCTTTCATTTTGAGATTCCCAATGTGGAAAAAGACTTCCATAATCTGTGTTTGGCATTTTTGGCCCTCATGTGACTTTGATTCATGAGTTGAAATCCTGTTTCCATGGAAATCAGATGAATTGTTGATCAGCTTTGAATTTCTCCCAGAAATTAAGGCAACGGGAGGGCATCATCTGTGCTGATTCTGTCCATAATGTTGGCCACAGTGTTTATCCTTTCATCCCATAGAAATGGGATCTGTATTCTGGTGATGATTTGAGTCAAGATTCCCCAATGTAGTTACAGAATATTCTCTTATATCAAGAGGAAAGCAAATTTACCAAAAATGCAAGAAGGAAATAATGGTATGACATGTACACATGTGCTTGACACCCTAGCAACAGGAACCCACAGCCCTTTCGAGGTTCACCTTGAACACCCTGGAGATACTGAAGATGAGACTTGACAGAGCTCTGGGCAACCTGCTCTAGTTGAAGCTGCCCCTGCTAACTGTAGAGGGGGTTGGACTAGATGACCTTTGGAGATCCCTTCCAACCCAACCCATTCTGTGATTCTATGAACCTGCTTGTAGTCAAAGAAACTTCACGGACAGCTGCAGTCACCACCATGAAGTTTCAACAGTCAACACATCTCAGTTCCAGTGAGGCTGAGTTGCAAGTCTACAGGCTTCATTCGTGGTCTGCTTCTCTTCCAGATACTGCTAGGGTGTTTGACAGACACTTTTGAGTTGAAAGGGACTGAAAGTCACAGACACAAATGCCTGCTGGACAGAAACCTCCCTCATTACCTTCTGGACATACTGAGTAGGAGGAGAAGCAATATGTGACCAAGATTTGTCAAAGATTATAGCAGAGTGTTTTTTTCCAGGTTCCTAGAAGTGAAAAAGCAGACCAGAAATGCTTTAAGACTTGTAGACGACAGTGTCTCGCCATGACCAGTGTTACAAGCTCATAGATAGGCTGCAGTCACTTAATCTGTGAGCATCTCAAGTTCTCAAGAGGATACCAGGGTCGTAACAGGGTGCTGTGAGCTCTCCATGTCTGTCTGAAAATAGAGCTCCTACTCTCTTCATATGCTTGAACCTGACCTACTTCCAAAAGTGGAAGCTCAGTGTGTGGGCAGTTATTGTCCAGTTGTCATCATCAAGTGACTTCTTGTGTGGCACCTGTCAACGACACCCTCAGCAGGAGCCAGCAGATCTGCCCCTGCTCCATGCTGACACCACTGGTCATGGGCGTAGATTTTCTCTGATGACTTTCAGAACAGCTGAAATAAAACAAACAAACAAAAAAAAACCCAACACAAAGACACTTAATTTTTTTCAAAAGATGAAATAATGATCGGTATAAGATACGTAGCTGTGGTGGGGCACACCCGAGTCCCTGCCCCACCGAAGGTTTGAATGGGGTGTGAAACTGTTCTGCTCCCCACCCCACCTCTGGTTCCAGGGGTTTGGAATGTGAAAGGAGTAGGTGTCAAGTACCTACTCCACCCCCGCAGGCTTGAACGGGGGAGAGCAACTCGCCCCAGCATATATATATGGCAATGGGACACATTATCTGGGGGGACTCTGGGAGACTTAGAGACTCGGAGACTTGAAGACTGAGAGACTTGGAGCAGACTGCCGGAGACTGCTACGGGGACTTCGAGAGGGCTTTAAGACGGACTGCTAGCCAGGGTCCTGCCAGCCACGGTCCTGCCAGCCACGGACTTGGACTCGGACCTTGACTTAGACCTGGAGTCGGTCCTTGAGTCGGTCCTTGAGAGGCATCTGCAAGAACGGTGACGAGAAGGCACAGTCCCCGCTCTCGACCGTCAGATCTTGCCTGCCTGTTGAAGGGACCTGCCTTTGCCGCAATCGTGGGTAAGCGGCCGAGCAGCCTGAGCTTCACCCTCTGCTGCCCCACGATCTACACTTCAAGGCACTGCCGCAAAGACTGCCGACAAGGAGCCAAGGGACTATCGCCAAATTCCTACTCCACTGCCGTGAGTACCGCAGACGTTCCCTAGGACTCCAGGCTACCTTTGTTTGTAAGTCCAGCAAAGCTATTTCTTATAGCAACCTTTCCAAGCTTCCTGATTTTCCTGAATTACTAAATTCCCTGTAAACATCCTTGTGAAAGATTTTCCCGACGGAATTTCTGAACCTTAACTAATATTTTATAGACAGTTGTGGGTGGGGCTTTCCGGAAGTATAAAATAACTGCATATTTTATAATTCCTGCCTCGTGAAATCCCACAACCGAGTCAGTAGCTTGAGAAGAAATGTGTAGGCTAAGAAATTCTTCACCATAAAGGTGATGAGACAGTGGAACAGGTTGCCCAGGGAGGCAGTGGAAGCCCCATCCCTGGGAGTTTTTAAGGCCAGGCTGGATGTGGCTCTGAGGAACCTGGTATAATAGAAAGTGTTCCTGTCCATGGTAGTGAGGGTTGGAACTAGGATGATCCTTGAGGTCCCTTCCAACCCTGACGATTCTGTGATTCCATAATCTGACTTTAATAGTAAGGAAAAGTGAAAGAGCTCTAAAGGAATGGGTGAGGTAGGATATGGCTACTATGGGGAGTGTGGGACAAGAATATGATGGTTTGCTGCTTTGGAAGTATTTGCCAGGCATTTGAGTGGGAGGGTGGCAGTGACAACACCCTTCCCCACGCTGGAAATGCCAGGTGCTGTGTTTGAGCAGTATTCAGATCCCGAGTGTATTTCTGGCCTGCCTAATCTTTGATCCTGCCATTGAATCTGCGGGGGTGCAAAAATCCACCCACACAGATCCTTTTCAAAATCCTGGTCTGAATTATTTATGGTATGGTTTGGACAAATTGCTCTGTGCAGTCACCACGTTTGTTCCCAGAAATGTGGAACTCTCTAAAACACACAGATATACATTATGTATTTTTAAAGATGTTACCTTTATTGATGGGTTTTGAGGCTTAACTGAAATTCTCTTGCCCTGTGCTGCTTTTCACACTGGCCTGGATCTGTAGCAATTATTTTTCAGAAAATATCTGTGCCCTGGGCTGCAGCAAAAGCAGCATGGCCAGCAGATAGGAAGAGAGGATTCTGCCCCTCTGCTCTGCTCTGGTGAGATCTCACCTGAAGTGCTGCATCCAGATCTGGAGCCTTCAACACAGGAAGAACATGGACCTGATGGAGCAGGTCCAGCAGGCCATGAAAATGATCAGGGGGCTGGAGCGGCTCTGCTGTGAGGACAGGCTGAGGGTGCTGAGGAGAAGAGAAGGCTCCAGGCAGACCTAAGAGCAACCTACCAGTAGCTGAAGGAGGCTGCAAGAAAGCTGCAGATCAAGCTAAATCATTTTAATTTGCATGTAAATAGAGGGCGAATCTCTTAGGGACAAAAGAAAAAAAAAAGGAATCACTTTTAACCAAGGACAGTAAATTTAATGAAACAATCAAACCCAGATGTGCCAGTGCCATTGCAGAGCCTGCAAATTCCAACTAGGACTGTTTTTTAATTAGAGAAAGGCAAACACGGTGACCTGTATGTTTCCCAAATTCTCTTCCCCCTCGGCCTTTTTCTTTTTCTTTTTTTTCCTTTTTCCTGGCTTTTTAATCCTGTTTGCTGTCATAATGCTTACAAATAGATGACCAGCACTTGAGTGTCGCTTTCAATTTGCAATTTTCTCTTCAGATTTGTCCCTTAGTAGATCTTAATAGGGATTGTTTATCCTGGAGTCAAGAAGGCTCAGGGGAGACCTTATTGCTCCCTAACTGAAAAGGAGTCTGCAGTCACGTGGGGGTTGGTCTCTTCTCCCAGGCAACCAGTGACAGAATGAGGGGACACAGTCTAAAATTGTGTGAGGGCAGGTTGAGGATGGATGTTAGGAAGAAGTTCTTCACAGAAGGAGTGATTGGCATTGGAATAGGCTGCCCAGGGAGGTGGCGGGGTAATTTCCTGGAAGTGTTTTTAAAAAGACTGGATGTGGCACCAGGGTGGTGAACACTCTGCTCTCAGTTGTGCCACAGCCTCCCTGCCCTACCTCTGTGGGTCACTTATCTCTGTACCTTCCTTTCACCATCACATAATCCATTGCTACCTTGGGAAAGGTCTGTTTGTTGGTACTTTTGGGCGGAAGATGACAGGAATGCAAAATACCATTTTTGAATGGTGTGCACTGAGAAATCACCTGCAGGAGGGCTCTGCATTTCATCTGATGAGACAGCAGTACTAGTTTTGATTTTTGTCAAGTCAATGTTTGTTCTAGGATGGCAGATTTCAGTCCAGTTTGTTATAGAGGGGGATGGCAACCCTGGTCTCAACATGCAAGCCAGTTGTTGGACTCACAGGAAGTATTTGGTTTGCGCATGTTATTAGTAATTGGTTTATACAAAATTAAAGTCATTAGCATTTTACCAAGTTATTAAACAATGCAAAAGACTTTTTCTAGTTCAGTATGGTTAGTTCCATAGTCATAGTTGTGTTTAGTGTTTCTTTAAAAGAAAATCTCTCAAGCTTTCGGAATTGTATGTTGCAGAGCTTTGGTATTCCACTGCAGTCTGGGTTGGAACTAACTGTATTCGAAATAAATAAAAGGATTCAAAATAAAAGAGGATCTCTTGAAAGGATCCTCAAACTTCTCCTGAGGGAAGGGAATAGTAAAGGTAAAGCAGAGAGTCTATTAGGGAGCTTTAATCATGAGGAGGCAGTTACACAAGGGGCAGGGTAATGTCTAAGGGTCCTTCAGTTACTGGTGGAAGAATTCTGCTCTGAATATATGCGTACAGTATTTTTTGCCCTGCAGAATTACCAGGTTCTGTCGTGGTTTATAGGGATATTATAAAACTGTTGTTTTGGGTTTTTTTTTTTGTTTTTTTGTGGTTGTTTTTTAATATATATAAAGACTGTGATCCAAGGATTACAAATTCCTAATAATTCTGGAAAGAACAGTGTTGGAGAACCAAACCTGAGGCCTTGGTGATAACCCTTGCAAAGGTTTCAGTGCATTCAGCTCTACGCAGTAGATGCACATATAAGGAGTCTCAGGTTGAGATACAGAAGTCCAAAGGTGTCCCCTTGCAGCCTCTGACGTACTTTAATTTTCATGAGAAAGCGCTATAAATGTGCGGGGGGACTGGAGCAGCTCTGCTACAAGGACAGGCTGAGAGAGCTGGGGAAGGCTCCAGGCAGACCTAAGAGCAGCCTGACAGTAGCTGAAGAGAGCTGCAAGAGGGCTGCAGAGGGACTAAATTGAGAGAAGAGCAGATTTAGGCTGGATGTGAGGAACAAGTTCTTTAGCATGAGTGTGCTGGAACACTGCAACAGGTTTCCCAGGGAGGTAGTTGAGGCCTTATCCCTGGAGATCTTCAAGGTCAGGCAGGAGAAGACTCTGAGCAACCTGCTGTAGTGGAGTATGCTGACTGCAGTGGGGTTGGACTGGATGACCTTTGGAGGTAACTCCCAACCCAAACCATTCTGTGATGATTCTTCCATGCCTCAGTCTGTATTTAAAATAGAGTCCCAGTTTCTGTGCACTGTAGTAGTGTAGCCTTCAAGGTTACCTTATGAACTGTTTCTTGATGAAACGTGCTGAAGCAACAGATGTTTTTGTGGCTAAAACGACTTCTGAATGAAGTTTTTCTAAAATATTTTCTTGTGGCCATCTCAAGTCAGTGCTTTTGGTAGTGGAGTTCCAATGTGGAAATAAAAACAGCAATACAAATACGGTGGAGACAATCTCATTGAACTAGACTGTGTTATTGTAAGATACATATTCTATCTTGAAGGCTTCAATCAAATTGTGTTAAGTTTGGGTATTTCAAATCATTGTTAAAATTGCATTTCAGCCCTAATAAAGGCTGTGCCTGTGGCTCTTGCATGTTCATGGATTAATAGAATGATTTAGGTTGGAAGGGACCTTAAAGATCATCTAGGTCCTACCTCCCCGCCAAGTTCTTCACAGCCTTTAAAGCCATATTAATTTCAACCATCAAAGGTACCCTTTGAGACAGAGCAGTACTGTTCCTCTTTTCTGGAGTGGAGGCGAATGGCTGGGGTATGTGTTGTGTTACAGGCAAGGGGTTGGCTGAGGAGTGGTATCTTCTCAGGATGAAGCTGTGGCTTGCTGCAAATCCCATCTGCCCTCTCCACAGGCAGTGTTAGAGGCCCTTCCTGGAACAAGCTCCTCCAGTGAGATGTCTGCATGAGGTTGCTGGTACAGGATCACTGGAAAAGGCAGATGGGACCCAGGATGGGAGACTTGGACCAGTTGCAACTGGCAGAGGACAGGACAGATTTGTGGAGTATGAAAGTGACTTTATGGGTCAGAATTTCTATTTAAATGGTGCTCCTTGTGGATTTCATCACCCAGTGTAGTGTATGTATCAGTGGTACTGTGGAGCTACTGGATTTTCAGAAATGCTGGGTTTGCAGTAGAGACAAAAAACATTGTAAATACCTCTGTTTCAGGATTTGTGCAGCCACTTCTGCCTGTGTGCTTCAGCCTGCCAGTGATGTTTTTTTTGCAGGCTGTGTAAATAAAGGTCAGGTTTTGCTTTGTCAGTTGACATTGGAGTGAATCAGGTCAGACTTTAAAGCCTCACCAACATCCTAGGTAATGAAAAATCATAAAGAAGCAATGATAGTTTGTCATCTGCTTCAGAAAGGGAGGTGTGGGATAACCCAAACCTCTGATTTACTCCCCCTCTGACTCTTCCATTTTGGTCACAGAAAACACAAAAAGAAGGCTCTAGACCTTGTGCTCTTGAGGCCTTGAGGGCCAGTGCCATTCTGGGGTGTATTAGAAGGGCTGTGGTTAGTAGGTCGAGAGAGTTTCTCCTCCCTGTCTACTCAGCCCTGGTGAGGCCATGTCTGGAGTACTGTGTCCAGTTCTGGGACCCTCAGTTCAAGAAGGACCTCAGGGAACTGCTTGAGAGAGTCCAATGCAGAGGCACAAAGATGATTAAGGGAGTGGAACATCTCTCTTACGAGGAGAGACTGAGGGAGCTGGGGCTCTTGAGCTCGGAGAAGAGGAAACCTGAGGGGTGACCTCATTCATATAAAGGATGAGTGCTAAGAGCATGGAACCAGGCTGTGCTTGGTTATGCCCAATGACAGGACAAGGGGCAATGGGTGGAAGTTGAGGCATAGAAACATGGAGAGGATTTTTTTTTAACCTGTGTGGGTGACAGAACGCTGGAACAGGCTGCTCAGGGCGGGTTGTGGAGTCTCCCTCTCTGGAGGTATTCAAAACCTGCCTGGATGTGTTCCTGTGTGATCTGCTAGAGGTGATTCTGCTGTGGCAGGGAGGTTGGACTGGGATGATCTTTTGAGGTCCTTTCCAGCCTTTAACATTCTGTGATTAGGAAACTTGGGGAAAAAAAAAAAATCAAAAATCCTGTTGGCATAACTACTCACTTGACCCAAATACAGTCATCACATTTCAGCTATATGAAACTGCAGATTGCTGAGGCTTTCTTTTACTACATAAAGGTCTTTCCCTGCTCTCTTTGAAGAGGAAACTTGTCCTGTGATTAGGAAACTTGGGGGTCAGGCTTGCTACGGATCCATGTTGTAGATTAGGTCATTTGCTTATGTTTCTTTTAGGGTATTTTTTCCAGTTCCTCTTGCAGCGCTGCTTTGTCAAAGCAGTGCAGCTGACTGGAGGGCTGTAGGCATCAAAAGGGCCAGGGCATTAAAAATAAAAGGTTTGGGTCCATTTTTGTAGTCAAACCAATTTTTATATCCTAAGTGCATTGTTTTGTGGTGCCCAAGGAAAAGGATCTTGTTTGCTGCACTTTGAAATAACACATTCTGGCTTTCCTTGAAGCCAGTGGCAAAATTCCACTTGCTTTCCATGGGGATTTTCAACAGACCCATGTAGTAGTTTGTCACAGTAGAAGAAAGCTGTGAGTCCACAGAACCGTGCAAATGTCAAATGCAGACATTCCCTTTTGGGTTCAGTATAACTAATTCTTTGATTAATTTCTTCAGGGAATATGGAAATGGTTGGTCACAGCAAATACCTGCACAAGGAGTGCGGCCTGACCTTGAATAGGGATAAGGCCTCAACTACCTCCCTGGGCAACCTGTTGCAGTGTTCCACCACCCTCATACTAAAGAACTTGTTCCTTGGATCCAATCTAAATCTGCTCTTCTCTCATTTCAAACTGTTGCCCTCATCCTTTCACTGCAGGCCTTTGCAAACAGTCCCTCTGCAGCCTTCTTGGAGGCCCCTTCAGGTACTGTCAGGTTGCACTTAGATCCTGCTGAGCTGATCATGTCTATTATAGTTACTACCCCTGTGTCTCAGAATAGGACAAGGAAAGAAATTTTATAGACAGGGACAAGTGGTTCCTGTTAATATGGTGCTGTATCACTTGGATGTTTCAGAGCAGAGTTGCTCTGGGTTGGGAGAAGAGTCCCATAACCCTGTTTCACAGGCACTTAGCAGTCATCTAGGGTAAGACTCGATGTGTGTGACTGCATTCCTACCTGCTGGGGTTTTGTTTGAGTTTGTATTACAGCGCAGTTAAGGAAGGATCACCTTCTTTTCCTGGGCCTTCCCTTCAGTTTATAGGGTGGAGTGTCAGCTGCTGTTTGAATAAGCAATAACTACCAATAAATCTTTAAAAATAAATGTTTATGTTAGTGAACTAAAGTATCCTGAATAAGCCTCGCATAAAGACTAAATGTAAGTACTTCAGAGGAGACATTTTAAAGTGAGTTTTTCTTTGAGCTTTCTCACCACAAGAAAGCAGAAGTTTGGCTGCCCCAGAGGCTGTTCTTTGTGTACCTACTGCTCACTGTGCCTCAGCAGCCATGTAAAGGGGAACCCAACAGTGAACCTTCAGCCTGTGGCTTGTAGGAAGGGAAGTGCAGGTAGGTAAATGTGTCTTCCAGATACCTGCATCAGCAGCACAGCACAAAGAAGAAATTTCCCACTTTCCCTCCACATGAGATCATCCTTAAAATTCTCCAGAACAAGAAGGCTTCTCTACAGCTGTGAAGAGCCCTAGGGCCTTGTCAGGCATTCTTGCATGTCTCAGCTTATTCTGTTGCACCTTGATAGAGATAAGACTAATTACTGGATCCTCAGCTTTGGACTCCCTGCAGTTGTTCAGTGCACTTTTTTTTTTTTTTTTTTTTTAAATCTAGCCTGTTCTGCTCTAGCCTTACAGTTTACTTTAGTGAAATGAGATACTTGGAGCTAATGGCAGAATTTGGCTACCAGCAAAGGACATGGCTTTGAACTCCATGGAACCTGCCTGTGGGCAGTGCTGCTAGTGTGAGGCCTGCTGCAGAGTGGTGGAGCCTGCTGAGGGGCCAGTGGGAAGGAGCAGGCTGGGAAACCATGGCTATGGCGTCACAGTGCTGGGAAGTCTGTCAAGCAAAGGTCAGGAGATGACAGAGACATACAGACGTGGCTAGAAGAGTGCACACCCCAAAACAGCTTCCTAAGAGCCCCCTTCTGTCTTTGCTGAGCTTGTCTACCACAATCTTCACAGTCCCTACAAGCAGGTAGGGACACAACATTGTAATGTGGACAATGTCTGCTGCCAGCTCTGGAGCCCTTAACACAGGAAGTACTTGGACCTGATGGAATGGGGCCAGAGGAGGGCCACCATGGGCAGGGACACCTCTCCACTAGACTCAGCTGATCAGGACCTTATCCAACCTGGCCTTCAACAGCCCCAGGGAGAAGGCAGCCACAACCTCCCTGGGCAGCCTATTCCAGAGCCTCATCACCCTCACACTGAAGAACTTCTTCCTAAGCTGCAGTCTAGCTCTGCTCTCCCTTAGCTTCAAACCATTCCCCCTCGTCCTGTTGCTAGACACCCTGATGAAATGGGGAGAGGGAGAAAGGTTGGCAAAGAAGCCACTAAATCCAGCAAGGCATTGAGTACTGCCAGTAGTCTGGAGTGGACCTCAGCTCCAAAACTTCCACAACCAGTGCTTAAAGGAAGATTGCAAATCTTTTCCATGCTCTCCTAGGAAATGCCATGGCTTGTTTACCATTTCTGCATGACATCTCACAGTTATCAGTGAAACAGACCATAGGGTTAACAGTACTTATATGATGATTTTGTTACGTTTCTTGGCCTTTGCAGTGTAAATGATGCATTTTCTGACTAAATTCATACTTGGATAGCTTTTTCTTCTGCTGTTACAGCGCATCTGTCTTGGGCTGTCCCTAGAAGGAAGAAGCAGTCACCTGGCAAAATGACCATGAAGCACAAAAAGAGAAGAGATTTGAGACTAACCTTCAAGGTGTTTAGGTATTTGCCTTTTTGTTACATATGCCAGTAACTGCTGTACAACATGGGCTCTCTGCACTTCCTGCACTCAAAGGAAAGTCCTAACTCGCACAAGGTGGCAAAGAATGACATAAAATAAATTAAGAAGTCAGAAGGATTAAAGCTGTTCAGTCAGAATGTCACCATGACTTAAACTTAGGGTTGGAAAGGCAGTGTGTTGGAGTTCAACAGGCAGTAATGCTTCTGGATATTCTGTACTAGAATCAGAGAATGAACCACAGAATGGTTTGGGCTGGGAGGGACCTTAAACATCATCGGTTCCAACTCCCCTGCCATGGGCAGGGACACCACCCTCTAGAGCAAGTTACTCAGCTCTTCATCCAAGGAGGAAGAGGGCATATCCACAGCTTCCAAACTGGAACATAGAATCATAGAATGGTAAGGTTGGAAGGAGACCTCAAGGATCATCTAGTTCCAACCCCCTGCCATAGGCAGGGACACCTCCCACTAGTACAGGTTACTCAAGGCCTCATCCAACCTGGCCTTGAACACCTCCAGGGAGAGAGCAGCCACAACCTCCCTGGGCAACCTGTTCCAATGCCTCACCACCCTCACTGTAAAGAACTTCCTCCTAACATCTAGTCTAAATCTTCCCTCTGCCAGTTTAAACCCATTGCCCCTAGTCCTGTCATTGTAAGATCTTATAAATGAGGAGAAACTTCTTTACAGTGTGGGTGACAGAGCCCTGGAACAAGCCGCCCAGAGAGTCTTTCAAAACCCACCTGGATGCATTCCTGTGCAAACTACCTTGGGTGATCCTGCTTTGGCAGGGGGGTTGGACTCAAGGATTTCTGGAGGTCCCTTCCATCCTCTAAGGTTCTGTGATTCCCTGGGCAACCTGTTCCACTGTCTCACCACCTTCATTGTAAAGAATTTCTTCCTCTCATCTCAATCTACCCTCTTTCAGTTTGAAATGGTTACCTCTCATCCTGTCACTATACTTCCTGAGAAAGAGTGCCTCTCCAGCTACCCTGTAGGCCCCCTTTAAGTACTGGAACACTGCTATTAGGCCTTCTCTTCTCCAGGCTGCTCAATCCCACATCCCTCAGCCTGTCCTCATGGCAGAGCTGCTCCAGCCCCCTGATCATTTTTGTGGCTGTCTCTGGACCTGCTCCATTACGTCCATGTCCTTCCTGTGTCGAGCCCTCCAGAGCTGGATGCAGGGCAATCCAGAGAAACGTTGTAAATGTCTAGATTTCTAGGAGTGCTGCCTCCAGCTCTGGAGCCTTCAACACAGGAAGGACATGGTCCTGATGGAGCAGGTCCAGAGGAGGCCACCAAAATGATCAGGGTGCTGGAGCACCTCTGCTGTGAGGGCAGGCTGAGGGAGCTGGGGTTGTTCAGCCTGGAGAAAACCTAAGAGCAGCCTGGCAATAGCTGAAGAGAGCTGCAAGAGGGCTGCAGAGGGGCTGTTTGCAAAGGGATGTGGTGACAGGATGAGGGCAATGGTTTGAAATGAGAGCAGAACAGATTTAGATTGGATGTGAGGAAGAAGTTCTTTAGCATGAGGGTGCTGGAACACCGCAACAGGTTGCACAGGGGGGTAGTTGAGGGCCCATGCCTGGAGATACTCAAGGTGAGGCTAGACAAGGGTGTGAGTAACCTGCTGTAGTGGAGGATGCCCCTGCTGGCTGCAGGGTGCTTGGACAAGATGAACTTTGAGGGTCCTTTACAACCCAAACCATTCTATGATTCTAGACTGTAGGTAAAGGAGTTTTGTTTCACAAGCCCATCCAGGGCAGAGTAGCACAAGGAGAAAATTTGTGTGCTTATTTCTCAAAGCAGCTGATGACAGGCTTGCTGTAAATGAGCAAACTACTAACAAGTAATTGCATACATTTTTGTGTTAGGATAATACTGCAGAGGCACTGCCTGTACAGAGCTAGAGCCCTTTGTTGTTGATTAATTCAGTGAGGCAAATGGGATTGCTCACAGGTGTAAAGGTAAGGGTCGTTTGCAGTATGCATCAGCACACTGCATTCAAACTACTTGTGTAGTCATTGCCATTTTATGTTACCTCATTACAGTCATTAAATTGTAACAATTAACATTGCAAACCATTGTTCTTAATTAAGTGTTATAAACAAAATGACAAAAGCAGAGGTACCTAAGGGTATGGATTCAATGGTTATGTCACTAAGAGGCGAAAACTCGATCTTGACAAATGTCATACTGTATGTGGCTGTCTAAAAGCAAATAATAATAAACAGCAGAGTCACTCTGAATGCTATTTTAATGACTGAAACTATCTGCCTCCAGATAGTTATTGAAATTTGTGTTTTACCTCATCTGCATTCCTGTGGCTTTAGCAGTGTGTTTGGAGACAGCACTGGTGGAGTTTGCTGCCAACCTGCTTCTTTGACTTACTGCACTTTGCTTCATCTGAGTGAACCTCAGGTAACTCCAGTGCAAAATTCATGGATTCATAGAATGGTAATGCTAGAAGGGACCTTAAGGATCATCTAGTGCCAGCCCCCTGCCATGGGCAGGGAAATCTTCCACTAGACCAGGCTGCTCAAGGCCCCATCCAGCCTGGCCTTGAACACTTCCAGGGAGGGGACATCCACAACCTCCCTGGGCAACCTGTTCCAAGGTCTCACCACCCTCACCATGAAGAATTTCTTCCTAATCTCCAGTCTAAATCTGCCCTCCTCAAGCTTCAGTCCATTGCGTCTCATCCTATCACTACAAGCCCTGTGAAAAGTCCCTTCTCAGCTTTCTTGTAGCCCCCTTCAGGTACTGGAAGGATGCTCTGAGGTCTCCCTGGATCTTTTTCTTCTCCAGGCTGAACAAACCCAGCTCCCTCAGTCTGTCCCCATAGGGGGAGGTTCTCCAGCCCTCTGATCATCTTTGTGGCCTCCTCTAGACCCACTCCAGCAGTTCCATGTCCCTCTTAAGCCAGGACCAGAGTCCCAGGTTTTTCTGCATACAGTGCAGATGGGAGCATTGTTGGTAATTTTCCTGCCAGGGTTTTGTCTTCACTGGGTGTTTCTTGTGACATTCCTCCTCCACTGCAAATAGCTGCTCTAGGCAGCATTCCGGAATGTGAAGTCAGTGGGAACACTTTTGGTTTTCTTCCAAGTTTTTTTGAACGTTCAATCAGATCCTTGCCCTTCAGAAACATCCTCAGATGCTACCTTTTTTTTTTTTTTTCCTGTAAGAACAGGAAACTGCTGTCAGAATCTCCTAGTGTAGATTTAGGAAAGGTTTCTCTTCAACTTTGAAGAGTGATACAGTTTTCCTGTTAAGCAGTTTAATTGTATCTAAATCATTTTAATGTTTAAGCTTTTTAGAAATAAGTACACTTGAGAGGAAAAAGCATTTGACTACTCAGTTATCCAGTTCCTTCAAAAGAGTGAACTGTTAAGACAGGAAAAATGAGCCTTATACCTATTTTATTGGCAATAGGTAGGGAGAATAGCTCCTGAGAACACTATAAACTGAAATTAAGCACTAATTCTGTATCCAAAGGTGGTGGTTAAAGCAAATATGCAGTATTTTAGATATTAATTGCTGATCTTAATGATCTGAAAATTCATAGTTAAGCAAAAATCAGCTTAACTTTGAATTTCAGATTGTGATAATTTCCCTTTACTCTAGTGCGATCTCACCTCCAATCCTGCCTCCAGGTCTGGTGTCCTCAGCATAAACAGGACACAGAGCTGGTGGAGAGTCCAGAGGAGGCCACAAAGATGATCCAAGGGCTGGAGCACCTCTGCTATGAGGATAGGCTGAGAGAGCTGGGGTCGTTTAGCCTGGAGAAGAGAAGACTCTGGGGGAGCTTAGAGCTGCCTTCCAGTAGCTGAAGGGATCCTCCAGGAAGGCTGCAGAGGGACTTTTCCCGAGGATGTCTAGAGACAGGACAAGGGGGAATGGTTTGAAGCTGAGGGAGAGCAGAGTTACACTGGATCTTAGGAAGAAGTTCTTCAGTGTGAGAGTGGTGAGACTCTGGAATAGGCTGTCCAGGGAGGTTGTGGCTGCCTTCTCCCTGGGGGTGTTGAAAGCCAGGTTGGATGAGGACTTGCGCAGTCAAGTCTAGTTTAAGGGTGTCTCTGCCAATGGTAGGGAGGTTGGAGTAGATGATCTCCAAGGTCCCTCCCAACCTGAGCCATTCTATGATTTAATACTTCTTACTCTTACTCCTTCAAAACAAGAAAGATCTGCAAGTCAAATCTGTTAGAAAATTCCAACTAAATATTATTTGAATAACTACGAGTAAAAAGCCACTTTAGAAAATAATTTTTCCCTCCCTCGGGCATAAAATGACACTTTATACTCACTGTAAACCTTTCATGTTTCTA
Organism: Ramphastos sulfuratus; assembly: GCA_013399055.1. Taxonomy (NCBI): domain Eukaryota; kingdom Metazoa; phylum Chordata; class Aves; order Piciformes; family Ramphastidae; genus Ramphastos; species Ramphastos sulfuratus. The sequence continues at coordinate 63,851 of WBNM01016606.1, read as the reverse complement.
ACACTATTACTATTCTTTTTACTATTCTATTTACTATTCTTTAAATAAATTACAATCTAACAAAGCTACTTAGGGGTTTTGCTGTATTTGAGAGATGCAGATTTTAACTCATTTTATGGTTGTCATGGAGGGAGTACTTGGATTTCAGAAATGTTGTGTAAATTTGGGACTTTAAAAACTTAGTATATTATCAGCACATTATTTCTAGAAGGTGATGACATTTGAAAAGGAATTTTTTCCTAATTGGAAAACTTTGTGACACTCTGGAAGCCACTGTACTTCTTGTTCCAGTAGAGCAGATGATCAAGGGCTGGAGAAGCTCAAGCTCAAGGACAAGGACAGGCTGAGGGAGCTGGCGTTGTTCAGCCTGGAGAAGAGAAGGCTCCAGGCAGACCTAAGACAGTACCTGAAGGGAGCCTCCAAGAAGGCTGCAGAGGGACTGTTTGCAGAGGCCTACAGTGACAGGATGAGGGCAATGGTTTAAAATGAGAGAAGAGCAGATTTAGATAGGATGCGAGGAATGAGTTCTTTAGCATGAGAGTGCTGGAAGACTGCAACAGGTTGTCCATGGAGGTGGTTGAGGCCTCATTCCTGAAATCTTCAAGGTCAGTCTGAACAAGACTCTGAGCAACCTGCTGTAGTGGAGGATGTCCCTGCCGACTGCAGGGGAGTTGGACTGGACTAAATAACTTTTGGAGGTCACTTACAACCCAAACCATTCTATGGGTTACATCCCAGGTCTCAAGAGGGGCTTTATTTTTCTCTCACCACTCTTCAAATCCCAAAGAAACAGTGGTGTAGGATATGCGTGACCCTGTGAAAACCACCATGCACCCTAATGGTAATCCCAGCTAAATAAAAACCCACAAACATGCTTTCAATGTTGGTAATGCAAGGCAATTTCCATCAGTTTAACTGCTGTACTACCTTGACTGAAGTAGAGAAGGCAAAATTCTGTCCTTCAGTCTAAAACAATGCTGGAGCTTTCCTAAAATGTTAGCATTTGCCTTTTGTTCCTGAGACTGAAAGCATGCTTCCAGGTAACTGTGCCCTTTGTGCTGCAGCTAGGGCATTCCTTATGGATTGTAAATGCTGGAACTGATTGCCAAAGTCCATTTGAGTGACATTTCAGTTGGCACAATGTAAGGTTCAACATCTTAAAATCTCAGCCTAAAAGATGGAAATGAGTACTTGGCTGCTCACAGAGTATTAGAGGCCTGTGAAGTTTGTATGTTGCTTTACTTAACATCCTATGCCTCCCTTTCTAATTCTGTTCTCATCTCCAGGGGAGTGCTGAGGAGAAGCTGTTCAAAGCTGTGCACAGAAGACTGTTAGTTAGCTGAATCTGCAGATTCAATTGGCAGGCTCATGAGAAGAACTTTTCTGCTGGCATTTCTGCTTAGATCTGATTCTGATAGGAGTCAGAAAGAGACAAAAGAGGGTTTCTCACAGATTCAGTATTTTTGCTTTGTGTCTTAGCTTTGAATACTAGGGGACATCTGTCCTGCTCATCAGATTGGATTAAAAATCATTAAACCTGGTAACTGATGGGTAGAAGGGAAGGTGGGGAGGTAATCAGTAAAATTACAGAGTGGGTTGGGTTGGAAGGGATCTCTAAACATCGTCCAGTCCAACCCCGCTGCAGTCTGCAGGGACATCATCCACTACAGCAGGTTGCTCAGAGTCTTCTTCTGCCTGACCTTGAAGATCTTCAGGGATGAGGCCTCAACTACCTCCCTGGGCAACCTGTTGCAGTGTTCCACCTCCCTCATGCTACAGAACTTGTTCCTTGGATCCAAGCTAAATCTGCTCTGCTCTCATTTCAAACCATTGCTCTCATCCTGTCACTGCAGGCCTTTGCAAATAGTCCCCCTGCAGTCTGCTTGCACCCCCCTTCAGCTACTGTCAGGCTGCTCTTAGGTCTACCTGGAGCCTTCTCCAGGCTGAACAACCCCAGCTCCCTCAGCCTGTCCTCATAGCAGAGATGCTGCAACCCCCTGATGATTTTCATGGCCCTCTGGACTCACTCCATCAGGTCCATGTCCTGATTTTATTAAATGTCATCAACTTCTAGAAAATTGATTTTGAATGTCAACCTGAACTACATTAAAAATTACTGAAACCTCTGTTACTCTAAAACTGTATCTGGAGCTATTTAAGTGAAACTGTTTTGTTTGGGTTTTTTTTTCCTTTAAACCAGAAAAATTTAAAGAATGATGAAATGTTTTTGCTGAGTTTGAGCCAGCAGGCAGAAGCAGCATTTGGTTAAGCCTCAGTCTGTAGTATTTTACGTTTTGTTTAACTGTTGTTTATCATTCACTTAACAACAGTGTTCATGGAGTAGGAGTTCTCTTTGTGAAGGGCTGGAACATGTGACTTTAGAATGTCCTGTGATCTTAGTGCCAGGACTCATCCAGCAGCAGGTGGATTGTCCAACCACTTAGGCTGTCACCTGTCCACTGAATTGGCCAGACCCAAATGCCTAAGGGAGTGTGTCAGAAGGAAATTGTGAATCATATTTACATCAAGTCATCTCTTGGTGTGCAGCCATCCCAGAGGTGCACGCAGCCAGGTTGCGTTTGGTGACCACAGTGAGTTTGTATCTTGTGAGCTTATGCCAGTTCTGACTGAGTCCTGCAGGCTGGGAGCATTCCTGTTACTCTGTAGAGAAGAGATGCTTCCTCTGTGTTTGACTTGAATTTATTTCCTGCTAGTTCAAGGTGGAAGGATGCTTGATGGAATCTGACAGCAGAGCTGGTGAATGATTCTTGAGATTATGTTTTTGAAATGTGATTCGTGTTTAGGCATTGGATTGGTGTGGCAGATAGAAGCCATTTAAGTAATCCAGGAGAGTGTAGCCTTGTAAATCAAATAACTGCTGACCTAAAAGGTCTGTACTTATAGAGTCATAGAATGGTTTGGGTTGTAAGGGACCCTCAAAGCTCATCTTGTTCAACGCCCGTGCAATCAGGAGGGACATCCTCCACTACAGCAGGTTGCTCAGAGCCTTGTGGAGCTTGACTTTGAAGATCTCCAGGGATGGAACCTTGACTGCCTTCCTGGGCAACCTGTTGCAGTGTTCTACCACCCTCATGCTATAGAACTTGTTCCTCACATCCAATTAAAATCTGTTCTTCTCTCATTTCAAACCACTGTCCTCATCCTGTCACTGCAGGCCTTTGTGAACAGTCCCTCTGCAGCCTGCTTGGAGCCCCCTTCAGCTTCTGGCAGGCTGCTCTTAGGTCTCCCCAGAAACTTAAGAGATATGAATGTTAGAGCGATGAGTGGCAAGAGGAGAGGAAAGGTGCAGGAGAGATGCATGCCATTTAAAGAACATAGGAGTAACAGAAATTACCACTCCTTTACATCCTGAGGCACAAGAGCTCTTCAGAATGTGCTAATGATACTTAAGTAAACAAAGGAGATGGGAAAGGCCTTGAGAGTTTAAATTGTTAAATTTTCCACTTTCTAATGGTTTGACAGTAGCTTTTTCCTGGTAGAACTAGTGTTTTATAAACACACCTGTGACTAATGAGATAGGACCTTGCTAGAAATCACGAAGTGTGCTTCAGATTAGACTGTTCTTAAACATGTTTGGCATAACAGTAGAACACATCTAATGTGCTGCAGGTCCCATGTAGCCTCTGTACATCACCAAGCTCTCAGGTTCAGGGGTGGAAAGAATGAGCAGATTCGTCTGTCCTTCAGAGTGGGCATAGCATAGAGTTTGAAACCAGGTAGTTGCAGCAACCTGGGCCTAGAGAATGAGCGTGATGAAGGATGGCCGAATGAACTGGCACTGTTTAGTGTGAGGAAGAGGAGGCTGAGAGGAGACCTTATGGCCCTCTACAGCTACCTGAAAGGACAGCAAAGAGAGACTGGTGTTGATCTCTTCTCACAGGGAATTGGTGACAGAACAAGAGGAAACAACCTCAAGTTGCACTAGGGGAGGTTTAGGCTGGACATTAGGACAAATGTTGTCACTGCAAGAGTGGTCAGGCATTGGAAGAGGCTGCCCAGGGAGGTGGTGGAGTCACCACCCCTGGAGGTGCTTAAAGATCGTTTAGATGTGACACTTAGGACTATGGTTTAGTGATGACCTTGGTAGAGTAGGGTTCATAGTTGGACCTGGTGATCTCAAGGCCATTTCCCATGCTGAAAGATTCTAAGATTGTGTGATCTTGCAGAAGGCGAGTGTACCTGTTGTGTACTCGACATCTGTACTGGTAGAGTAGATGTAACACAGAATACCTTGGTAATTCTCTTCTTTTTCTCTCCCGGAATTGTTTGCTGTGTGTCAGACAGGATCAGATGCAGAGGTTTTCTGACTCTTGGGACTGACATGCACATTACCTGTTATGTCTTATTGAAGGCTTTGTGAAGTTTGAAAATGAGTAATGTTCGAATCTTAAACAGTGTCTTAGAGAGACACAACAGGCCTTAGTTTTTCCAGCCTGCTAGTAAGCAAGGCAGGAGGAAGGCTGGGCTCACTAGAGAAGTGAAGATTACTTCAGTCCCTTCTTCAACTGAAGAGGGGGAGAAGTGTTTATTTTTTTGGAGAACAGCCTGTATTTGTACAGAGTGGTGGTGAATGGTGCCACATCCAGCTGGAGGCCGGTCACTAGCGGTGTCCCCCAGGGATCAATACTGGGCCCCATCCTCTTTAACATCTTCATTGATGATCTGGATGAGAGCATTGAGACAGTCATCAGCAAATTTGCAGATGACACCAAGCTGGGGGCAGGTGTTGGTGGGTTGGAGGGCAGAAGGGCTCTGCAGCGGGACCTCGAGCGCCTGGACAGATGGGCAGAGTCCAAGGGGATGGCTTTCAACAAATCCAAGTGCCAGGTGCTGCACTTTGGCCACAACAACCCCATGCAGAGCTACAGGCTGGGGTCGGAGTGGCTGGAGAGCAGCCAAACAGAAAGGGATCTGGGGGTGCTGATTGACACCCGCCTAAACATGAGCCAGCAGTGTGCCCAGGTGGCCAAGAAGGCCAATGGCATCCTGGCCTGCATCAGGAATAGTGTGGCCAGCAGGAGCAGGGAGGTCATTCTCCCCCTGTACTCTGCACTGGTTAGGCCACACCTTGAGTACTGTGTCCAGTTCTGGGCCCCTCAATTTAAGAAGGACATTGAGGTGCTTGAGCGTGTCCAGAGAAGGGCAACGAGGCTGGTGAGAGGCCTCGAGCACAAGCCCTATGAGGAGAGGCTGAGGGAGCTGGGATTGTTTAGCCTGGTGAAGAGGAGGCTCAGGGGAGACCTTCTTGCTGTCTACAACTACCTGAAGGGTGGTTGTGGCCAGCAGGAGGTTGCTTTCTTCTCTCAGGCAACCAGCACCAGAACAAGAGGACACAGTCTCAAGCTGTGCCAGGGGAGGTTTAGGCTCGAGGTGAGGAGAAAGTTCTTCACCGAGAGAGTCATTCGCTACTGGAATGGGCTGCCCAGGGAGGTGGTGGAGTCACCGTCCCTGGAGGTGTTCAAGGCACGTTTGGACGTGGCACTTGGTGCCATGGTCTAGTCTTGAGGTCTGTGGTAACAGGTTGGACTTGATGATCTTTGAGGTCTCTTCCAACCTTGGTGATACTGTGATACTGTGACTTAAAAATCCTGATTGATTTGCTACAGCTATTGACAGGCATGGCTTGCATTTCAAATCCTTGAACAACAATTGGCACTAATTCTGTTTTCCTTTGTGGAGATAATTAAGCCACACAACAGCTGCCTGGCAAACATTTATTGCTCTACTACTTGGTCTCAGGAGAGCAAAGACAAGGCAGGAGCGATGTGACCAAGCAAATGCAGTTACTAGATGGAAGAACTGTGATGAGAATCAAATCTTAACCCTCCTTTTTATGATAGTGATCAATGTTACGGCTGAGGGAGATGAACTCATAGTGGTTGTAAGTACAATGTCTCATACGGTGTACTGCACACATCCTGTAGCAGAGAAAGTTATTGCATTGTAGGGAAAAAACACACAGCTGGCCTAAATGCTCTATAAACACATAATAGGGAGGTTTCTTATCTTGACACTGCTCAATCTGTCTAGAAGAGATGGAAGGCTCCTGTAAATTTCTTTTAAACCATAAAAGAATCACAGAGTGTCAGCGGTTGGAAGGGACCTCCAGAGATCATGCAGTCCAACCCCCCTGCCAGAGCAGGATCACCCAGGGCAGGTCACACAGGAACTCATCCGGCTGGGTTTTGAAAGTCTCCAGAGAAGGAGACTCCACAGCCTCTCTGGGCAGCCTGCTCCAGGGCTCTGACACCCTCACCGTGTCTCCTTGTGTTGAGATGGAGCCTTCTGCGTTCCAGCTTATGTCTGTTGTTTCTTGTCCTATCACTGGGCAACACCTTCATCCTGACACCTACCCCTCAGATATTGGTAGATGTTGATCCACTCTCAGCCTTTTCTCTTCTGCAGACTAAACAACCCCCAGGTCTCTCAGTCTTTCTTCACAGCAGAGAAGTTCAAGTCCCCCAGCCATCCTTGTAGCTCTCTGTTGGACTCTCCAGCAGATCCCTGTCTCTCTTGAATTTGGGAGCCTAAAAGTGGACACAGTGTTCTAGTTGTGGTCTCAGCAGGGCAGAGTAGAAGGGGAGCAGAACCTCCCTAGGCCAGCTCTGTCCCAGCTGAGCAAGATTTAAGCACGTCTTGATTTTCTTCTTGGATCAAGGCTGTATATTGGACACTCTTCAAATATAGGTGTAGTTAAATGCCATTTCTCACAATGTGATGTACCCTGCATTCTTTCACTGACTCATTCAGGCTGGAAGTAGAAACTTCCTAAACTCAGGTGGTTTGTAGAGTATCCTCAATAAATAGTACACGACCTCTTGTCCTGGTTTGAGGCAGAAGCAGGCATTATACAAACTCTTCATGTAACTTCCCTGTGGTATTTGTGGAACTCTGTCTCTGTGCCACTGAGAAAGAGTTGGGGGTGACAATTCAGATCCTGCATCCTCCTGCCGGAACTCAGTTCAGCCCTGCAGCCAGTTAGGTATCTCACTGGGCATTTAGAGCTGAAGGAGTCATTTGCAGTGCAAACTAATCCTGGACACTGAGTTACGGACGCAGAGTGCAGGCAAGGATGCAGCTCTGTTACTGCTTTAGGGTACTGAAATGAAATGGATGTTTAGTAGGTTTCTGTATCAGTGACAATGACAATAACAACTGTGATTATGTTCACTTCTGTAAAAAGGCAATTTACTATGTTAAAATACTTGTGTGAACTCCCAAATGCCATGAAAGTGTTATCTTAGAACTCTATGTTGAAACAAACTGCAGGAAACCTGCGGGGGGACTTTTCGTAAGGGAGTCTAGATACAGGACAAGGGGGAATGGTTTGAAGCTGAAGGAGGGTAGGGTTAGACTGGATCTTAGGAAGAAGTTCATCAGCGTGACGGTGATGAGACTCTGGAAGAGGCTGCCCAGGGAAGTCGTGGATGTCTCCTGCCTGGGGGTGTTGAAGGCCAGGTTGGATGAGGCCTTGAGCAGATGAGTCTAGTTAAGAAGTGTCCCTACCCATGATGGAGAGATTGGAGTAGATGATCTCTGAGGTGACTCCCAGCCTAAACCGTTCTAGGTTTTCCCTTTCCTACTTAATGTCAGTTACTCAATTACTGAAAATATTTTTCAGTTCACTTTGTAGTTTGCAGATTTCTGTCTGCTTAGGTAAATAAAGGTTTAAATAATTTAAACTTAGAGACTTCAATATTTGAGGTTCTTTGGCCTTAGATAATAAAAATTCTGAAAAAAATTAAAAAGCCGAGATGACATTTTCACATAGTCAGCTGTTTACAGATGTTCATAGCAGATGGAGAGAGTGGATTCTCCCACTTCACTCTACTCTGGTGCATCTCATCTGCAGTGCTCTGTCCAGCTTTGGAGCCCTCAACACCGGAAGGACATGGACCAGGTCCGGGGGCGGGGCACAAAAGTGATCAGGGGGCTGCAGCACCTCTGCTTTGAGGACAGGCTGAGGAAGCTGGGGTTGTTCAGCCTGGAGAAGAGAAGGCTCAGGTAGACCTAAGAGCAGCCTGCCAGTAGCTGAAGGGGGCTGCAATAAGGCTGTAGAGGGACTGTTTGCAAAGGCCTGCAGTGACAGGACGAGGGCAATGGTTTGAAGCTGAGGGAGATCAGGGTTAGACTGGATCTTGGGAAGAAGTTCTTCAGTGTGAGGATGCTGGAACACTGCAACAGGTTTCCCAGGGAGGTAGTTGAGGCCCCATGCCTGGAGATATTGAAGCCCAGGCTTGAGAAGGCTGTGAGCAACCTGCTGTAGTGGAGGATGTCCCTGCTGACTGCAGAGGGGTTGGACTGGATGACCTTTGGAGGTCCCTTCCAACCCAAACCATTCTATGATTCTATATCAGTCGGCACATCATTTAGTACCTGTTTCATCTACATCCTTAGTGCTGTGGCTCTTTTAGTGTCTAGTAAGTGTCTGAGGATTTTTTTTAATCAATGAGTAGAGAATTGAAATTCTAGACTTCCTATTAGTCTTTGTGGTTCACCCACTGTATTGCTGTTGAATTAATGAATGCTTAGTGCAGAACCTCAACTGAAAAATGAGATGTCATTGAAAGGGAAACTCCAGGATGGTTTATGGGTGGTTTGTTTTTCTTGCTACTTGTGATTACACAATAACTGTATTTTGGGGAGAAAGTTCTAAGGGCAGCTGTCAGAATCAGGACAGACTTGGTTTAGTCACTGGTTCTCATACAGATTGGCTCCTCTTGATATTCCTCCTTCCCTGCTTTTGGAACTAAAATTAGTTTGCAGTGTTTCAGACTCCCAGAGCTTGTAGTCTCAGTTCTGTGGTATATCCTGTGAGAATTAATAGTGCTGGTGGAATTCTGAGTTGCTAAATGCTACTCTTATTTCACAATTAGATAGCCAAGGTTACCTGTGATACCTTGTCAGGACAGCAGAGAGCATTTCATAGAATCGTCATGGAATCACAGAATGGCTCAGGTTGGAAGAGACCTCAGAGCTCATCTACTTCAACCTCCCCACCATGGGCAGGGACACCTCAACTAGACTCAGCTGCTCAAGACCTCATCCAATCTGGCTTTCAACACTCTGAGGCAGGAGGCAGCCGCAACCTCCTTGGCCAACCTATTCCAGAGTCTCACCACCCTCCTACTGAAGAACTTTTTCATAAGATCCAGTGTAACTCTGCTCTCCCTCAGCTTCAAACCATTCCCCCTTGTCCTGTCTCTAGACACCCTCAGGAAAAGTGCCTCTACAGCCTTCCTGAAGGATCCCTTCAGCTACTGGAAGGCAGCTCTAAAGTCCCCCAGAGTCTTCTCCAGGCTGAACAACCCCAGCTCCCTCAGCCTATCCTCACAGCAAAGGTGCTCCAGCCCTTGGATCATCTTTGTGGCCTCCTCTGGACTCTCTCAACCAGCTCTGTGTCCTTGTGCTGGGGACACCAGAACTGGAGGCAGGATTGGAGGTGAGGTCTCAACAGAGCAGAGTCAAGGGGCAGAATCCCCTCTCTTGCCTTGCTGCCCACACTCAGCACATTTGGCAGGGAAGAAACACTTTCCATGAAGAAAATGAGAAGGTATTTAAATGGAATGCCTCCATGGTAGTCTAGGGAGACATTAAGCTGGAATTGAGCTGAAGTCTTTAACAGGTAGATGCACCAGTGAAGAATTAACAAAACTGGAGTGCTAAAGGCATTTGCTGGCCGCCTTGGTTTTCCCTCAGGTGGTAAAACCTGGGATATCATTTCTAATGTGACATGGTTTGAATATCCTGTCCTGTTTTGGTTTGCTTTATTTTCTTTGAGAAAATAATTCTAAGGCTTCTTTTTGTTCCCTGCTGTGGTTGGATAGGTTTACTTGCAGCAATGTCGAACTGGCTGACTGATGATAGGGGAAAGTGCCGTGAAATGTACTGTATAAATAAACAAAAGCAGAAAGGCTTTTTATGTGTTTGTGCCCTGCTGACTTCTTTCAGTGCTGCTAATCTCAGTGATTGTTTATAACTGTGTGGAAGCACCAAGGCCTGCTTCAGTTGTGCCTATGAAAGGGAGCTGCATAAAATATTTTTCATTCCTCTTGTTAATTCTTGATTGAAATCCATTGAACATTGTTATTGTTTTGCTGGTAGTGCAGAGACAAAAGTGGCTGCTACCAAAGGCAATTCTTTCATTCATATTTCAGAGGATAAAAGTGTAGAACGTATTATCTGATTTTATGGCTGTGTATGTGCATAGTAAATCACAGAATAACAGAATATTAGAGGTTGGAAGGGACCTACAGAGATCATCTAGTCCAACCTCCCTGCCAGAGCAGGATCTCCTAGGATAGGTCACACAGGAATGCATCCAGGTGGCTTTTGAAAGTCTCCATAGCAGGGTACTCCACAACCTCTCCGGGGAGCCTGTTCCAGGGCTCTGGCACCCTCACTGTAAAGAAGTTCCTCCTCATGTTGAGGTGAAAACTTCTATGTTCCAGTTTGTAGCCATTGCTCCATATCTTACTGTCTTATTGCTGGTCACCACCAAAAAGAGATTGGCTCCATCCACTTGACAGCCACCCCTCAGATATTTACACTGACACTGATCAGATCCCCTCTCAGTCTTCTCCTCTCGAGACTAAACAGTCCTAGGACTCTCAGTCTCTCTCCATAGGGGAGATGCTCAAGTCTCCCAGTCATCCTCATGGCTCTCTGCTGGACTCTCTCCAGCAGGTCCCTGTCTCTCCTGAGCTAGGGAGCCCAAAATTGGACACAGTATTCCAGGTGTGGTCTCACCAGGGCGGAGTAGAGGGGGAGAAGAACCTCCTTAGCCCTGCCGGACACACTTTTCTTGATGCACCCCAGGATGCCATTGACTCTCTTGCCCACAAGGGCACATTGCTGTCCCATGCAGAACTTGCTGCCCACCAGGACCCCAAGGTCTTTCTCTATGGAGCTGCTTTCCAGCAGGGCAGCCCCCAACCTGTACTGGTGCCTGCTGTTGTTCCTCCCCAGATGCAGGACCCTGCACTTGTCCTTAGTGAACTTCATGAGGTTCTTCTTCACTCAGCTGTCAGCCTGTCCAGATGTCATTGGATGGCAGCACAGCCAGACAGGGTCTCAGACACACACTCACGTAAGCACACACCCCAGATTGGTATCATCAGCAAACTTGCTCAATCCCCTTATCCAGGTCATCGATAAAGATATTGAACAGACCTGGACCCACTACTGATCCCTGGGGAACATCACTGGCTACAGGCCTCCAACTAAACTCTGCACCACTGGTCACAACTCCTGAGCTCTGTTGTTGAGCCATTTCCCAACCCAACTCACAGTCCCATCATACAACTTACTTCTCTTGAGTTTACCTTGATGCAAACCAGCAGCTCTAAGTTACTTAGCTGTTGCAGATATCATCAAAACACTCTATCCTTTATGTTGAGTCGCATTGCTGTGCAGTGACAGAGGTTCAGTCCTTCATTATCAACTCATATGGACTCTCCCTTGCTGTAGATAAAAGCAGTGATCAGATTGCTAATGTAGAAAAGAGAGGTCATGGAGCTTAATTAAGATAGATTCTTTAGGTTGCTGCATTGCACACTCCTGACATTGAGATAGAATGAGCTAAGCTTTTTAACCAGTGTGAAAGTGTATAAGCCATAGACATATGTAGAAATAAAATACATCTAAACACAAACATGTCCTCTTTCGTAAAGGAGGGATTTTGAAATGGTTGCAGTGAAAATCTGAGACTCAGAAAACGCTGATTTGCTTGATCAGTGGTCATGTTTTGAGCAGCATGACACTGAAAACAGACCCAACAAGAAAATTCAGTAAGCTTCAGACTTGCTCTTGGACATCAGCTGAATGTGAAGTGTTTGTAGAGGAAACCTTCTTCTAAAATTGCCTTAGCTTAGATCCATCTTGTATGGGTGGGTTGGAATGTTGTCTCTGACCTCTCAGGAGGCTCTTCAGCTGTGTTTGACAGTGCTTGTGTTCCTTGAGGCGTGGATAAAAGTAATGCTGATCAAAATTCTTTTTCTTTCTTTCAGATTGACCAGTAATGTGCAAACCAGAGTCTGTTTACCAACTACTGTGTCAAAGGAAGCAAGGGAGACTTAGAAGTGGTGTGACTGAGAAAAAGAAGTATTTTGGTAAGTCATCAAAAGTGCTTAACCTGAAGAGGTTGAGAAAGTGATCTTTCACTTGAACAGATTTAGTGTTTGCTCCTTTGTAGTTAAAGGACCCAGGAGCATATAGCTGTGTTACTATAGCTAACAATATTACTTGATTTTTATTAAATCTTACTAAGGCGTTTAAATGGGATTGAGAGATCAGACAGTTTCCCTTCACACCAGCAGCAGTCAGTTCTGATCTGTGTTTTTACGTGCCTACATTAAGGTATGTTACACAGTATCTGTGCAGGTGATTAAAAGAAAAGTCTGCATAGCTTGTTTGTCACTGGAAAGTAGGGGACAGCTATGGGTCAGGAGTCCATGATGATATAAAATAATTCTCTCTTCAGAAATTGTTCTGTAGCTGTATATGAAATTTACCTTGGGGTCATAGCTCTGTGTGTTCATATGCAGCCTGGCTTCAGTAGGGTATATACAATCATAGAATGGTCTGATCTCAAGAGACCTCCAAAGGTCATCCATTCCAACCCCCCTGCAGTCAGCAAGGGCATCCTCCACTACAGCAGGTTGCCCACGGCCTTGTCCAGCCTCACTTTGAAGATGTCCAGGCATGAGGCCTCAACTACCTCCCTGGGCAACCTGTTGCAGTGTTCCAGCACCCTCGTGCTAAAGAACTTGTTCCTCACATCCAATCTAAATCTGCTTTGCTCTCATTTCAAACCATTGCTCTCGTCCTCTCACTGCAGGCCTTCACAAATAGTCCCTCTGCAGCCTTCTTGGAGCCCACTTCAGCTACTGTCTGGCTGCTCTTAGGTCTGCCTGGAGCCTTCTCTTCTCCAGGCTGAACAACTCATCTCCCTCAGCGTGTCCTTGTAGCAGATCTGCCTCCAGCCCCTGATCGTTTTGGGGGTGCTGCAGGTTCCCTTACATCAGTCACAGAGAAGAGACTGCCAAGCCTGACCACCGAAGTTGTAAAAGCCTGTCAAGGAGTGCTTATGTTCCTTTGTATTGCAGCTTATCAGAACAGATTCCAGCAGGGGAAAAGTTAAGGAAGAATTCCTGTGAAATGCAGAATTACAGTAGTTTTTAAAAAAAGAAAAACATTAGTTAATGTTTACTGTAAAGTTCTGACTAAACAAGGAAGGAAACAAAAACATTGAAATGCCCTCTCTAAGGCAGCTACTTTCTCTCTGCTGCCTTCTTTCCTCTAAGTCCCAATACCCTAGGGACACAGTTTCCTCCTTGAGCAGGGACCGTGACCTTAAAAATAGCCAACTCCAAAGTAAACACAGAAAGAACCTGCTTCAATTGTTTCAAATACGTAGTAAGAACCAAAAGTACCTTCAGGCTAAAGCTGAAATTCATAATTTTTGGAGCTGCAGCAAAGGACTTTTGTGTCTTTGATAGTGTTAATTAATTCGTGTTCAGCTGCACACCTGCCAGGGACACTTGTTACAAGTTAGGATGCCATTTGCAAGTGATTTGTCACTGCTTTGCACACTCTTTCAGAGTTTTTAGAGGGGACACTTAAACTTTAGACAAGGGCCAGGTGGGACACCAAACACTAACTGACATGACGATGCCAAGGCTGTTTTCATGGTGTTGTGATGAAATCATTTTTTGTTGCTGGTAGGCATTGCAGCTACCTGTAGCCAGCTGGAAGAGCAGGTGATTTATCAGACACTGAGCTTGTCCTGTCACTTGTGCTTCTGATTTTAAGACTGCATTCTCAGATTCAGTTGCATGAAGGAGGAGGTGGTCCGGACTGGACCTCCCCTCTGCATTAAGGCCATTGTATAACCCCATACATAGCCGCTGTCATATTGCCACCGATGCCACTGCTAGCTTCAAATTTGTCTGCAGCTGGACCTCCATTTGTAGTTTTTAGAAAAGCTTTTTCCAGGAAGAGAACTTGGCATGAAACAGGTTTGATAAAGGTGAGGAAGCAAGGACCAACCTGTTACATTAACAGAAGACTTTTGTCCGTCTTTCAAAGCAGTTACTAACAGCTGTACTCCACATTTTGAGGGACCCTTGGTCACATAAAAACCTGTAAAGCCAGAAGGACAGGGGGAAAGGACATCCAAGTCTGCAGGTTAAACCCCCTCTGCCTTGCAAGGCCAGGTTGAATAAGGCATTGTGCAGCCAAGTCCAGTTGAGAGGTGTCCCTGCCTATGGTGGGGAGGTTAGAGTAGATGAGCTCTGAGGTCCCTTCCAACCTAAGCCACTCTATGATACTTTCAGAGTCTGGCCAATACCCTTGTGTGGAAAAGTTCGTCAGGTCTTGCATCTTACTGGATGAAAGTGTCTTCTGATCTTGCTTAGGAGGGTTTAAAATGGTGCAGCTTCAGGAGTAACAATCTACTGAGTCATAACCTGGGGCTGTCTAGTCTGGAGAGGAGAAGGCTGAAAGGGGATCTGATCAATGTCTATCAATATCTGAGGGATGGGTGTCAAGATGAAGGTGCCAGGCTCTTTGTGCTGGTGCCCAGTGACAAGACAAGGAACAACAGGTACAAGCTGGGACACAGGAGGTTCCACCTCAACACAAGGAGACACTTCTTTATGGTGAGGCTGCTGGAGCCCTGGAGCAGGCTGCCCAGAGAGGTTGTGGAGTCTCCTTCGCTGGAGACTTTCAAAATCTACCCGAATGCATTCCTGTGTGACCTGCCCTGGATAGTCCTGCTCTGTCAGGGGTGTTGGACTGGATGATCTCTGGAAGTCCCTTCCAATCCCTAACATTTTGTGGTTCTGTGATTTCAAACCCTTCTCACTGAATCAGGTCCCAAGCAGGCCTGCACAGACAAAATGCAAACACTTCTAAGGGCTGAGCTCATGTTTCAGGGAGGAGTTTTCTACCTCTTCCTGCATGAACATCCCAGTGACATCAGTGTGGTGTAACAAATATTCAGACACTTGAGTATTTTCCTCTGAATATAGTCTCAAATCCTTCACTTATCTAAAAATAAAAAATGTTAGAATATTTTGAAGTCTCAGAATATGCTCTGAATCTTCTCTGGCTAGCGCAGACAGCTTGGTCTTTAGGTGTAGAAGAAAGAAGAACAGCTCTAAAATTATCAGGGGCAATAACAAAAGGAGGTTTTGTGTAGCTTTCCATCTAAAGATACAGCCAGGGTTTGGGAAGGCTTTTTTGAACCATTATGTTGGCCTTATCCACAGGGAACTCATTTTGAAATTAAATATACCAAAACAGTTATGATTTACGAAGAGGGTGAAAAAAATCAAGGCCCTACCAAATATCTGCTGTTTGATCTATTGGTCCCTATGAAAATACTGACAAAAGGCTGAAGAATAGCCTTCGTTTAGCTTGCTATTGTCAGCTTGCTTTAATGCTTTCTTACTAAGGGCAAACCTCAATTAACATGTGAGATTGTTGTGAAGGAATAAAAGATGGGAACTTTGAATATAAACAGTGATTCTAAGATGTGTAATCTGTGATTGCTTCTCAGAATCATAAAATCCTAGAGTGGCTCAGGCTGGAAGGGACTTCAGAGATCATCTGCTCCAACCTCCCCACCATGGGCAGGGACACCTCTCAACTAGACTTGATCCAGTCTAAACCTACTGTCTCTAGCTTCAAAGCGTTCCCCCTTGTCGTGTCTCTAGACACCCTTATGAAAAGTCTCTTTGCAGCCTCATTTCAGGTATTGGGAGGATCCCTTCATATCCTCATAGCAGAGGTGTTCCAGCCCTTGGATCATCTTTCTGGCTTTCCTCTGGACTCTCTCCAACAGCTCTGTGTCCTTCTTATGCTGGGACACCAAAACTGGAGGCAGTATTGGAGGTGGGGTCTCAGCAGAGCAGACCAAAGGAGTTGTGGCCTAAGTGTAGGACCCAGCACTTGGCCTTGTTGTAGCCCATATGATTGGCCTCAGCCCATCAATCCAGCCTGTGCAGATGACTCTGAAGAGCCCTCCTGCCCTCCAACAGATCTGCGTTCCCACTTAACCTGGTGTAGTCTGCAGACTTGCAGGTCAGGAATCATTGATATCATTGATCCTGGTCAGGATCATTGATACTTGGTGCCATGGTCTAGTCTCGAGGTCTGTGGTAATGGGTTGGACTTGATGATCTTTGAGGTCTCTTCCAACATTGCTTATACTGTGATACTGTGATAAAGATTTTCAACAGGACTGGCCTCAGCGCTGAGGCCACCACCATCGCTCTCTGGGCCCAACCATCCAACCACTGTTTGATTAAATCATACTGCTATAGTCCAAGCACTGTTTTTCAGTGAAGTCACTGTCAAGCAAGTAAGAACTAGATTGAAGCCCATGCCAGAACTGCGTCTTAGCAGATCCAGCTTCTGTCTGGGGATCCAAGGTGCTGGCAGTAGAGAGAAGCATGGTCAGCTTCAGGGGCAGGTAAGCCAGTCCCTTGTGAACACCATGCTGCAGTGGCTGCACTGCTGCTGCTATTACCTGTGCTCATTAGTTTGAAGTTTAAGTATTGTGATCCCTGATGTTGCAGAGGAGGCAAACTTGAAGACGCCTGTTGTGACTTCACAGAGAGACAGATGTTACAGCCCAGAATTCCTAAAAGAAGTTGCTATTTTGAACTCTATTCCATTAAATTCCCAGTGAATTAGCATTAATAATGAAACTTAATCGTTTTGTTATCATTGTAGTGTCTGAGGAAGGCCATTGGCCAGTGTCACATGAACAGGAATGTCTGTTGGGATATTTCATCTCCCTTGACGCTGTGTGATTGTTCCCTTTGTGCAGTTTCTGTTAACCTTTAATGGTCTGGATAACTTTGTGGAATAGGTAGAAGTCACTCCAGTCCCGCACGAAGGACACACAGGTACCTATCTAAAGAATGCCAATGAGCAGGGAAAATTTAGAGAGCTAACATCTCACCCCAGTGAACCAAGACAGTCACATTTTCCTTCCCATGATTTCCCACCAGGCTGTGGCCATTTGTGCTGACCATGCCTCTGTAACAAAGAATTGCTACTTAAACACTGCAGGGACCTGTTCCTGCAAAGTTCCCCTCTAGGCACTCTGTGTAGTATTGTTTGCGAGCTGTTTGCTCAGATGTGCAGGATCTTCCTTGGCACTTCATGAGACTTTCATCCCCACCTCTCATCAGATTCTAACTGATGGTTTAGTCTGAATAGATGTAGAGTTTTTGGCACTCCAGGTTGTATCCTTGCAGTACTTGCATTGTGCTACACTTGTTTTATTGCAGTCTGCTTAAGAGATGCGGGTTTGCCCTGGGGACACAGAAGGAATTTACAGACCTAGGAGGTACTAGTAATAAAGTTGTAAATCAGAAGTGTCATAGAATCCTAGAATGGCTCAGCTTGGAAGTGACCTCAGAGATTACCTACTCCAAAATCCCTGCCATGGGCAGGGACACTTCTCAACTAGACTCAGCTGCTGAAGGCTGGATCCAGCCTGGCCTTCAGCATGCCCAGAGAGGAAGCAGCCACAACCTCCCTGGGCAACCTATTCCAGAGTAGTTTTCTTCCCACAGTCAGGCCTACCAGCTAGCTCTCATCTATTGCAAAGAGGTGGAGTTTCAAAAGAAGCTTCTCCAGGTAGCTGGTTCACTCTGTCATGTGCGCTCTGAGAAGCCCAACCTAACTTGGGCTTTTGAAGGACAGATATTTCTTCTCATTCAGCTGCCCGTTTGATGACTTGGTTCATTGAATATCAAGTAGCAGCATCACAGTGAGGTTTGAGCCTTCAGAAGAAAAGAGGGAACAGAGATGCATTGCTTTAGCCTAACCTCTTCCAGCATTACTGTAGCTGTGTAATGCCAGTATTTTCATCACACCCATGTAATTATCCCTGGCTTATTGGATTAGGTTCTGCATGACAAGTCCCTCAAAATCAGAGCTGCATTAAAGTTGGAGAAGGACTTTTCATAAGGTTGAGAAGGGGGAATGGTTTGAAGCTGAGGGAGAGCACGGTTAGGCTGGATCTTATGAAGAAGTTCTTCGTTGTGAGTGTGTGAGACTCTGGGATAGGTTAGCCAGGGAGGTCGTGGCTGCCTCCTGCCTGGGGGTGTTGAAGCCTAGGCTGGATGAGGCCTTGAGCAGCAGAGTCCAGCTGAGAGGTGTCCCTACCCATGGCAGAGAGGCTAGAGTAGATCACAGAATCATTGAGGCTGGAAGACCTCTGAGATCATCAAGTCCAGCCTACAACCTAACACTACGCCATGGCTAAACCATGCCACCAAGTGCCACATCCAATCTTTTCTTAAAGACCTCTAGGGATGGTGATTCCACCACCTGCCTGGGCAGTCCATTCCAGTGCTCAATCACCCTTTCCATGAGGAAGTGCTTCCTAATATCCAGCCTAAACCTCCCCTAGAGCAGCTTCAGACCATGCCCTCTTGTCCTGTCACAAGCTGCCTGGGAGAAGAGCCTCACCCCCACCTGACTACAACTTCCCTTCAGGTAGTTGTAGAGAGTGATAAGGTCCCCTCTAAGTGTCCTTTTCTCCAGGCTGAACAACCCCAGCTTCCTCAGCCTCTCCTCATCAGACTTTCCCTCCAGCCCCCTCCCCAGTCTCGTTGCTCTCCTCCAGCACCTCAATATCCTTCTTGAAGTGAGGGGCCCAGAGCTGCACACAGTGCCTCACCAGTGCCGAGTACAGGGTCAGAATTACATCCCTAGTCTTGCTGGCCACACTATTCCTGATGCAGGCCCAGATGCCACTGGCTTTCCATGCCACCTGGGCACATGGCTGGCTCGAATCTCTGATGTCCCTTCCTATTTGAGCCATTCTAGGATTCTAAGAAGTTGTTTTTATTTTTCATTATGTAATTCCAGAGTGGTTTTTCATCCTGCATCCCCCTTTCAAGCCAAGCATTAGCCTACCTGCTTTGCTCATTTTCTGTCATTAAGAAATGTAAACAAAATTCTCTCCTCAGTCAGTTTTTGTTTAGAGAGGGGGGTCAAACGTTGCAGGTTTGTGGATTTGTTTGTTTGTTTGTTTTCCCCCTTTGGGAGCAATATAAAAACGTTTTTGACTCTCTAAACCTGGAACTTGGCAGGTACCTAAATCTATAATGAACACCACATGCAAATTTGCATCTTTGCTTCTTAGGACCCATCAGTTGCTAATACTTCTAGGAGCAATCCAATGGGCAAACACTGGAAGAATAAAATGAAGGGATGTGCTTATCAACCCTAGGGGCTTTTTGCAGTTATCAGCTGTGGTTATTTATTTTGTTCTACTTTTTCTGTCCCTAGCTCGTGACACATTAGACAGTTAAATTTGGATGCAGAGTTAGCAGCAGAGATGGTGGTGGGCTCCATTCTTTAAATGTTGGTTTGCAAGTGCATTAAAAGACGTGCAGAGGACTGTTTGGTTCCTGGAGCTGTAATGGAAAACATTAATGTGTGGACTTCCAAGGGAAGAATGTGGTTAAGATTATAGCCACTGAGTCACTGTCAATGGGTGGTCTCGAGTCCATATGGCACACAGTAGATAGCAGCACAGAAGAGACTTTGCTCACATAGGTGACAAGCTGCACTCCTTAGTAAAAGTGCCTGGAAAGGCCAACCCTTGGCTCTGTTTTTCCTGCATGGCAGTAAAATGCTGTCAGGTTGCTTCTCAGTGAGGCTTTGTTTTAACTATGTTGCAAAATAAGGTAAAGGATTTGCTTGGAAGCTGGGGCACGGTGGTGCTGCGTGCTCCTTTGGGCTCCTCAGATGGCTTCTTTTCGTTCGCCACATTTGCATTGTGCTCTCAGGCTGTTAATGAGACAGTTACAAAATGTCTGCCTCTCCCTGACCGCCATTTTGTGGCCTGATTGTTGGCTAATGAAGGCTGTGAGAAACAGAAAATAAACAGCGTGGCACGGGGAGCTTTCCAAAGGAGCACAAAATCTGCATGTTTTATTTAGACACTTAATCGTTGCCGACTGGCTGCATTTAAACAACCGACTTTACAGTGCCTGGAAGAAACCCAGCTCCCGAATCTGAAGAGCTGACCTTGGGTAGGTGCCATCAACTGTTCTTTTCTGTTGGCACAAACATGCTGCTGGCAGGGGCTCCCCATGGCTGCAGTCGCTCACCCAGCTCCGAGTCGGAACCTGCTCATGCTGTACTAGTCCCACCAGATTTATTTTGTCCAATTGTTATTTGCAGCCTCTTTCATAATCAAGATTTTATCTAGAATATAAAGGTGTTTAAAAGTGAGAACCTTCAAAGCAGCTTCTCCTGTAGAGCAAAGCAAAATGTTGTTCAGTAAAAAAGGAAGGGAAGCTGCAAGTCAGCTGAAATTAAATGAAAAATACACATTGGGAACTGAAAAGGACTCTGAGGAGTTATTACTGTGGCCCTGTCATAAGAAGGACACAGAGCTGTTGGAGTGAGTCCAGAGGAGGCCAGAAAGGTGATCCAAAGGCTTCTGTTCCCGTGGAACCTCCTCTGCTCCAGCTTGGCCCCATTGCCCCTTGTCCTGTCATTGGACATCCCTGAGCAGAGGCTGGCTCTGTCCTCCTGACGCTGCCCTGCACATACTTAGCCACATGAATTAGGGCAGCCTTCAGGCTCCTCTGCTCCGAGCTCCAAGCCCCAGCTCCCTCAGCCTGTCCTTGCAGGGAGATGTTCCACTGCCTTCAGCAGCTTTGTGGCTCTGTGCTGGACTCTTTCAAGTGGTTCCCTGACGTCTTTCCTGAACTGAGTGGCACAGAACTGGACACAATATTCCAGATATGGCCTCAGCAGGGCACACCCCTAACATTCTGTGATTTTTAACACATCTTGAATATGGAATTGTCAGAGCAGTATTCCATCAAGCAGCCAACTACAGTAAGACTGTCTCTCTCTAGTATCTGTATTTCACTTCCACATGAATTTTCTCCTGAGTGAACTTTTTGTTTTGTCATTCATTTTCTGAGACCAATTCTCACTCCTTGTGTTGATCAAAGGCTTTGGGCTTTTTGAAGGCTCAGCATGAAGTGGTGATGTCATTCATCTAACTGCTACGACCATCAAATTAGACCAGAAATGCCCCAAATTATCTCACCTGAAAGGCAAATTAAGTTCAAATCATGTTGTTCCCCCAAAAATAAATAAAGGATGGAGTTCTCAAAGAGAACATCCAGCCCAACTGTTGACTCAGCACTGAGGGGTCAACACTAAACCATGTCCCTAAGCTACCAGGTCCACAGAGCACTCGAACACTCACAGGGTGGTGGCTCCAACACTCCTGGGCAGATCATTCCAGTGTTTGAGAGCCCTTTCAGTGAAGAAATATTTCCTAATATCCAGCCTGAGCCTCCCCTAGTGCAGCTTTCCTGTGGTCCTGTCACTTGCCACCAAGCAGAAGAGGCTGCCCCCTCCCTGTTCCAACCTCCCTTCAGGTCGCTGTAGAGATCAACAAGGTCTCCCCTCAGCCTCCTCTTCTCCAGACTGAACACCCCCAGCTCCCTCAGATGCTCCTCACAGCCCAGGTGCTCCAGGCTCTTCTCCAGCCTCACTGCTCTTCTCTGGACGTGCTCCAGCCCCTCAATGTCCTTCTTGGAGTGAGGGGCTCAGAACTGAACACAACACTGGAGATGTGGCCTCACCAGTGCTGAGCACAGAGCATGATCACCTCCTGTCCCTGCTGGCCACAGTGTTTCTAATCCAAGCCAGGATGCCATTGGCTCTCTTGGCCACCTGGGCACACACTGCTGGTTCATGTTTAGTTGACTGTCAACCAATACCCTCAGGTTGTAGCTTTTCAACCACACATCCCCAGGCTTACCACAGGGTTGTTGTGACCCAGATGCAGGACCTGGTACTTGGCCTTGTTAAACTTCATACAGTTAACATGGGCCCATAGGTCTAACCTGTCCAGATCCTACTGTAAAGCTTCCCTACCCTTCAGCAAATCAACAGAGCCACTCAGCTTGGTGTCATCTGCAAACTTACCGAGGTTCCTTGAGGAATTAATTAGAGTTTTTCTACTAATTCAAACTAAACCCCTTGGGACTACAAGGCAGCCTTGTGAAGGCATTTCCTAGCCTTATGCATTCCTAAGTGTAATAGCCTGTTTGGGTGAGTTTATGTCTAAATACATCCTTCCTAGGGACAGCTGCCTCAGCAAGCAGAGTACAAACACTCATGCCAAGGCTTCTTTCAAATGTTTACTGCTTTGATAGGTCCTATCTTAGGCAGTATCTCTAAGGAATTACTATTTTTTTGTTCCAAGTAGAAATAAGGAGAGCTTATATTTCATGTCCGTTTGGTCTGCTAAGTCACTTCCCATCGCATGTTTCTTTCTAGCAGGCAGCAAGTGTGTTCTCCTGCTTCATTGAGATGCATTTGCACTGCTGACATCTGGAAAGCAGCCATATGGGGTTCCACACATAGTTTTTGGAAACACCATTTGCTGATAGAATGATCCAGAGCAGACACCTCTTTCAGCAGAGCTTTATTGGCATCTATTTTTAGCAGAACTCTCATACATCAGGTTACTGCGTGTGAGCCACAAGAACATGGCTTGCAGGCAGATGCTCCAAAAAGAAAGGAAGACTGGTAGTTAAAAGAGGCTGGGGCTGAGCAGTGAGTTATTTGCACGTACCTTCTGTGACCTGTCTCTGTCTCATTAGTGTGATGTCAAACTCTAATCACAAAAAGTGAAAGTGGGGCTTGGCAGTGTCCTTTCTGTTGTCCTCGTGGCAGTATGTAATGAACTTTGGAGGACAGTGCTGACCAGAATACCACAGTTGTAAATTAGCAGCCGTGATGTTCTCCAGCACCACAGTGTGCATACGAACAATGCATCTGACCAGTGAAGAGGTTTGTAACTCTCCTTTGGCATATCTCAGCTGAGCTCTGCAGCTTTCCAGTAGTTCTGGGTGGAGATGTTGACTGTTGTTTTGCCCAAAACATGGGAAAGGCCTAAAGTGAGGGCAGCAGGGAGAATGAACACCTGAAGATTCCTTGCAGAATTTTGCAGTCAGGGTTCCTGTACAAAGCTGTCTTTCTCAGAAGTTTGCAGCTTAATTTTAGTGATGTTGAGACTCATGGTTTTGTTACTTACTGCACATTGTATGTCAGACACATTTATAACTATGTATGATTTTAATTCATCATACCTCAATACCTAAGGCAGAAATGGAAGACTTAACAGGCTTTTTACTAGATTATGAGCCAACAGTGTGAGCTTGCAGCCCGGAAGGCCAGTGGCATCCTGGACTGCATCAAAAGCAGCATGGCCAGCAGATGGAGAGAGGGGATTCTGCCATTTTGCTCTGCTCTGGTGAGACCTCACCTGCAGTGCTGTGTCCAGCTCTGGAGCCCTCAACACAGAAAGGACATGGACCTGATGCAGCAGTTCCAGAGGAGTGCCACAAAGACGATCAGAGGGCTGCAGCAGCTGTGCTACAAGGACAGGCTGAGGGAGCTGGGTTTGTTCAGCCTGTAGGAGAAGGCTCCAGGCAGACCTAAGAGCAGCACCCTTCCAGTACCTGAAGGGGGCTGCAAAAAGACTGCAGAGGGACTGTTTGCAAAGGCCTGCAGTGACAGGATGAGGGCAATGGTTTGAAATGAGAGAAGAGCAGATTTAGATTAGATGTTAGGAACAAGTTCTTTAGCATGAGGGTGGTGGAACACTGCAACAGGTTGCCCAGGGAGGCAGCTGAGGCCCCGTCCCTGGAGATATTCAAAGTCAGGCTCGCCAAGACTCTGAGCAACCTGCTGTAGTGGATGATGTCCCTGCAGACTGCAGGGGGGTTGGACTAGAAGACCTTTGGAGGTCCCCCTCCAACCCAACTCATTCTGTGATGCTGTGTTGTTAGTATGTGTTTTGGAATTTGTCTTACAGTTGCTTGTTTGAATGGTAGAGGCCAGACTGTGCACATCAAACTTCTCATTATTTTCTGAACCATTTCTGATAAGATGTTGGATGTAGGAAGGGTCTGGCACTCAATAACTCCGTTTGTATTTGATAGATATTTGCCACACAGTTTTAAGCTCCAAAACCCATAAAAACCTCCAGGAAAAATCTCTGTTTCTTTCATGAAGGTTCTTGAGCTCATTTTGTAATTGATTTTTATTTCATTTTAATTTTTAATTAAATTCTTTCCCCTCTGAATGGTAGATTGCAAGTTCTACAAGAAGTTTGCAAGCAAATAGTTTTCACAGTGTGGGACACTCAAAAGGACATAACAGATCAGCAGTGGCTAGGAATGTAAGCTGGTGCCAGGTGAGTAGCCAGCTTTCATTCCTTGCCCATAGCTAATGTCAAAGGGTCAGAAGTGCTCAGATCTGCTTTATAAAACAAACTGAGTGTGGCAGTGTGCGTGTTTGCAGAACTGAAAAGGCTTGCTCACATTCATCATCAACTGTGAAGATGACTTTTTACTTGGATATTTAGATACATACACACATTGTTTATTTTGTACTTGGATATTCTTTCATCTGATGACTGCTTCTTGACAGTACTTTCCCTGAGTCATTCATTTAAAAGATCTCACTTCAAGCAAACACCACTTTTTACAGATCATTACTATTCTTTTTCCCTTTGATATTAGACACCTGTTTGCATGTAGCAAGAGGCTTTTTTGGCTTCTGCTTCATCAGGTCCCTGTTACAATAATGTGCAAGTTGAGGAGATACACTTAAGATCTTGTTTGGTATCCAGATAGAGCTGTAAGCCTTTAATTGCATGCTACAGCAGTCTTCCTACCTGTGCTGACCAAGTTTGGTGGGTACTGGTGTGATGAGAGAAAGGGGGTATGCATCAGTGCTGTGTTCTTGTATGCCTTGTTACACCAACCCTATGGCTCATGTTCCCATCTCACTCTAAATACTGCAAAATATGTTGTCTGCTGACTTAATCATCTAACATGCAGTGGGGGTGGTTGAAGTCGTGGCAGTCAAGCAAGTCCAGAGGAGGGTCACAAAGATGATATAAGGGCTGGAGCACCTCTGCTGTGAGGATAGGCTGAGGAAGCTGGGGTCATTCCGTCTGGAGAAGAGAAGGCTTCAAGGAGACCTTAATACTGCCTTCCAGTCCCTGCAGAGATCCTCCAGGAAGGCTGCAAAGGGACTTTTCTTGAGGGTGTCTAGAGGCAGGACAAGGGGGAATAGTTTCAACTGAGGGAGAGAAGGGTTAGACTGGATCTTAGGAAGAAGTTCTTCAGTGTGAGGGTGGTGAGACTGGAATAGGCTTCCCAGGGAGGTTGTGGATGGCTGCTGCCTGGGGGTGTTGAAGGCCAGGTTGGATGAAGCCTTAAGCAGGTAAGTCCCGTTGAGAGGTGTCCCTGCTGTCATAGTTTAAAGATATTTGGGGAGGTAATTTTTTCAAACTGTCCACACCTGCCCATAGTGGGGAGGTTGAAGTAGATGATCTCTGAAGTCCCTTCCAAACTAAGCTATTCCAGGATTCTGTGATCCTCTCTACTTCAATACTTGTTGGTAGGTCATGTTTACATACCATTTTTCATACATGAATTACCAAGTAGGTGAGTGTTAGAATTGTTACTCAGAGCGCAGATGATTCACTATTGATAGAAGGTGGTGTTCCTTTCTGAGAGCAGTGAGCTTACTTGGAGTGTTCAGTGTTACCATTGTCTTTCCAATGACAATGATTTGGGGTTTGTTTTCTTTTTTAGCAACTAAGGATCATTCCAGCAAAACACTTTGGTAATCCACCACCAAACTTTGCAAGCTTCTGGTTTTCTATTGGCCAAACCTGTTGTATAGACAAGAGCAATATGATCTAGCAACAGTCACTGGCAGCCCAGAAAGCAGCTGCGTGCTGGGCTGCATCCAAAGCAGAGAGCACAGCAGGACAGGGAGGGGATTCTGCACCTCTGCTCTGTGAGAACCCACCTGCAGCACTGCCTCCAGTTCTGGTGTCTCAGCATAAGAAGGACATGGAACTGCTGGAGTGGGTCCAAAGGAGGCCACAAAAATGATCAGAGGACTGGAGAACCTCCCCTGTGGGGACAGGCTGAGAGAGCTATGGCTGTTCAGCCTGGAGAAGACAAGGCTCTGGGGAGACCTTAGAGCAGCCTTCCAGTACCTGAAGGGGACTACAGGAGGGCTAGGAAGGGGCTTTTTACAGGGGCTTGTAGTGATAGGAGTGGGACAACGGCTTTGAGTTGGAAAAGGGGCAATTGAGACTAGATTAGGAAGAAATTCTTTACAGTGATGGTGGTGAGTCACTGGAATAGGTTGCCCATGGACATTGTGGACGCTTCCTCCCTGGAGGTGTTCAACGCCAGGTTGGATGAGGCCTTGAACAACCTGGTCTAGTGGGAAGTGTCCCTGCCCATGGCAGGGGGGTTGGAACTGGATGATCTTTAAGATCTCTTCCGACCTAAACCATTCTATGAATGTGTCAATCACCTGTCTTTGGAGGAGGCAGATTAGCATCCTGTAAAGAGCAAAAGACTGAGATTAATGACGGAGTTTTATGCTGAATCGTAGTATTGGCAAATTCTCATTTACATGAAAAATTTGTTGTGAAAGGGTTTTTTTTGCACTTTTAATGAAAATATTGTACATTGGACAGGGAAATGTGGACAAGGAAATTACTTAAATGCTAGTAGGGAAAGTGAAGGGTTTAGATCTCCTAGGTATTGTGTGTTTCAGTATTCAACTTTGATGTTGTATATATTCTGGACTCTGTGATAGCTTTTTTGCTTCTCCTTGCTTGTGCATTTTACGGGTTCTGATGTTGTGGCCACGATAGAACAGACTGAATTACTCAATGTTGAGAACATTGTTAATTTTCTGGCTCATTTTCACATGGAGATCATCTTTTATTTCGCCTCTCCCTCTTTATTCTTGATTCAGTTGTTAGTAAGGTTTACTGAGCAAAAACACTGGCTGTATTATGGGAAGAAATCTAATCAAGTCAGCACCAAGGGACAGTCCTTCAGAGTCTTCCCTAGTGGCTGTGAGCCAGACTGGAGGTTACTACGAGGTTACTCTGTCTGACTTGAACCAAAATACCCCTCTACATTTGAAAAGATTGCTGGCAGCCCTGTGTATGTGTAACAGAAGCCTCATTAATATAAGCTCCCAACATACTTACACCTGTTGTACTAGCCCCCAGCACAGGGCCTGTGTTTCCTATTTTAAACACTTTGCATGTCTGGCTGCATTCCCTTCTGTCTGCAGTTGCTGTAGCGTGGTTCTGCAGAGCAGCTCCTATGCAATCCCTCCAGGGAATGCAGAAGGCTAAATAAAGTGATGGCAGATGTCAGGGGGCTTTGCCAAAGGCTCTTTTTCAATTTAGATGGTTTGAAAGATTCATTGGCTGATCCAGACTCACGGATACAGCAGGAATCTCGTTTTAGTCACAGCTTTTAAGTGTTTCTGTAATACCCACTCCTTTCTCAGGTATTGGTGCAGAGAATTTCACTGAATTGTGTGGGAAATCCTTTATTGACAAAACACTCATCCCACAACCCAGACCTCCTGTTCATGGGTAGAGTTAACTCCTCTGAGAGTCGAATCACTTGAAAAGTACAGCACTTCCTGAGGGCTTTTACCTGGCATGGCTCGGGGTTCCAATAAATCATTTGACAGCAAAATGACTCAAAGGTAAACTTCTCCATTTGTATGGAATACCTGTTCAGCACATTCGAGAATATGGATTTACCTCAAAAGTTCTAGATCACAGTATCACAGAATGTTAGGGGTTGGAAGGGACCTCCAGAAATCATCCAGTCCAACCCCCTGCCAGAGCAGGATCACCCAGGACAGGTCACACAGACACACATCCAGGTGGGTTTTGAAAGTCTCCAGAGGAGACTCCACGACCTCTCTGGGCAGCCTGCTCCAGCACTCTGGCACCCTCACAGTGGAAATGCTTTTCCTCAAAAGCTTTTCCTCATCTTTCTTAAAACCAAGAAAAGGATCAAGAGCAGTATCACATACAACTGCTGATTTAGCAAAACCTTATCATAGCCACTGAGCTGTGTACTTGCTGCTTGCCTAGCTTGGTCATAAAATCCTAGAATGTCTTAAGTTGGAAGCGACCTCAGAGCTCATCTACTGTAGCCTTCCCACCATGGACAGGGACACCTCTCAACTGGATTTGGCGGCTGCTGGAGGCCTCAATGCATTGGGAATGGTGTCTGTCAGTACTTCTATGCCCTGGCCATATTTGACATAGAGGGACACTGAGTTTGCTCAAGGGCAGTGAATTATTCCCCCAGCCAGGTCCAAAGATGCTGCCTAGAAGTGGACAACATATTCTCAGCTGCCACAGATCAGTCTCCAGGGACATCCTTTTGGTAGTTGGGTGGCTTCTGTTACATCATAGAATCAGAGAATGGTTTGGGTTGGAAGAGACCTCCAACAGTCAGCTAGACCAACCACCCTGCAGTCAGCAGGGACATCCTTCACTAGAGCAGGTTGCTCAGAGCCTTGTCCAACCTGACCTTGAAGATCTCCAGGAGTGGGGATTCAACTACCTCCCTGTGCAACCTGTTGCAGTGTTCCAGCACCCTCATGCTAAACAGTTTGTTCCTCACATCCAATTTAAATCTGCTCTGCTCTCCTTTCGAACCATTGCCCTTTGTCATGTCACTGCAGACCTTTGCAAACAGTCCCTCTGCAGCCTTCTTGGAGCCCCTTCAGGTTACAGGCAGACTGCTCTTGTTACTGCTCCTCTATGATAAATCAAAGGTTGAGTGTTTTCTTATTAACCCTCTGGAGAAGGAATTCAAGAGCCAGCCATGAAAACACTGACATGAGTGAGTAAAGTTCTTCATGTCTAAACATCTTCAGGGTTGTAGCCTGCTGTAACAAAGGACTAGTCTGAACCCCATGTCTGTAAATTTTCAGCATGACACTGTATCAACACAGACTCTTTATGCAGATTTAAGGCAGTCTAGTTGGAAGAGTGAGTTCATCTGTATCATTTCTACCCTATCTTGTGTCTGGACTTTGTTCTGCCTGTGGGTTCCCATTGGCCACATCTGACTGAGGCTAAAAATTATTTTCTTGTACATTTTTGTATAATCCCTATATTTTAAGGAAAAATACACGTGAGTCTTTCTTCTTTCTTAATAAACTGAGTGACAGGTTAAAACAAATTCCTTCAGCTGTTCAGAATGGTGCACAGATGTACTGGCACATTTCAGAGCAAGTTAAAGAGAGAGGGGAGTGTTATGTCATCAAAGCAGCAGCTGAGGAGGAGCTGTTCTCTGACCACTAAAGCAAAATAAAGCAGTGCTAAGATGGTGGCTTTGAGAAAAAGAAGCCAAGCCTGGTTTAGTGCTCAGATGAGATATGGAAGCAGCAACAATAGAGAGAAAAATCTTACTAAAGAAAAAATGTGGGGAAAATATAAAGCTTACTGTGGAGTGAAAGAGCAATGCTGAACAGGTGGGGAAAAGCAGAAAATCAGTTTGGGACATAAAGCAGAAAAGGGGTTAAAAAGAAAACTTATAAAAGCATTACATTTGCTGTCTTCACAGAGAGAGAGATGTGGAATGAAGAGTAAATAGGCATTGGTTTGAAGACCTTTCTGATACCCAGGCACAGTAATACCAGTGCCAAGTCTTTAACTCTCCTTGTAGATGACACAGGGAGCTCTGCTGCCTTACTGTGTGTCATTTTAAGGCCAAATATCTCATAGTGGCTAACTCAAACTTAATCTCAGGATTCTTAAGTTAAACTATCACATAATATTAGGGGTTGGAAGGGACCTCCAGAGATCATCCAGTCCACCCCACCTGCCAGAGCAGGATCGCCTAGACCAGGCCACACAGGAATGCATTCAGGTGGGTTTTGAAAGTCTCCAGAGAAGGAGACTCCACAGCCTCTCTGGGCAGCCTGCTCCAGTGCTCCGACACTCACCAGAAAGAAGTGTCTCCTCATGTTGAGGTGGAACCTCCTGTGTTCCAGCTTACACCTGCTGTTCCTTGTCCTGTCACAGGGCACCACCAAAGGGCCTGGCACCTTCATCTTGACACCCACCCCTCAGATATTGATAGTCTTTATAGGACTTTGCTTTTAGACTTGTCAGTAAAGAGAATATTCACTTGCATTTAGATGGAGTTTAGGTGCATGTATAGGTAATGGTTATTCCTGAGATGTGCTATGGAGAAAAAGAGAGAGCGGGTCCTAAGGGGATGGTCCAGGATACCTGTGTTATGTAGGTCTTACAGATTGCTCTGAAACACTCATTATCTACTGACAATATATATGGTTCTGTCATATTTAGACAGGTAAAAGTGAGCTGCATACTCTCTCTTCTTATTGTATAAATTAAGGTAATTATTTCTCTGCTTGGAAGTTGTGATGGCAGCATTCAACAGGAGCTATGAAGCATTTGCATGTTATATCTATAACAGAGTAATTTTAAAGGCCTGAAAACAAGGATAATCAGGAGCAAAGGTTGAAATATTTTTATCTAGAAATTTTTCTTTAAATTGCTTGGCTGGGAGAGTAGATGAAACTTTTGTACGTGAAGCTTTCAAGGACTGTGGCAGCTAAATTGGGCAGTCTCAGAGATGTTAAGTCATTGTGCTTCCTCCAGGGTAAAGTCATCCCTTACAAAGTGCCAGTCATGCCCCACTTACTCTTGATTAAAGCTTTCAAAAGAAGTTTGGAGTGGGACACTGTTCTTCTGCTGAAACACATTCCTCACCTGCAGGAAAGACTTTGGAATGCTTGTATTTAATATCTGTATGACCCTGTCTCACTTTTCTCCTTAATAAAGATAACATACACATTTATTATTTCTTCTTTCTTTTTTTTTTTTTTTTTTCTTTTATTAAACAGAAAGAACAGCTTCCTGGGGAATCAAGTTAGAAAGAAGTGAAGCTTGGTCATCCCTGCAGAGGAAAGGACAAGGTATGCACAGCCATCACACTGAAGATTCTTTTCTTGCTTAGGTCTTCATGGGAGGTTACTTCTGGCACTGAGGTTTCAAAATAGTTCTTGGAAACCTTGATAAAGCTGTTTGCAAACTAAGTTCTTTCTTCTGTTTGATTGCTAGATTAAGCAAAGTAAGTATTCCAGTACCTGAAGGGATCCTTCCAATTCCTGAAGGGTTCCTTCCAATACCTGAAGTGATCCTACAGGAGGGCCGGAGAGAGAATTTTTATAAGGTTGTCTAGACACAGGACAAGGGGGAATGGTTTGAAGCTGAGGGAGAGCAGGGTTAGACTGGAGCTTAGGAAGAAGTTCTTCAGTATGAGAGTGGTGAGTCTCTGGAATAGGTTGCCCAGGGAGGCTGTGCCTGTCTTCTGCCTGGGGGTGTTCAAGGCCAGGTTGGATGAGGCCTTAAGCAGGTAAGTCCCGTTGAGAGGTGTCCCTCCCCATGGTGGGGAGGTTGGAGTAGATCTCTGCGGTCTCTTCCAACCTGAGCCATTCTAAGATTCTATGATATTTATATCTTTATAAATATCTCTAAGATACACCTTTAAACTCTGCTGTGCTGCATTGCAGCTGTGTTTCTACAGGTAAATAGCAGTCACATTCATGAACTGGCAGAGGCCACTTAACCATTCTCCCAGCATCAGGCTGAAATCCATCCAGACACTATCAGCGTGTTGAGACTTTAAATGTTACAAGACTTTAAAATAACCATTTAATGGGTTTATTTGAATCACTGCACGTTAAGTGCAGGGCTTGTGCCATTTTCTCCTTTTCTTTGTCATTTATAAGCAAAAGGAGATACAGCAGTGCCTGTTTTGCACTAGGTTTGAAGAGTCTCTTCTCTTACCTTGGTCATCCTGTAGGTTTGTAACTCGAGGAATGCAAAAGCAGCACCACTAACAACTCATTTCTCTCCTTTTTTTTCACTAAAGTCAGTGCATGCTGTTTATACAGCGACTGCTATGAGACTGGCACAAGGCTAGGTGCTGCTTGAGTTTTGAGGTTAAATGTTACTTCATTGAGGCATGAAATTTGTATTGACCATCTGCCCACTGAACCCATTGATCAATAAGCCTCACAGGATCACAGAATGTCAGGGGTTAGAAAGGACCTCCAGGGATCATCCAGTCCAACCTCCTTGCCAGAGCCAGGAACACCCAGGGCAGGTCACACAAGAACGTATCCAGGTGGGTTTTGAAAGTCTCCAGAGAAGGAGACTCCACAACCTCTCTGGGCAGGGGCTGCCCTGCTCCAGGGCTCTGGCAACCTCACCAAAAACAAGTGTCTCCTTGTGTTGAGGTGGAGCCTTCTGTGTTGGTTCTAAGCATCAAATTAACTTTGCAAAGTAACTTAAACCCCACAGGTAATGTGAACAGTGAATCATGCTTGTCCCTAAAGAACAATGTGAGCCACAATGCAAAAGGGCCTGCAGAAACAGCACCAGGGACCTTCATCAATTGATCAAGTTAGCACAAAGTGCTAAAAGGAGAGATGTGCTATGGTGACCTCTCTTTCTGTTTTTTTTGGGGTTTTTTTATTAATGTTGAGAGGAAGACTGTGCAGTTCTTTCTGCAGTACAGAGAGGAACTTCTGGTGCAGGATAATGAATGCTTCTCCTTTTGTCATCCCACTGAAGGTCTCTTTGATTTCCCTTGGCAAATGTCAGGTCACATACTGGCTGCTCATATGCTAAACCTGAAGTCTAAATCATCTTCTTAAGCAACAGAAACTGTCATTTTTCTTTGCAAAGCATTTTTCTGTCTTTGCTTTATGTAACTGGAAGGGTTGTTTCCATTTTCTTTAAGAGCCCTGCTCATTTGACACTCGAGATTCCTTATAAAGGTAGAGAGTGGAATAGAGAATTCTTTTAGCCTCCCCTTGGATCTGTTTCCTTTAACATGAGTTGAAAAGAGGAATGTTATGCATTTCTGAGTCACACCGTAGCAAGGTATTTTATTTTTAATATCATTAGAATTTGAAAAGAAGGAGGATAAACCGCAGCAGAGGTGAAACCAAGTGTTGATAGACTTCAGTTATAGCAAGTGGCTATTACCTTTTGATGGGATGCTATCACGGATCCTTCAAAGAAGGTGGTGATGTGGAGAGTGTGGAGAATGAGTTGAATGCTAGGGAAAAGCTGTTGATTTTTATGGACAGTGTATATTAAAAATACATCATCCTCAACCTAAGAAATTCCTGGGAATATGTCCATAGGAAGAAAATCAGAATCTGTACTTCTTCTGTCTGTCTTGGGTTGTGTCTGCAAGAGTGCAGCCCTGAAGAGCTGTGTCTTAGCATAGGTAAAGCCCATACCTTGTGTTTCATTGTGCCTGATTCCTGCCCATCTTAAGGGTGATAGTCTAGCATTAATAAT
This sequence comes from Ramphastos sulfuratus, assembly GCA_013399055.1. Classification (NCBI taxonomy): domain Eukaryota; kingdom Metazoa; phylum Chordata; class Aves; order Piciformes; family Ramphastidae; genus Ramphastos; species Ramphastos sulfuratus. The sequence continues at coordinate 30,544 of WBNM01016606.1, read as the reverse complement.
CTGCTTCCTCTCTACTCTTACATGTCTGCAGGAAGTTACAGATATATCTTGCTGATCATAGAATCATTCAGGTTGAAAAATCCCCTTGAGATCATCACGTCTAACCATGAACCCTGCTCTACCCAGGTCACCACTAAAACATAGCACTAAACACCACATCTAAACAACCATTAAAGACATCCAGGGATGATGACTCCACCACCTCCCTGGGCAGCCTCTTCCAATGGATCTTTTAAGTCAAACTTACCAAATTTAACCATTTCTTAGCAAAAAATGGCTGCAGAATGTGGAGTCAGTGGTTGTGAAATTCATGCTGGCAAGGCCTTTGACTTGCAGCTTCTGCCAAACACACCTGAGAGAGAAAAAAGAACTTTTGCAGATATTTCAGGTCATTAGCTATGCCAGTCTCACCCTAATGAGCAGTGAATTAAAGAGCTGCCTGGGTTAGCTCCAGTGCAAGGGATTTGGTGCGCAGAGTGTATCCATTAGAAACATAGAATGTTTTGGGTTGGAAAAGACCTTTAAAGATCATCTAGTTCCAACCTCCTGCCATGGGCAGGGACACCTCCCTGGTGAGATCAGGTTGCCCAAGGCCCCATCAAACCTGGTCTGACTACTTCCAGGCTCCAGAACCTGTGCCAGTGCCTCACCACCCTTGTGGTGAAGAATTTCTTCCTAATGTCCAGTCTAAATCCAGCTGCTTCCAGTTTGAAGCCATCACCCCTTATGTTGCCACTCCATGCCTGAGTAAAAAGTCCCTCTCTAGCTCTCTTGTAGCCCTCTTCAGGTACTGGGAGGCTGCTGTATGGTCTCCCTGGAGCCTTCCCTTCTCCAGGCTGAACAACCCCAACACTCTTCAGCCTGTCTTCATAGGAGCTTTCCTCCTGAGTTAGAACTTGTACTCTAAGTGATCTAGTGATTAATCCTAATGCATCCTAGTCCAAGTGTTTTAGGTACATTTTAATCAAACTAGAGAGCTTGAGATGCAGAGTATTTTAAAACACTTTAATGAGTTTGAAGAGAATATGAAGATGTCCACACCTCGTCTTAATCTCTCAAAGCCAGGATCTTAGTGTGGTTAAGTATCCTGTTGCTGACAAAACCCCAGTTTAGGGAAGGATCTGTGACTTCTGCTTTGTAATGAGGTCCTCTATAATAATAACTTGCACAGTGGGCAGTTGAACTCAAAATAGGCACTTGTTAGAGGGGGCACTTGTGTCAGTTAGAGAAAGAGGTGAAAAGTGCCCTCCTTGTTCCCAGAAGGTTGAGCTGAAGGTCACACTCCCTGCAGTGTCTACATTCTTACATGGCCTTACGACTAAAGATTCTCAATGCTGGTTTGTGGATGTAAGGAATCTCTTCTCCTCAGCTTGTAGAGGTAGGATCATAATATTTCACAGGTGTTGAAGTGAAGCACGGATGTGAGTAGTTTAAGATGTGCAGCCTCAAAAGCTGAGGCTGGATATTTGAAAGCATTCAGCACGAGTCAGCTCATCTTGTAACGTTTACAGGGAGCCCAGCAGCCACATTGCAGTTGGCCTTTGAACATCTGACTGTTTACTTTAGCATCTAAAGAAGCCAGGAGCATTGCACTTACTTTTCTGAAAACCTGACCCGAGATGATGAAGGAAATGTGTGGCACAGTTGTGAAATGATCCATCTTGCTCAGATTTCTGCATACCCAAAGGACCACTTTCCTTCCCACCTGATTCTCTGCTCTTTTCCAAAGACTTGTTTTGCTGAGTGTTTGGAAGACAATGCAGCTCATCTGTGAACTGCTTTCATTCAGTTTTTCTCTTTTCTTTCTCTTGGTGCAAGCTGTAATAGAGGGGTCTCTAAGGCACTACTTTCAGAAAGTCCTGTAGTGCACATTAGACAATACTGAGTCCTTAACCAGGACTCGAAAAGCTTGCTGGATAATCCCTCTTTTGAGGCCTTGGTTATCTCAAATCACAAACTCTTGACAGGTCTCAGAAATCTGCAAGAGTAGGTCTCCCCAGTTGTGATATATCCCAGGAGATCCTTGAGTGCATTTATTGAAGAGAAGCTCCCTATGAGCTAGCAGTGCCCACATGCAACCCTGTGCTTGGCTGCATCCAGAGGAGTGTGGGGGACAGGGCAAGAGAGGGGATTCTGCCCCTTGACTCTGCTCTGCTGAGACCTCACCTCCAATCCTGGCTCCAGGTCTGATGTCCCCAGCATAAGAAGGACACAGAGCTGGTGGAGATGTCCAGAGGAGGCAAAAAAGATGATCCAAGGAAGGGGTGGAGCATCTCTGCTATGAGGACAGGCTGAGGAAGCTGGGGTTGTGCAGCCTGGAGAAGAGGAGACTTCAGGGGGTTGTTAGAGCTACCTGCCAGTACCTGAAGGGATCCTACAGGAAGGCTGCAGAGGGACTTTTCCTGAGGGTGTCTAGAGACAGGACAAGTGGGAGTGGTTTGAAGCTGAAGGAGAGCAGGGTTAGACTGGATCTTGGGAAGAAGTTCTCCAGTGAGAGGGTGGTGAGACTCTGCAATAGGTTAGCCAGGGAGGTTGTGGCTGCCTCGTGCTTGGGGATATTGAAGGCCAGGTTGGATGAGGCCTTGAGCAGCCAAGTCTTTTTGAGAGGTGTGCCTGCCTATGGTGAGGAGATTGGAGCAGAGGAGCTCTGAGGTCACTTCCAACCTGAGCCATTCTGTGTTTCTGTGCTAATTAAAGTTTATGGCTTGAGAAATAAGAAGTCAGAGGGAATATCTCCCAGTGCTCTTCCCTGAGTTTTTCTAAAGGATAAATATTTATCACTGAGAAGCCTTTCTGATGATCGAATTCACTGTGAGTTCTGTATTTGCCAGAAGGCCTAGAGGAACACACTTGAACTTCCTGCTGGAAGAGTGCAGTCTTTAGCACCCTCAATATTAAGCTCATTTGAGCCAGGGTTCCCTGCTGATGTTACTGAAATGAACTTGAATCAATCCTGAACAGAGACTTTAATAAACTGAATTATGGGCCCTAGTGCTGGATCCTTCATAGGAGGAGAGTGAGCCTAGAAGGATTGATTTTTCTCATGCTCAGCAGTTCTTCTGCTGTTTCTCCCACTTGTTAGCAATATATAATTTTTAAAAACTTCAGTTTGTAAAGTTCCCAGCAGTCTTTCTGTGTCTGAGTGGAATATTTTTAGATCATTCACAGATACTTTTTCCTCATTTTAACAAAATGCCTTTTCTTCTTCTTTTTTTTTTTTTTTTTTTCCTTAATAGGATTCTGGCCTATTTTTGTTTGGTTTATTTTCCCCTTAATAAGATTCTGGACTCCCAAAACTAATTTAGAGGTGGAAACTTCCTTCCTTTTGTAATGATGGCACAGCTCTTGTCAGTCCTACCAGATGGGGAAGACGAGCCAGAAAGTACCATGGATACTCAAGCAATGTTATTCTTTTTTCATGCTTTCTGTAAGGAGGTAGATGCTTTGTTTTTGGCCTTAATATGGCATAGTAAGACCTGGCCTGTGTTTAGAATAATTCAGAGTTGTTTTTTATAAAAGTTCTTGGAGAGGTGTAGAGAATTCTCAACATTCCTGCAAGTGTGTGAAAGGGGGAGCGCACAGGAGCAGTTTGCTGTTCATACATGAAGAAAGATTGCAGGCAGGAGGCAGAAACTAATACTGTTGCTAATATTTCTCCAGGTTTGTGTTCTAACTATATAAATTACAGCAGGGTCCACAGGTGGCCTCTTGTATGTGGCCTGCAGCCTTCTGACCTCCTTCTAGAAGGTGACCTTGTGGTTTGCTAGGTTAGCTTTCCATGAGTCAGTTGTTACTGGGAGCCCACTAATGCCTCTGCACAGCACTACTGCAGGACCTTTATGGGAACTCCCAAATGCTGCGGTGTGTACCACAAAGACCACTGGCCAGAGGAACGTGCTGTCATAGCGTGAGAGGGGCTTAACCACAAAATATTTACCACTGAAAAAAACCCAAGCCAACGAACATAGCTGAAAGCAGCATTTTCCTTTAGTGCTCTTTGCATTGAGATTTCACACTGGCTGCAGAGAAGGTTCTGTACAGTGTTGGTTCTCCAAAGCAGATATCAAAGATTAACCAGTTCCTTGCCACTGCTCACTAGTGATTAGTGGAAGGTGTCCTTGCTTACTGCAGGCAGCATGGAACTAGATGATCTTTGAGGTCCCTTTCAACCAAAACCATCCTATGATTCTCTTAACATTGCATACACTATGGATCACAGCCTTTTTAACTGTGCTGGTTAGGGGTGAGTATAGATGAAGATAAATTCACGCTGGCATATTTGGCCCTAAAAACATTTCTGCAAATCTGGAATGGTTCCTGTTATTAAAGAACCATTTTTGGAAACCTAAGGACCTGTTTCAGCAGCTCTAAAGTCAGTGTTTTGGATGAGTGCAGGTGCACATGTAATTATGAATTTAGAGTGGATCAGGAATCTTTAAGAACTAAAACAGCTTCAGTGCAGAGGATAATTTCTCAAAAATAATGGCTACAGAATGACTGGGTAAATTTCTGCCCTAACCTTCATAATGTAAGGGGAAAAAAAATTCACTGTGAGGGTGATAGCACTGGCACAGGCTGCCCAGTGGAGTCTCCTTCTCTGGAGTCATTCTAAACCCACCTGGATGTGTTCCTGTGTGACCTGCCGTGGGTGATCCTGCTCTGGCAGGGGGCTTGGACTGCATGATCTTCGGAGGTCCCTTCCAACCCCTAACATCCTGTGATTCTGTTAATTACTAAGGCTTAGCACTATGGTTTAGTGGTGACCTTGGATTGACCTAATGATCTCGAGGGTCTCTTCCAACCTGAATGACTCTAGGATTCCATGATAATACATCAGCCCAGTCGCTGGAACATTAGAAAGCAGGAAGCAGCTCTGTGAGTCTGAGCGCTGCTAAGGCCGCTTCGAGGACTCAGGAAGATGTTTTTTAGTGGCACATTTCTCTGCCTCTCTGTGCAGCCATTACACAACACACAGCATGTTAGCACCAGCTCTTGTGTATCATGGCTCAGGTTCCCATGCTTTCCTGGCACGATGGATATTCATGAGACTCGTGACATTTCCCTGCATCTGCTCTGCTAACAGCTCTCCTTTGGAAGCAGCACAGGGACACGTTTTGCGTCTAACTGCTCCTCATCCGCTTGTGTGATGGCTTTGTGACACCTAGTGGATAAATTGATAGTAGGGCCCATGTAGATTGCCTCAGGCCTTCTAGATGCTCTTGAAATAGATATTCTGGCCTGGAAGGTCTTTTGATGTTGCATAGAGACCTTGCTTTCTTAGTTGCTTCCTCTTCTTTTTTCTTTCTCATTTTGCTCACGGAATAAGTTACTCATAGCCAGGTGAACAAATACCCAGCACCAGTCTAGAAGAAATTCCAAGGAGGCAGTAAATGTTTGAAACAGCATCCAATTCTGGTGTCCCCAGCATGAGAAGGACACAGAGCTGTTGGAGTGAGTCCAAAGCAGGGCCACAAAGGTGATCCAAGGGCTGGAACACTTCTTCTGTGAGGATAGGCTGAGGGAGCTGGGGTTGTTCAGCATGGAAAAGACTCCAGGGGGACCTTAGAGCTGCCTGCCAGTACCTGAAGGGATCCTACAGAAAGGCTGCGGAGGGACTCTTCCTGAGAGCGTCTAGAGACAGGACAAGGGGGAATATGGTTTGAAGCTGAGGGAGAGCAGGGTTAAACTGGATCGTCTCACCCAACAGATTCTAAATGCTAAAGTCTTTCAACATCCCAGAGCAGGAACAAAACAGTATCTTCTGTGATAGTAAGAAAAGATTTTAGTAGGTTTTAAATAGGAGTTAAAAGGAAGTGTAAGACACATGAATTTGGAGAGAAGAGTTGATGTATTTTTCATATTTGAGGAACTGGAATGGAGTTGTGCAGAGGATGGGAAGAAACTGGTTTTAAAGACCCTCTTCAAGATTTTAGGTTTCAGCTTGTCAGTCTTCAGAGAAAATGTGTTGCATATTTGTACTCCCAAGAGGCTTCAGAATCAGAAAACATGATATTAAACTGTGTCTTTAACACCAGCTGAGAAGGCATTCTTTTCCTGTACCTTTCTGGTTGCTCATCCTAACAGTTCTCCTGTAACTTTTATTTATGTCAAATCAGGGCCTGTAGCAATAGCATCATGAATAATGGACACAAAAGAGGAACACACCATCACGCTCTGGCAAAGATCTGCTCCCTCTCTACCACCTGAAGCCCTGCTTTAAACCTGTTAATGAACGTTTAAGCAGTGAAAGCTTTAGTCTCAGGTAAAAATATGACACTAGAGTCAATCTACAAGGAGCTCTGGTCACCTGAGAAGACAAAAGGTTGTACAGAGGGAGCCCTGTGCCTGGGCACCTGAGCTTCTTTGTCTGTAATTCATGAGGAGTGCTCCTGTGCCACGAGTGTCAGATCGATGTCACCACCCTGGTCACCCCACTGCACTCCAAGGGCCTTTGGGTTTGATGCACGAGTACAAATAGTCAAATTGGGCTCTAGCAGTGAAAACGACAGGGTTTGGTGGTTCTTGTCTCATATTTTCAGAGTGCTGCTGCTCAAACCTGGCCTGGGTACTGCACTAGGCTTTGTGTTTGGTGGGTGCTGAGACTGGTGCAGCTGGGCTGTGTGTGAGCCTTCTTTTCAGGGTCTTTGTTGTGCCTGCAGTGTGGAGTACTCCAGTTGGAAAGTAACTGATCAGAGAGGTCCACTCCTCACTGAAGGCTAAAAACCTAGCATCCTAGAATGCCTCAGGTTGGAAGGGACTCTTGAAGGTCATCATCTTCTCCAGCCCCATTGCAGTGAGCAGGGACATCTTTAACTAGATCTAAAATTTAAAATAAATATTTTTTTAAATGAAAATTACTGCAATTTAAAATGAAAGCCTGATGACACAATGGGCAAAGGACAATTCTTAACCAACTACAATTGTTGGCAGCAGCTGCATTTCTGCAAAATGCATTTTAGTTCCATGTCGAGGCTTAGAACATGCCTGATAAACATTCCATCTTGGTGCTTAATTACTGTTAGACTTGTCCATACTGGCGTATTGCAGGTCTGTTAAAAAGGAAGAAATTCCCAAGAATTTAAGTTTATTTCAGAGTGAAAATTCAGTTTTCCAAAAATGAAAATTTGTGGGTTGGGGTTGGAGATGGCAGTTTTGAAGAAGGTATCAGCTGAATGTTGTTTTCCCAGTATTGTGACTGTGATTAATGTTGTTTTCCTGGTTTATGTAAGGACCTGACTTCCTGTCAGTGGTGTCACCTAGGTTAGGTATGACACTCTGTGGCACATAATAAAAAGCCAAATCTAGTCGACTTTGAGGTCAAACATCTATTTAAGATGCTCTGCGTAGTGAAGGGGTTGTCCATCCAAAACTGCTTGAAACCATTACTTAGATAGTTGCTTGTGTGATGGCCAAGTGCTTAGTTAGACAGGAAGATTGTGATTCTGTTCTCTGCATCAGTGAGTGTGCCAAGTGGCATTTTCTGTTTCCACAGGGCTTGAGGGGAAATGGGAAAGACACTGCTTTGAAAAGTTGAACATCACCTAGACAAGCAAAGATAGAAATGCTCAATTNGTGTGTGTGTGCCAGTGGACTGGTGTACTGGCTGATCTCTGGAGGTCCCTTCCAACAGATAAGGTTCTGTGATTCTGTGTAGTTTAAGTGTCACATTTTTTGTTCAAAGACCTTAAACAAATCCAGTTGAGTGACACAAGTTCAAGTCTTTCAGAAAGAAGGTTCAATGTTCAACATCTTAAAATAAATATCTGAGGGGTGTTGTTGATAATTCTTTTGTTTGTTTGTTTTTATGGGTTTGTTTGAGGTTTTGTTTGTTCGTTTGTTTGATCATGGAGATAAATTAGAAGTGTTTAGGAAATCCTTCCTTTATATCCCTTTTAAGTACCTCTAAGAAGATAAAATAAACCTGACACATTTTCTTAGCTCTTAACAAGGAGCAATCCCTAATTTTTCACAGCTTCATCTCCTCTTGCAGACACTCATCTCCCAGACAGTCCAGCCCTGGATGTTTTGCTTTTAGGCATGGTGAGGTATCAAGAGTGACCTGCAACATTTGTTTCACACAAGGCTGACCTCACAAGTGCATGGTGGGTTTGCCACTTCCACACAGGTTTCATCTCCCCTGGATGCAGGCCTCACTGTGGTTTCTGTGCACTGGGCTCTGGTAATCATCATTTCTGCTGTGGAGAGCTCAGAAATGCAGCCCAGCATGAGGCCCTGGCAGCCATCTTAGGCCTGGGCAGAAAGCCCAGCAGGCCACATTCCACAGCTCCGCTGGGCAGTGAGTGGAAGGGAACCATGGAAGGGTAGTGCTGAAGTCCTACAGAACAAATAGCTCACGATACACAGGAACAGTTCTTTATTCCTGCTTGAGGTTGTTTCATAAAAATATATCTCCTTCAACATTTACTTTAGAACACAAGGGCAGCATTTGTGGCAGCCAGGGAAGAGGCCTGGGTTTGTTTCTCTTCTTGTGGAAGCTTTGAGAGATTCCAAGTGCTTCCATTTTCTCTTGAACAACTGCTATTAGAGCTTGTTAGCATCCAGAGTACTACCTAAGCAAACCTCACGAATGAAAGCAATAACAGAAATGTTGTCAGTGGGAGTACTGCAGTCTGTGGGAGAAGGCCTGATCTCACATTCAAGCAAAACAGACATCTTCTGATGGAAAACTCTCATTTTCCTGATGCATTCAGATTTGAAGCATTTGTTTAACTCTCAAGGTATTTGACAGCAGTAAGCCTCAGAAATTCCTAACATCCTTGTATGGAATGTGCCTATGATGGTGCAGAACACCTTTGATGTACCCAGCCCCAGCTCTTTGTCTTTGCTGCTAATCAGATCTAGTGTGTCCAGCAGGGATAGGGAGGTTCTCCTCCCCCTCTCTCTGCCCTGGTGAGACCACACCTGGAATACTGTGTCCAGTTCCGCCCCCCCCACCCCCCGGTTCAAGAGAGATAGGGACCTACTGGAGAGAGTTCAGTGGAGAACTATGAGGATGACTGTGGTACTTAAACATCTCTGCTGTGAAGAAAGACTGAGAGACCTGGGGCTGTTTGGTCTGTAGAGGAGAAGGCCGAGAGGGGACCTTATCAATGTCTTATCAGTATCTGAGGGGTGAATGTCAAGATGAAAGTGCCAGGCTCTTTGGGCTGGTGTCCAGTGATGGCACAAGGAACAACAGGTACAAGCTGGAGCACAGGAAGTTCCATCTCAACATGAGGAAACACTTCTTTATGGTGAGGGTGCCAGAGCCCTGGAGCAGGCTGCCCAGAGAGGTTGTGGAGCGTCTTTTTCTGGAGTCATTCCAAACCCCCCTTAGATGTGTTCCTGTGTGACCTGTCCTAGATGATCCTGCTCTGTCAGGGGTGTTTGACTGGTTGATCTTTGGAAGTCCCTTCCAACCCCATACCTTCTGTGATGCTGCGATTAAGCTCTTCCTATTGTTCTGATTCCCATTGTTTGATACCAGAGTAAACCTCTTCTGTAAGATGCCAGGTGGGCAATAATTTTTATGGAGGAATTTCCTTGCCTTTAGCATGGGTGCAGAGGGGAGTAATGAAGCTCCTGTGTGGGTCTGAGCAGTCAGGCTACAGTATGTGAGACAGCATTATTGGAGCTAGTGTATTTGTAAGGTTTTTGGTTGGGTTGCCTGGTTTTTGGTGTTTTTTTCCCCCATACATAAAATGTTCAGATTTTAGGAACATACATAAATTATTGCAGAGCTGAGAGATACTATCCAGAAAGTTCTGACTCATTTCACAGCTTCTCCTTTTTTCCCAAGTGTTTGCAAACAGTTAGATAATGCCTGATTTCAGCAAATATATCAAATTATTTACTAAGCAGAACCTTGTCACAGTCCCTGTGGTGTTCTCTGTGATAAAGAAAGATGAAGAGAAATGATTTTAATGAAACTACTATTCAATGCAGTAATGGCTCCTAAATTCTCTTCTGATGTGTGAGGTTTGCTAAGGATCCAGAAATGCTGCCTGTGCCTCATGACTTGTGCTGTGGAATGTCAGGACCTTCTTGGAGTTGGAATAGATGACCTTTGGAGGTCACTTCCAACCTAGACCATTCTGTGATTCTATGATTTCTCAAAGCCATTGGTGCCAAGCTACTTCAGTAGCTTGTGAGTTGCTCCTCTTAAGTCTCCTGATGACTTTGAGGAAATTATTTAGTTATATAGTTACAAGTATGTTCTATTTAGTTAAAATGTGTTTCAAGATACTGTAGGTGAAGTATTTCGTACATTGACCCCAGGAAACCAAATCCTTCCCTCCAGTAAATAACTGATATCTGAAATCTCTGGGTAAGTTACCTACCACAGTGTTGCTGTGGCACAGTGCTGTCCTGAAAGCTTGATGTGGCAGTTCAGTTTCCTGCCCAGGGCTGGATTAGGTCCTGAATTCAGCTGGAAAGCTTCTTTGGCCCCAGTGTCCACTATAGCATGTCCTCATCCATTTTCTTTTGCCATTTTCACTTTTGCTAGCTAATCTCTGTGACCACTTGAATTGTAAATAAATAGTCTGTAGGAGCAGAGTGGTGACTCTGCACTGCTTTGAAGGCTGGAGGATAATCATTGTATGGAGAGATGCTGGAAACAACTGATCTGTCCTGTGTATAAGTCCTCGGCCTTGCTGGGGAACCGCCCCACCATGTCTCTGGCCTCTGAGCCATCTTTTTGCGTGGCGTGATCATGGTGCGCTACCTAGAGCAGCACACCGCGGGGGGGGACACACACACATTCAATGTCTTCCTGAGGTTTTGCATTTGTAAAGCACGCTGAGGCTTTGGGTGGAAAGTGCTTTGAAATGGCAAAAGGCTTGTTCTGTGCTTTTCCTGAGCAGCCCGTTGGTGAGAGCTGAGAACAGGCTGAGGGAGCTGGGACTCTTTAGCCTGGAGCAGAGGAGCCTGAGGGCTGTGCTCATTCATGTAAATAAAGATGTTGGGAGGATGGAGCCAGGCTTTGCTCAGTGATGTCTGGTGACAGGACAAGGGGCAGTGGGGGCAAGCTGGAGCAGAGGAGGTGTCACAGGAACAGAAGGGAAAACCTTTTCCCCATGAGGGTGCCAGAGCCTTGGAGCAGGCTGCCCAGAGAGGTTTTGGAGTCTGGAGGCATTCCAAAGCCACCTGGATGTGCTCCTGTGTGACCTGTCCTGGGTAATCCTGCTCTGGCAGGAAGGGTTGGACTGGAGGATCTTTGGAGGTCCCTTCCACCCTCTAACATCCTGTGGTTCTGTTAATTACTAAGGCTTTTAGTTATATAACAACCCTACTTTCAAACTGTCCTCTTTCCTATTACATCACAGAAACAGCAGACTTGGCCCCATGCCTTTTTAAAGGTAACTGCTGAGGTAATTATTAACATCAGTTCCAAGAGATTTTTTTTTTCACAAAGCAGAGAGAACTAGAATATGGAAATGTCATCTTTTTCCTAGTATTATGCAGTTTCTAAACTAAAACCATGACTTTTGCCAACTAGTTACCGTGTAGAGATGTCTTCTTCATAGAAAGAAAATGAACGTGCATTTTTCTTTCATTAAGTATTTTAAAGTTCATCTCTATTTGCTGATCTAGTCAATTAAAGTAAGTTTATGAGCAGCTTGTGAGAGCAGAAGCCTAATTAATTGGTGTTGGATAAAAGCACATTCTTTCCCACTTTTGTCTGCCACTCAGTTCTGCTAATACCCATAATAGCAGATCTGATAGTAAATAGCATTGCACAAGATTTGGGGTGCTTTGCAAATAATGATCTCAAATAACGTTTCTGAGTGAACAAACAGCTGTTTCTGTGGGGAAATACACATTGAGGCAACATTCTGTTAGAGCAGCACACAGAGAATCTCTGTTCTCACTGTCAAAAATAAGAGAATCCTGTTGAAATGTGCTCTTGTGGCCAAGAAGGCCAATGCCTTTCTGGAGTGTATTAGAAGGGCTGTGGTTAGTAGGTCAAGAGAGGTTTTCCTCCCCATCTACTCTGCCCTGGTGAGGCCGCATCTGGAATATTGTGTCCAGTTTGGGCCCCTCAGTTCAAGAAGGACCTCAGGGAACTGCTTGAAAGAGTCCAGTGCAGGACCACAAAGATGCTGAAGGCAGTGGAACATCTTCCTTATGAGGAGAGGCTGAGGGAGCTGGGGCACTTTAGCTTGGTGAGGAGGAGGCTGAGGGGTGACCTCATTCATGTTGATAAATACGTAAAAGGTGAGTGCCAAGAGCATGCAGCCAGGGTCTGCTTGGTGATGCCCAATGACAGGACAAGGGGCAGTGGGTGGAAAGTGAGACATAGGAAGCTTCATGTAAGCCTGAGGAAAAACTTTTTTCCCTATGAAGGTGACAGAACACTGGAACAGGCTGTCCAGGAAGGTTGTGGAGTCTCTTCTCTGGAGATATGGAAGACCTGTCTGGATGTTATCTTGTGTGATCTGCTCCAGGTGATCCTGCTCTGGCAGGGGGGTTGCACGGGATGATCTTTGGAGGTCCTAACCAGCCCCTAACATTCTGTGATTCTGAGTGAAATGTATGAGAAAAGCAAGGGTGAACATTTTTGAGCCTCCCACCCAGCACTGCACTTCAAAGTGGAAGTGAAGATACATTAAAGATAAGCTGTCAGTCTAAGTCCCTAGAATACATTCAGGCTTTCCAAAGTGTTGCCATTATTTGTGTGTCTATTTTCAGTTGTATCTCTTAGAGGTACTGGAATCAGCTTGGAATGCAGACTCATCATCAAAAGCTTCCAGGTGTGCATGTTTGGGTCTGTGCAGTCTCAAGGAGAAGGATTTGGTGGTGTCAGTTAATGGTAAAATCACCGTGGGCCAGCAATGGTCACTGGCAGCCCAGAAGGCCCAGATGCTGGGCTGCATCCAAAGCAGACAGCACAGCAGGACAGGGAGGGGATTCTGCCCCTCTGCTCTGCTCTGTGAGACCCCACCTGCAGAATTGCCTTCAGTTATGGTGCCCCAGCATAAGAGGGACATGGAACTGCTGGAGTGGGTCCAGAGGAGGCCACAAAGATGATCAAAGGGCTGGTGAACCTCCCTAAAGGGACAGGCTGAGAGAGCTGGAGCTGTTCAGCCTGGAGAAGAGAAGGCTCCAGGGAAACCTTAGAGCCAGGTTGGATGAGGCCTTGAGCAGCCTGGCCTAGTGGAAGCTGTTCCTGTGCATGGCAGGGGGATTGGAACTGGATGATCTTTAAGGTCTCTTCCAGCCTAAACCATTCTATGAACCTAAACCAATTCTATGAATCCATAACTCTATGAACTGTTTTCACTGGGCCATGGATAAAAATTATTTTTATTCTGCCACTCTAAAGCAAATGCTTCTGCAAAAGTCTTGCTTAGAAGTAAATCACACACAGAGCTTTCCTCCAGTGTTGTCTAACGCTGTTACAGAAGCATAGGATTTATTGTACACTGAAAGCACGTTTTGTGAGGTGACTGCACAACACAGAGATACCCTAAAATTCCCTGATGCCTTCCCAGAATTCTAACCACAGCTTCAATACAAATTCTTGGCCCTTAGTAAATAGGCTGAGTTCTGTGACTGCAAGCATAAAGAAGATGTTTTGAAACACTTTCTCTAAAATCCAGAGGTACAAGATAGGAATGTTTTCAGAGGTTTATTCAGAGAATAATAATCCAGAGAGTAATTCAGACCTTGCCAGGAAGCTGGCACTCAGAGAAGTGCAGGTATTGAAACCCTTAAGCACACAGAGAAACTCCTGCTATCTGCTGTAGAGCTTTCCAAATTAGTTCCTTTGACAGTGGTCAGAGAGTGCCTTCTGCTATCAGATTTTGGAAGGTTAATGAGATGTTGAAATTTCTTGGTGCAGTACACAAAGAATGTTTTAATGTATGGACGTTTTGACCCACAAGGGCACTGATGTTACAAGCTGTAATGCTGGAGTTGTACAGGATTTCCTCACATACAGTGGTCTCAGAATGGGCAGAGTCGAATCATTCCTGTTTTGCCCAATAAACAGGCAGGACATCCAGCCTACAGCACCCAGTAACCTCTTGCTAGACGTGATCATAGCATCATAGCCTAAGGTTAGAAGGGATCTCGGAGATCATCTACTCTAACCTCCCCATCATGGGCAGGGACACCTCTCAACTAGACTTGGCTGCTCAAGGCCTCTTCCAACCTGGCCTCCAACAGCCCCAGGGAGGAGGTATCCACAGCCTCCCTGGGCAGCCTATGTCCGAGTCTTACCACCCTCCTACTGAAGAACTTCTTCCTAAGATGCAGTCTATCCCTGCCCTCCCTCAGCTCTCCCTCAGATTCAAACCATTCCCCCTTGTCCTGTCTCTAGACACCCTAAGGAAAAGTCCCTCTGCAGCCTTCCTGCAGGATCCCTTCATGTACTGGCAGGCAGCTGTAAGGTACCCCCAGAGTCTTCTCTTCTCTAGGCTGCACAACTCCAGCTCCCTCAGCCTGTCCTCACAGCAAAGGTGCTCCAGCTCTTGGATCATCTTTGTGGCCTCCTCTGGACTCACTCTCACTCAGCTGTAATGAAATACCTCTGAAGCTGACAGTCTGACATTGCCTTTTCTAGATTAATACATTGACAGCTAATTTGATCAGACATCTGTGTTCTCTTTCCTCCTGTTTCATTTAAAACTGTGCTTGCTCCTTGAAGGTGAAGTACCTGATATCTCTACCTGTCTCTGCGATGCTCTTAACATTTGGGTCCATCTAGAAAAACACCTTTTGGATTTTTTCACTTTATTTTGTGTCTTTCAAACTGTTGAGTCCCCACAGGCCATGGTGTAGCTGTGGTAGTAAAAACTGAATGAGAAAGCTGGTGCTGTGCATGGGGCTGCTTGATTAAAATGCACATTTTCCCTCACCTTAGAATAGTTTTGCTATGCAGTGAAGTGAAATTGATACCTTTGTGTTTTCTCTTGCCTCTCTCTTTTTAGATTCCCCCTATCAGTTATGCTGAAAGCAGTGGCAGATCACTTCAGTTACCCTGAAATACGACCTACAGCCGGGGTGAGATCTGTTTTCTAGTGCAACAGCACCTGAATTTCTCTGTGTGTGGCTGCTGTGGCTGTCATTTCTTGTTTTCTTGAGCTTCTCTGTGTGTGGCTGCTGTAGCTGTCGTTTGTTGGGGTTATTTTAGTTAGCTGTTAAAAAACCCCAACATATATGTCAGCTGATTATTTGCTTTAAAAGTTTGCTTATACAAGGAGAGGCTGTAGGGGGAGCTGGGTCATTCAGTCTGGAGAAGACTGAGGGGAAGTGTTATTGCTCCCTGAAAGGAGGTTGGAGTGAGGCTGGTGTTGGTCTCTTCTCCCAAGTAACCAGTGACAGGACAAGAGGAATTTGGTTTGAGTTGTGCCAGGGGAGGTTTATGTTGGACATTTGGAAAAACTTCTTGAGCGAGAGAGTGGTGAGGGGTTGGAACAGGCTGCTCAGGGAGGTGGTGGAGTCAGCTTCTATGGAGGTGTTCAAGAAGCTGTAGATGTGGTACTTCAGGAGATTGTTTAGTGGTCATGGTAGTTGGGTTGCAGTTGGACTCGATGATCATAGAAGTCTTTTCCAGCCTTCATGATTTTATGATTCTACAAAGCAGTATTTACATTGCACTGTGGACTGGTATCTCAGTTATTTCCACTTCTTGAATGAGAAGTTTTGTGGTCTGTCATACCAGATGGTGGGGAATAAGAGCCTCCTTGAAGTCTAGCCTAAATGTGAGATTGGAGCAGGTTTCACTCTAGTGATCGTTTTGTTACTCAAATGAGCCAAAGTCTATGTGGCACAGTAGGGTGTGTCCAGTTTGGGCATTGATACAGAGCTGGGTTTTCATTTGCTCAGGAGTAGCATTTTGTGTAAGCAGGCTGTGATGCTTCCTCACAGTCTTGAGATCTTCTAGATTAACCATGGGAGATTCAGTCAGAGAAACTCAGCTCTTCCCATTAGGATACCAGATTTCTACTAGAAGCACCTTAAATGACCCCTCTCAATCACCATCCACTCTCCAAGTCGTAGTGACGCCTTTCTTGACTTTTCAAGAGTGGTTGGCTAAGATGCAGTCCTGTCAGAGCTGGAAGTACAGGAGTGCATCCATTAAACATGAGTGCTGTTTCCCCTCTCCCCTCCTGTACCTTGTCACTGACACGACTTCACACGTTGCAGATCTACTAAACATGAAACCAGAGCTCATTAAGCAAAATAATGACTGTACATAGCAAACTGTTTCAGACTCAAGACTGCTAACATTTGTCTCCAGAGTTTTTTTGTCTTCTAGGTTGTCACCAAGCAGTCCAGCTCTCTGGGAATGCAGCTGCTCAGATTCTGACTGTCCTTTGGGGTGAGGTAGTAGGTTGTATAGTTTTAGGGTTATGCCCTGCCTGTCAGATAACTATACAATCTACTGTCTTTCCTGAAGTGGCTGTGATACCATCGTTGGAAAGGTCTTCAAAAGACAAAGCAAATGTTTATCAACTCTAACATTCTGTGGTGGCTCTCTCTACATGTTGAGTTTGATTCTCAGAGCAGGCTTATGAAAGCACACAGATGTCCTCCATGTGTTTAGATTCCTGTGCTTCCCCATTCAGGTTCAAAAGCAGCGTCCTTGTTGTCATCTTCTCAGAGAAGGGGGGATGTAAGTGACAGGGCACAGAGGTATGGCCCAGCCTGCAGCAGGCTTACTTGCACTCACCTTTCTCAAACTGCCGTGAGAGTAGCCATTTGGAAACAGCTGACCCATTGCTCCCTTGCTTGGTGGCATTTGTGTTCATACTCAGTGGCAAATGCCACTTTTGTTTCAACAGCTATTTAAATCCACTTTGCTTAGGCTGTTTGAGAAGCTATGAAGTAAGCTGGACCAAAAAAACAAGGATGTCTTCCAGTTGCTCATATTCTGCCCTAGAACTGGTAAATGCTTCAGTCTGAAGTGAAGATGTTTCTTGAATCAGTTTTGGTATGCTGATTTAACTTGCTCTTTATTACACAATGCTAGTTTGGGAGGGACAGTGCTTGCCTCTGGGATTCTTAATCTCTGGAGTCACCCTCCTAGTCCTGACTGACTTCCAGGAAAGGTGACAGGATATCATTGTGGCCTTTTTAAGGCTAAGAAGTGTGGGGGCTAAAAGGCATTGAGGGAATCCTACTTGAAAAATTGTGTGGTGTTAGTTTCCTTCAGAAGATAACTCTTGATGCTCTAACAGGATGAGGTAGTAGGTTGTGTGGTTTCAGGGTAGTGATTTTGCCCCAATCAGGAGATAACTATACAACCTACTGCCTTCCCTGATAAGCAGCATAACAACAGTGTCTTAATTCACACAAAACAAGTGCTAAAACATACTTCTGAGACCAGCAAAGTAAGTCCTAGATAAAATTGTTGTTACCCTGTCCCTAACAGCTCTAAATTTGGTGGCTTACATGATCTTTAGTAGCTGCCTGCAAAATAATTACCTTTTTTGAAGTCTAAATTAAAGAAGTTTTGCTTATTTCCAAGTTTGTCTCCTCTTGGGTCTGTTTAATTTCTGCTTCTGCAAGGCCTTTGACACAGTCCCCAAAACATCCTACTGGCCAAGTTGGAGAGATACAGGAATTGGCTGGATGGTCACATCCAGAGAGTGGTGCTCAATGGCTCAAAGTCCAGATGGAGAGCAGTGACAAGTGGTGTCCCTCAGGGGACCTGTGCTGGTTAATATTTTTATCACTGATACAGATAGTGGGATCGAGAGCACCCCAGCAAGTTTGCAGATGACACCAAACTGAGTGATGCTGTCAATACACCAGAGGGACAGAATGGCATCCTGAGGGCTATGGACAAGCTGGAGAGGTGGGCCCATGTGAACCTCATGAGGTTCAACAAGAGCAAGTGCAGGGTTCTGCCCCTGGGACAGAACAATCCTCACTATCAATACAGACTGGGGGAGGAGGTGATAGAAAATCAGCCTTGGGGAAAAGGACGTGGAGGGTGCTGATGGATGAGAAGCTGGACATGAGCAGACAGTGTGAGCTTGCAGCCCAGAAGGCAAATCACATCCTGTGTTGCATCAGAAGCAGCATGGCCAGCAGATCCAGAGAGGTGATTGTGATACTTTACTGTGCTCTGGTGAGACCTCAGGTGGAGTACTGCATCCAGGTCTGGAGCCCTCAACACAGGAAGGACATGTACCTGATGGAGTGGGTCCAGAGGAGAGCCATGAAAATAATCAGGAGCTGGAGCACCTCTGCTACAAGGACCAGCTGAGGGAGCTGGGGTTGTTCAGCTTGGAGAAGAGGAGGCTCCAGGGAGACCTAATAGAGGCCTGCCAGTACCTGAAGGGGTCCTACAAGAAGGATGGAGAGAGACTGTTTGCAAAGGCCTGTAGTGATAGGATGAGGGACAGTGACTTCAAACTAGAGAAGGAACAGATTCTTTATGAGGGTGGTGGAACACTGGAACAGGTTGCCCACAGAGGTGGTTGGGGCCTCACCCCTGGAGATACTCAAGGTGAGGCTCAACTGGGCTCTGGGTGGCCTGATCTAGTGGAGGATGCCCCTGCTGAGGGCAGAAGGGGTTGGACTGGATGACCTTTGGAGGTCCCTTCCAACGCAGACCATTCTATGACTCATTTAAGTGGAATGCATGGGAAATTGTTTCACAGATGCTGTCAGCTTGCATTCTTGATGTTCATGTTTCCATGACATCTAAGTTTGAGTGCCACAGATTTTACTGGGTTTGTTTTCAGCCTTACCTCCTTGTCAGGAATCTTTCAGTGCTTTACAAACAACACCAGAGTAAGTCCCACAGCATTATTCAGCAAGTCAGCTGTATGTTACAAACAAAAAGCTGTAACTATAAAAACCAAGGACCACATTTAGAAAAGAAAAAGCAAACCCACATTGATTTGGTCCCTCGGTTTACCTTAAGCAGGCTCATTTCATTACATTTAAATGTCCCCAAAAGAGAATTCCCCACTCAAATGCACAAACTGCAACTGGAAAATCATGGAAGATGCTAAGTCATAGAATCATAGCAATGTTTAGGTTGGAAAAGACCTATCAAATCATCAAGTTCAACCCTTAACCCAGCACTGCCAAATCACCTTTAAACCATGTCCCTCAGCAAAACATCTACCCAGCTCTTAAATCCCTCCAGGGATGGGGACTTCATGGCTGCCCTGGGCCGCCTGTTCCAGGGCTGGACAACCCTTTCAGAGAAGAAATTGTTCCTGATGTCCAACCTAAACCTCGTCTGGTGCAACTTAGGGAAAATAGTTTTGGGGGAAGAAGTTTTTATTCTGAAAATAAAAACTGCAGAGTTTTAAAGCCAAAAAGCGTGAAAGAGAAGAGGATATAACAACAAGGTGCTGGGGCTGGTTGTAGCCGTAAAAATCATTCTCCCACGTGCAAAAATACCAGGAAATAGGAATCCTCTAAACCTTAGGGGGTAACCTTAAGGCCAGATGTCTCAGACTGCTTATGTATAACCATTTGGATCTGTTTGATTATGCAGCATCTCACTACTGTAAACAGGAGTGAAAATTTAAGTTAGTCATAAACCTCTATTCCTGTCTCCCATGCTTGACTGACATCAAAAACATCACCCTCATAGCCAGGTAAGCTGTGACACCCACAATGAGGGCAGCAACTGGGTATTTTTTGACAGCAAAACTGGGTATTGCTGCTGTGATCCAAAAATGCCACACTTCCCTGGACTCAGATGGTATTGGAGGTCATTCCATACCTCCCAACAAGGCCTTTTGTTAATGCCCTTAAGGAAAGGTTAGGAGTGTTCTTTGGCTCCTGTTCATAGAGAGGTATGAAGGCCATTGGTCAAAGAGGAAAAGTCACTGCCTCTCTGGAAAACACAAGAGAATAGGCAATGCTGGTGCTGCTTTTAATCTTCTCTTCTTGCTGTATAAAAGAGGATCTCTTAATTTAAAACTGCTGTAAGGATATTGCCATGCTGGCCATGTTTGAGGGCTGCGGGACCTGCATTGCAGATTGGGAGCTCTCTTTATCCCACTGAAAATGCAGGCTCACAGCTGCAGTGGAAACATCTTAGATGAGTGTGAGTAGTGATTGCATTGTGTGGAGCTTAAAACATCCTGCTCTTCTCCTGGATACAAAATTGGCTAGAAATGTTTAGCTTAGGCTTGCATTCAGTAAATACATAGCAAATGTGCTGCATGGGGGGAATTCAGCATTCTACAACAGCCTGTTAGATCTCATCTCTGAAGTCTGTCTTGGATCTTTTGGGTCTTTGGGCCTGTTCTTGGTAATGAGCTGTGAGTTTTCAGATTGTAGGCATTCTGGCAAACTCATTAAAACAAAGGGACAAAACCTCCACAGCGTTCCCTTCACTAAGACCTACAGTAAATGCGAAACCATGGGGCCTGTGTTTAGCAGCCTGCAGCACCCTGCAAGCCTGCAATTAATCAGCTCTGCCCTTAGCAGTAGGTGTCACTATAGCTAATGGGAGCTCCAGCAGGAACTTTAAAGCACAGCTCCATGGTACCACGTATTTTCCAAAACCATGTACTGAAAATGTTTGCATCAATATGTGAAGCTGTAGCTTGGGCTGCTGAATCAGGATGGAAAACGAGCTGGGTTTTTGTAACTCACATCAGCATTACTTAAGGTCCTGTGCTGTTGAGTCACACTTACGGAGTGTGAGGAAGGGAGCCCTCAACATAGGAAGGACATGGACAATGAAGATGATCAGGGGCTGGAATACCTCTGCTAGCAGGACAGGCTGAGGGAGCTGGGGTTGTTCAGCCTGGAGAAGAGAAGGCTCCAGGGAGACCTTAGAGCAGCCTTCCAGTAGCTGAAGGGGGCCTTCACCTTTCCTCTTCCCACTCCTCTCTACCATTCACCTCTCTTAAGCCTCTGGGGAGAAAAAATAGTGGGCTTACAGTACCTGAAAGGGCCTCCAAAAAGGCTGCAGAGGGATTATTTGCAAAGGCCTGCAGTGGCAGGATGAGGGCAATGCTTTGAAATGAGAGAACAGATTTACATTGGATGTGAGGAACAAGTTCTTTAGCATGAGGGTACACTGCAACAGGTTTCCCAGGGAGGTAGTTGAGGCCTCATCCCTGCAGATATTCAAGGTCAAACTGGACAAGACTGAGCAATCTGCTCTAGTGGAGGATGTCCCTGTTGATTGCAGGAAGGTTGGACTAAATCTTTGGAGGTCCCTTCCAACCCAACCTATTATGTGATTCTAGGTAGGATAAGGGTATATCATTACATACACTTTTATAACCTGTCTTCTGAAAGAGCTTTTGGTGTTTTTGTGTAACAATTAATGAGCAGGAGCTTAATACCTCTTGATGGCCTAAAGCCTGCATGTTTGCTTGTAACAGACCAGGTGCAAGCTGGTGCTTGTGGGTTTTTCTCTGAGGCCAGGACTTAAGTTGTTTGTTTCTTTTCTGCGCCCTGGAGAAAGTCCTTGGTGTTCTGAGAGAAGGTACAAAAAAGACATCAAGCAGATCCCTGACATTAAAACCCCTATTGCTGAATTGTAGTTCTGCACTTCATGGAGGTGAGACGTGTTCTGCCTCTTCTTCTGTGATCCTGTTCAAGGCTGTTATGTTTTTGCTGATTTTTTTTTAAGTGGCAACAAACCTTCATATTCTCTAAAATCAGATGCCCGGCATGGAAACTGGTACTTTATTTGGCAACACACTAGGTAAATGTTTTCAGGTAAATGTTTTCAGACAATCCTGAAACCAGGCAGTGCTACCAGAGCCACTGGTGAAAATACAGCACTGCAGCTGTATGTAGGTACCATAAAGTGCCAGCTCCTGGGGCTGTTGCTCCATGGTTTTACTTGAGAGGGCAAATACCTTGAAGACACCTTGAAGTTCCTGGGCATTCCACTGAAAGGGCAGATTACAAAAGGGGCTTTATACTGGTAGAGAATCCCAAACAGCGGTGAGAGCATAGCTTGCATGCCAGCCCGTGCTGGAGAAGAGGAGGCTCAGGGGAGACCTTATTGCTGTCTGCAACTACCTGAAGGGTGGTTGTGGCCAGCAGGAGGTTGCTTTCGTCTCTCAGGCAACCAGCACCAGAACAAGAGGACACAGTCTCAAGCTGTGCCAGGGGAGGTTTAGGCTGGAGGTGAGGAGAAAGTTCTTCACCGAGAGAGTCATTCCCCACTGGAATGGGCTGCCCAGGGAGGTGGTGGAGTCACCGTCCCTGGAGGGGTTCAAGGCACGTTTGGACGTGGCACTTGGTGCCATGGTCTAGTCTTGAGGTCTGTGGTAATGGGTTGGACTTGATGATCTTTGAGGTCTCTTCCACCCTTGCTATACCGTGATACTGTGATACTGTGAACATGACATGCCACATACTGCCAAAGAGGAGTGACACTTGCGGTTGAAGACAGAGAGCTGCTGCTCATCAGGGAATGAAAAATGCTGCCTTGCTTCATGCTGGGGAAGCTTCCCCACACAGTGCCTGGTGCCAGGACTGTGCTCATACTAGGAGACAAATACTAAATGAGGACAAACCAAAGTGTTAGCAGGAGTCACCTGGGGTGATGTGCCCTGCACCATTGGGAGAGTCGGAGGGCTGAGCATATTGCTAATTACCAAGAAGGTGATTGTGCACAGCAGTGTGCCCAGAGATGGCAGAGCTAAAACCTGTCAGGGCTTGGAGAGGGTTCTGTAACTAACACCATGTAGTCGTCACAATAGGACTGCACACCAGTTACAGGAGTCATGGTTGGCAGGATTGCTCATAAGTGAAGTCATTTCTGTCATGAAATACAACAGCACATCAAAGGTGGGAAGGGAGGGAGGGTACAGAATTGGATTGAAACTGCAAAAAGGACTGATATAAGCAGGGTGCTGGTTCAAGAAGCTGGAATTGACCAGACCTCCATATGCTTAGAAAAAAAATACCGACAAAAGATCATCCAAGCGGGAAGATGCCACCCCTTGCACTGAATTGACTTCTGCACTGGGTGGGCAGATGGGATGATGCAATGCAGCTGTGAGTTTGCAGCAGAGTGCTTTTGCATGGTCTGAGTGTGGGAAGCAGCTCCATGGATGTTCTGTGCAGGTGGAACAGAGAGCTACAAGACTGACAGACACCAAGAAGTGTGTGAGAGATGTTTTCTGCTGTGCTTTTGCCCTTGGCACTGGTTTGAATCACTGCATTAATGCATTTAATGGAAGTGTGATAGCTGAAGCCCACCTAGGCACATCCAAGGCTAGCCAGTAACAGGCTGCACCAAGTTGTGCTGCCTTTGCCAGTAACTTTGCCAGTTAGGTTGCTTTCTTCTCTCACGCAATCAGCACCAGAACAAGAGGACACAGTCTCAAGCTGTGCCAGAGCAAGTTTAGGCTCAAGGTGAGGAGAAAGTTCTTCACCGAGTCATTCGCTACTGGAATGGGCTGCCCGGGGAGGTGGTGGAGTCACTGTCCCTGGAGGTGTTCAAGGCACGTTTGGACGTGGCACTTGGTGCCATGGTCTAGTCTGGAGGTCTGTGGTAATGGGTTGGACTTGATGATCTTTGAGGTCTCTTCCAACCTTGCTTATACTGTGATACTGTGATACTGTAACTTTAGGAAAGGTCTTGAAGTAGAAAGAACAGCACTAACTTTACAAACATTTACTGTGGAAAAATCCAAACATTTTGCTCTTGAGATTCAGAGATTTCACAAGAATTTTAGCTTCAAGGCAGCAACAATCTGGCTGCACCCAGGCAATGCTGCTGATGCCAATGCATTTGCACAGGTGCACCTGAGGAGTGGATGCAGCCCTCGCAGAAGAAAGCAGTTTAATCAGATAGAAGTCAGATGAAGGAGTGTGTCTCTTCATACAGCCCTTCTCTTACTGTCTGCAGCCCAACCAGGCCTGCAATACAATTGCATTGGCATTGAGGTGGGCCTCTCCTTGGCACTGAAGGATTTCCCTTAGGACCACACAGGATATGCTCCAGGGCCTTCAAGCACATCTTTTAGCCCTGGTTAAGTACAATGTCAGCTGTCTTCCACAGTGCTTTAACCCAAAGTTGTGCTCAGGTCTGGGCTCCTGGATACGGCTGCCTGCAGTGACACTGAAGTGCAGTCCTGTTTCCCTGGCTTCTCATTAAGCCTTGCTGGAGGTTCACCAAGGCAACGCCAAGGAAAACAATCTGCATTCCCAGTAAAAATTCCCAGCACTGCAGACTTTGCAGAACTGGGAGAGCTGTGAGCAGCTGAACTGCAGACATCTTTGCTGCTGCAATGCAGATGCAAGGAGCAGGATACTTATAACACAGCCCTGTCCTTGGATCAGCACACAATACTTGAATGGCAGGGGTGTTCACAACACATTTAAAAGCTATATTGGCATGGCTCTGGTCCCTGTGGATGAAAGAATCCACGAAGGTCTCCAGATAGTAATTTCCATTATAAAAACTATGGGAGACAGGACCCTTTGAAGATGTCTTCGAGGATCTGGAATTCAGTGAGGTGAATGCTCAGAGCCTGCACTGCTTAACAGAGAAAGACATGAGAAACCCTAGGCCAAAGCACGCAGTGATTTTCAAACAGATCATGTTCCTGAGTCACTTTTAATTGTTCTGCAATTAACAGTAATTATTACCAGTCCTGCTAAGCATCTGATGGTAGAAAGGCTTTTGACTGTCTGTGGAATACAGCTCATGCTTAGTCTCCCAACACAAGTCAAAACTGTACCAGTAACCAGGTTAAGAGACAATGAAATTGCAACGAAGATCCCTGATGTGGCTTGCATTTGTATTCCGGCCAGGGCCTGAGGCTCTTACTCAAGAGTTTCCCTCTCCAGCTTGCACATGCAAATGTAAGGAACAGTATTTCCATCCACAAGGAGCATGAGTGAGATTTTGTTTTGCAGACAAAGGCACTAATGTGTTAAAAAGGTCTCTCCATCAGCTGCAAGCCTGCAGCAGTTTGCATATTAGTAGATGTTTCCAGTTAACACTGGAAGAGAACATTGGAAGAGAGGAGAAACACTTGAAGCAGGTGGAGCTGGCACAAATAAATGGTGCTCCTCGAGGTAAACATCTAAATTGAAATTTACCTTATGTGAAAAGTGGCAGCTTAATCCTTCCTTCACACAAGACAAGGCTTTCAAGCATCTGGCTTTCAGTGAAAACATCTCACTTCTTGTGGAACCATTAGAGTAATACACAGTTTCCAGCACTGAATGATCTGGGAGATTTCAACCTGATGTGGGAGGTTTCAACCTAATCTGGGTCCTTAGAGTCCTCCCTCAGCCAATTAGTGCCATGTGGGCACTCTTCCTCTGGATTCAACCTGGATTCAGTCCTCTTTAACCTGCATCTGTTTAAAAGCTTCCCTGTGAGCTAGACAAGTGGTGTTGCAGCAATGACTATTTGAAAATCAGATGGGGAGTCCCATAGGTCCTATTTTTATTTATGCTTGGCTTTCTAGCTCATTCCAGTGAGCGCCACTAAAAGTATGGTTACAACATTGAAACAACCTTTTAAGTTGTGACATGTTCAAAACCTGGCTTGTGTTTTCTTTTTCTGTCCCCTTTTTGCTTTTTCGTGTGGGAAAGATAAAGTGGTTGATGGTCCAGGATTTAATAATTTGTTTTTTGTTCCCAAAAGCAAGAGTCTTGAGTTTGGAAGTTTGAACAGATAAATTAGCTTCTATTTTGTTCCCTTTGCAACTCAGCAGCTTTTCCAAAGCTTAAGGAGTTTTAACTGTAGCAAACAAACAAACAAAAAAAAAAACAAACCAAAAAAACAACCAAAAAAAACAAAAAAAAAAGAGAAACTTTACAAATACATCACATTTCAGACATCCATCATGTTTTACTAGCTGACAGGGGGGAAAAAAAAGTGAGCATGCCTCAAATTTTACTCACATTGGCACAAAAGGAGAATTAGGAAATTCTCCCTCAGAAAGTTTCCATGCTTGGAAGAAAATTTCTAACTGAGGAGCTACATCTACCTTCCTCTGGGTAAGTATTGCCACACACCACTAAGAAGTGGTTGTTGCTCACACACGAGCTATGAAAGGAACTCTCTCTCAGCTGATGATGCCTGCCTACAGCTACTTGAAGCATGCTTTGCATGCTGCAGGTTGACAAGATGTGGTTTGAGTGCATGAGCCAAAACTCATGGTGCCTTAGTTGCTACAGATGATGCCGAGAGGAAGTAAACACCTCAGCACACACAGTGTGAGTGGTGGCTGGGCTTTCCCCTGGTCTGCAGCTGTACATCACATTCAGTGGGTTACTTCCCCCAAAGGCAATAAGGCTAAGAGGGTAAGGGGTGTCCCAGTGCTTTGCTACTGCCTTGACAGCAACTCTGTGAATAGACGATGCATCTTGGTGGACTTTCCCTGCTTAGAAAGAGGTGGGAAAACCAAAACAAAAAAAAAGATGAAAAAAATTGCCAGAATTGTGTGTTCTGGTGTAAGAATACTGTGTGGGGCTGTGCCAGTTTAGGGGTGCATGCTGCAGGAAAGAGGGGCTGGCTGATGTGGAAGGGGCTGGGTTCTACCTTCTGGTGGACAGGGGAAGCTGAAAGACTTATCAAATCTAGGGTACAATCAGATTTTAGCTGTGTAGGTCAGTGTAGCTCTTTTAGTATGCAGAATGGTAAATGTGGATGTTTCTATGCAGATTGTTTACCCTCTTGAGTACTGCTGAGCTCAAGCAGGATTCAGAATATTCATCTGCTCTTGTTTTTATACAGGAGTCAAGAGTATTGCTGTCCACACCCAGTATGCGTTTAAAGGAGCACTTTTTCCTTCAAAATACTTAAAGCAAGCTATAACACAGGAGGTTGCACTTCAGCACGAGAAGACACTTCTTTATGGTGAGGGTGATAGAGCCCTGGAGCAGACTGCCCAGAGAGTTTGTGGAGTTTCTTCTCTGGAGACTTTAAAAACTCCCCTGGATATGTTCCGGTGTGACCTGCCCTGGGTGATCCTACTCTGGCAGGGAAGTTGGACTGGATGATCTCTGGAGATCACTTCCAACTCCTAACGTTCTGTGATCACAGTCCCAGTCTGGAGAACCCTTGGATCTCCTCTATTTGGAGGCTCTAGGTTAATTACAGACTGTACTTTTAATTGTCAGGAACAGAGAGAATGTGCTACTCATTAGGTACTTACTACCTGAGTGTTGCTAGCTTCATGGCTGAGAGAAGGAAGATGACAAGGAAGGGCTGGGGCATGCTGCAAGGATACCTTCTGGCAGAGGGCATCTTTGGGCACAGGTCTCTGCTGATGGGGAGGAGGGCAGGCATAGGGCTGATGCAGGGAAAGGCTATTCCTCCCCACCCCAGTAAGGAGCACCAAGGCAGAGAGGTTCACCTCACCACCAGTGAGCCCAAGGTGCAGTGGCTGCCATGCAGTAGGCAGGGGCCATGCTCCTGCTGCCTTCTCAGCCTTGGCCCCCACTTCTCCCAGCTAAAGCTTCCCCAGACTGATTTACAGCTCCCTGCAAGTGCCTGGGCTAGAGCCCTAGCCCCTTATATTACTCAGTGCCTTCTCTTATTCTTGCTGCATGCCACAGATTTATGGTGGCTTTTGAGGCAGGCAGCAAGCAAAGAAATACAATCTGAAGAAAACAGAGAAGAGACCAAAGGAGGTGAGAGTGTGGGAGCTAAACAACTCTACAGTGATCCTGGATTTTCTTTTATTTTCTGCTCACACCCTTTCAATCTCAAGTGGATTTGAGCTGTGTCAGGCAGCTCCAGTGAGCCAAGCTGCTTTGACATCAGCTGATGGCTTCGATTACAGTTTAGCAGGTGTAAGAACCCCCAAAATACTGTTAAATGAATAATGAGTTAAATAAATTTTAGACACAGTGTCACAAAGACATGTGGCAGCAGGGTAAGTAGAAGTCCCACATTCACCCTGTCTTGTGCCATCTCTTTACTGTGGCACCAACCTATGTTCTTCTAGGTTAATGATATCCTCCTGCAGAGCTTCTCTGCTTTTGGTGCTGAAGGAGAATGATTTGTGACAGTCTTTCATCAATAAGTAGGCAAAAGCTATGCCTGGTTTTATCAGTATGATAAAGGAGGTGTGAAGAAGAAAGTAATGCTCTAAGCAACTGTACTTCATAGAATTATTTTCATATATTGATCTATTCTTCCAAAAGTGTAGTGTATGGGGAAAATATAGGCACTGCCTTTTCTCTGCAGACGGATAATGTGAGACCTTGCAGCCCAGGCAGGGTGGCACAAGCACAAGGGAAGAGGTGTCCCACAGACACCTGTGGGGCCACAGCCTGCATTAAACTCTCTATGTCAAAAGGCAAAGTGAGGCAGCTGGCATGAGGGAGGAAAGCTGTAATTACAGCCAACTAATGACACCTGGATCAACACCTACTGCTGAGGTCCTGGTCTTGAAACAGAAAGAAGGGAGAGGAGCATTTTTCCCCTCCTAGGTGAGTGCTCTCCAGCTACAGGGGTGTTCCCATTGTTAGACAAGTTCTGGTGTGCTCCCTTTCACTCAGATTTATCACAGAATGATAGAACAGTCAGGGTGGGAAGGGACCTCCGAAGGTCATCCAGTCCAACCCCTCTGCAGTGAGCAGGGGCATCCTCCACTAGATCACCTTGGAGCTTTGCCCTGGAAGGTCTCTGCTGTGAAGCTTCTCCTGAGATACATGGTGTCATCCTGGCAGTCAGAGAAGAGTGAGTGATATCACTTTACCAGAAGGGAAATTGTGTGTCCTCCCAATATCCTTGGGACCCCTGTGTTTCCCAGCTATCTATTTTCCAGCTGATTGCTGAATTTCTCCTATTTATTTTCTCATGGGATGCGCCTTTTTAGGATCACATCCAAACCAATCTCTTTAGCACACTTTTAAGTGCAATATCTCAGTCCTTGTGTGTTTTGAAGAGGCTCTATCACTAATAACAGATGGTAGAACCTCCTGCAATATGAACATGCTAACTTCTCTTTTTCTTTTTTTTTTTTTTTCCCCCTTCTGATGTTTTGGTAACTTACTTCATCAGAAGGTCCTATGTCTTTGCTAAGAGGTTTTCCTCAACTTAGTCTTTGGTTGCTGATGGTGTGGAAAAGGTGAACAACTGCATCTTGCCTCATTCAGTAAGAGACCCAGGGAATGGCAGATTCAAAATAATTAAAAAGAGAAGCTTTTCCCCTAGCTATTATGGTTAAACAGTGGAGATCTTTTCTGGAGCAGTCATGGCAGCTCAAACAGCAATAAGAAATTCTTGATGGTGAGGGCAGTGAGACACTGGAACATGTTGTCCAGGGAGGCTGTGGATGCCCCCTCCCTGGAGGTGTTCAAGGCCAGGTTAGATGAGGTTTAGTGGGAAGTGTCCCTGTCCATAACAGGGGGAGTGGAACTAGATGATCTTTAAGGTCCCTTCCAACCCAAACCAATCTATGAATGTATGAAAGGTGTATGTGGACAAGGACAGCAGATATAGCACTCCTGTCTCTGGCAGAGATGTCTCTTTGGAAGTACGGAGTCTAATTATACTTCCCTTAAGAAGTTGTGAAAGGCTTGTCCTGTGGTAGGGGATTTTGAAAGAGTTTTGGCAAGAAGCTTTTACAGCACTCAACTTGCTTTCATTTTGATGGTGTTCTTAGTGGTATGCTTCCTTTGCAGTACTGGCTGGATAGGATAAATCTCAAAGCGGCTGTATTTATGCAGGTCCCCTGCTTTAGCCGGGGGTGGACTGCCAGCTGAAAGAAGTCTCACGTTGATAGCAGACTTCACTAGGGATAATTAGTTAGCTCATTAACTAATTTTTGCATTATGTTTCACTGCCTTTATGTTACAATGTCTTTGGCTATGGAGGAGTCATGAAGATGTTCCTCAGGTTCTGTTCTTTCTGTTAGGAGCCTCTCGCCCTTGCACTTGATTTGTGCCCTCAGTTTTAACCGTTCCAGTGGGATTCATAATTTGGGTTTTACAACAGAAAAGCCACAGCTGAAACTGTATTGCATTTCTTGATGGGCTGTGTTATGCATATTTAAATAAAGAAAGGTCAAAATTGTGCAGCACCACAGAGAGAGCAGATGAGGCTTTTAGCCTTCCAACAGGGACAATGCTGGACACCACGACACCAAGAGTTGCTGAGAGTTTGAGGGCAGAAACTCTGCAGTTTTTGTTTAGCTTGCCTAGGAGATGTTGTAACAACTGCCAGGCATTGGTTAACTGCCTAGCGGCTGAGGGAACTGGGCCTCATGCACTTGCAGTTACAATAGAATTATTTTGGTTGAAATTTAAGATCATCAAATCCAACCATTAACTATCTCTACCAACTCTGGTGATAAACCATGACTCTTAGCACATCTCTGCAGCTTTTAAACATCCCCAGCGTTGCTTTTCTGCTTAACAGTTTCAGGTGAATACGGCCTCCTGTTTCCTACACAACCAAAGATTCAAATACAGATTATAACCACTGAGAAAGTAATGGCAGAAGCCACTGAGCAGTTCAAAGCTTTGAAAATGTTCCTTCTACATTTGGTGGTAAATGGTGTGTAAAACCTAAAACTCAAAATGTTGGGCTTTATTTATTCAGTTATTTTATCTATCTATCTATGTTCCGCTGTCCCCAGCATAAAAAGAACACAGAGCTGTTGGAGTG
>WBNM01016605.1:6997-39254 GCA_013399055.1 Ramphastos sulfuratus | reverse complement strand
TCGGGTGTGCCCCACCACAAGGCCCTCCCCGGTGCCACCGCCAGACCCCTGCAAATGCATGAGAATACGCAGGAAGATTCCCTGGGGAGCTGCACCTGGACATCGATCTCAAAAATTGTATAAAAAGACCTGAGTAATGCCTGCCAGGAAGAACACCTCCACCAGAACACCTCCACCAGAACAACTGCCAAGAAGAAGAACTCGAGGAACAACTCCACCAGAACAACACCAGGAAGAACTTTTGGTAAACTCCATGGAAGAACATCCCTCGGCCACGCGCACATCCCTCTCTCCCCCTCACCCCATCTCCAGCTAAAGGTAATATAATCCCTGCTCTTTTCCTTCCCTGCTCTTCTCTTTTTCTCTATTGTTCTCTCTTCCTCTCTCCCCCCTTCTCTCTCTGCCTCTGTTTTGTTCAACTTTATCCTTTAATAACTAGTTTTGTGGTGATATATGGTCTGGCACCTGAATTTCACAACATGGAAATTTCTAAGAACAGATCTTGCTCCTCTGGACAGAGATATTGTTAATCTCTGTTCTCTGGACCTTGACAGAGGGTGGCTGACACTCCAGAGCACTGTGCTGCCATCCAGCATGACCTGGACAGGCTGGAGAGTCGAGTGGAGCTGAACCTCATGAAGTTCAACATGGATGAGGGTAGAGTCCTGCACCTAGGGAGGAATAACCTCATGCACCAGTACAGGTTAGGGGTTGACTCACTGAACAGCAGCTCCACAAAGAAGGTCCTTGGAGTCCTGGTGGACAATAAATTATCCACAGGACAGCAATGTGCCCTTGGGACCAATTGATTCCCTGAACAGGGCACTTGTGGTGACTCAGACAGTGACAGAATGTTTCTTCTGAAACATGTAATGAGTTCACAGCCTGGTAACCTGCAGCTTGGTCACCTGTTTCCTTCTTCTTTATGGATTAATGTTTATGTGAATTTGGCCAGTGAGAATTCACTCAGTAGTAGATGGTTTACTAGCAAAATGAAAGCAGGGAATCCTGGAAGGCTGCTTAAGGGAGAAGTTTTTGGATGTTTCAGAAATGCTTTGGGCACAGTAGTTTCCCATGACATCCTCTGATGTGCCTTCTTGGACTGTGAGTTTTCTGTGGGAGGGCTGCCTCAGTGCTCCTTCATCAGCACCCAGAAAAACATCATCCTGGACACATCTGAGCTGCCTGACTAAAGAAACAATGTAAGTATCAAGCCTCCTGAAAGCAGCTGTTTAGTGACATCTCAGCTAACAGCTGTTGGATTGAACACTAATGGACAATTTAAAGATGGCCCCAGCCCAAACCACCCTTTAACTGACTGGAGCTTCTGGCTCATACATCTAGTTGATCCAGGACAGATAAAAGCATTCTGTTTGTGCCTTATACTGAAATAGTTATCAATAAGCATAGAATCATTGAATTGTTTTGGTTGGAAAAGACCTCTAAGATCATCCAGTCCAACTGTCAACCCAACACCACCATGGCCATTCAACCATGTCCCCAAGTACCATGTCCACACGTTTCTTGAACACCTCCAGGAATGGTGACTCCATCCCCTCCCTTGGAAATGCCTCAGGAAGATGTGAAATTGCTTCAGCATAGTGCAGGATTGAAGTGAATCACTCTTACAGTCTGCTCACAAAGTATTCTGCCTATCATGATCAAGTTACTAACTGGTGGTAGGGAAAAAAAACCCAACTTTTACTACCAAGTAACCAAAGTGAGAAGCAGGAAGAAATCAGCTCAACTTCCAGATCTTCATAGGGGTGGAGAATGACAGCTTAGATTTTTCATCTCTCTATCAGTTGGATGCTGGGATTTGTTTTGTTTTGCTGTTTTGTTTTTTGTTGGTTTTAGATGAAAACCTAGGAAACAAAAGCTCTTTCCCTCCATAAAACAGAATCTGCACAAACTCATGTTTACAGTCACCTTCCTCACACCAGACTGCCTTTGCAAAACATTCTTCCAAGACTTCAACAGTAGTGAAATTAAACCAAAACATCAGTGTGGCCCCAGTATCCTTAATGGGGTAATTTGCAGGAGGAGAGCTATACCAGTGGCAGCAAAATTCCTCTGGGAACCACCTTAATAATAGAATCATAGAATTGTTTTGGTTGGAAGAGAGCTGTAAGATTGTCAAGTTCAACCTTTGACCTCAGACCACCACCATGCTCATTAAACTGTGTCCCAAAGTGCCATGTCCACACATTTCTTGAACACCCCCAGGGATGGGGACTCCACCACCTCCCTGGGCAGCCTGTTCCAATCCCTGACCACTCTTGCGGTGAAGACTTTTTTCTCAATATCCAACCTGAACCTCCCCTGGCACAATTCCAGGCCATTTCCTCTCGTTCTGTCACCTGATATGAGGGAGAAAAGACCAACCCCTCCTCACTCCAACCTCCTCTCAGGGAGCTGCAGAGAGCAAGGAGATCTCCCCTCAGGCTCCTCAGCCATAATTAAGCTAATGAAGGGCCATGGTCTAGGATCATGTGCTAGGACTACAAGCTGCGCTTTGCTCAGCAGCACCTGCTGCAGCTGACACATGCTTTGCACACTGGACATGGTTTGTCTCCTCTTCCTCCTTGTCTCAGGCTTTGTATTCCTGCACCAAGCTGTGGTCAGTAAAATAAAAATCCAGGCTCTCTGGGGCTAGGAGTTGGACTTGGGAGGTGCTGTTGTCTCTGGCATCATGGATAGTAGCAAAACCTCAGCAGGTATCTGAGGTGGTCCTCCCTTTGCCTTTGCTGTGTACTGGTGTTGCTGGGACAGACTCCCAGGCCAGCCATGGGCTGCAGGCCCTCAGCAGCTGAGTCAGCAAGCACGGCTGATTGGAGTTGTCTACAGGCATGTCCAACCCCATGAGCATCACAACCAGTGTAGGGAGGGAGTTTGCTGAGGAGAGGGGAGCCTTCTGCTCTTGAGGAATGCTTTCCTGTTCAGTGTGGCTGCTGCACTTCTGCTGGGCTGAGTATAACTCTAGATCTCTTGTGTTGACCTCAGTGTTCATTTGGCTATTTCATTAAATCCATTTTCATTTCACCCTGTGGGTCTCCTCTTGTTTTCTTGATCCCCCTTCTCTGCTGGGGAGGGGTCACTGTGATGGGGTTTAGAAGCAGAAATACTTTTGCAGTCATATAACTTTATGTATCCGGTTACCTAAAACTAAGGAAGGATGAGCTGTGAAATACCTGCCCACCCAGAGGCACTGAGATAAGGAAACAAAAACTCTTGCAGAGATCCTGAGAGCCAGAGACATCAAGATAAGGAAGCAAAGACTCTTACAGAGACCCTGAAACTGGGCAGAACTGACCTAGCAGTTTGGGCTCAGTGATGAACTACACAGCTCAGCACATTTTGTAACCAAGAGGGCAGTGCAAGGAAGCTGTCACCTTCATCCCTAGGACCCCAGAGAACACCACCAGGGTAGCACCTGCCTGTGTAAAAGATGAGGACTGTGGGTGGGCATATGTAAAACACCTCTCAGAAGTACTTTGTATAGGCATAAACCTTCCCTGGAACTCTCATGAATATGTAATGAGTAGCAACATATAAACTGCAAGGTTGGGACCCAGGGTGTGCATGTTCTTTGGTGGAGAGCTCCCCTGTGCACCAGCACACTAATAAACATGCCTGCTTTAGAACCTTTTGGCTTTTAAGGGTTTTTTCTCCTCATGGCAACTGGGTGATAGAGCAACTGCTGGAGTTTAGCCCAGCCTGAGTGCAGCCAGCCTGGCTGTGATGTTATCAATGACACGCTAATTACAGGGGGCTGCCATCCCAAAATGCAACATCTAGTGCCACTGGAGCTGGGCTAAGGATTTGAGACACAGAGAAGATGTGCTAGAAGAACCTACTGGAGCTCCTTACCTTTCCAAAAAAAAGTAGAAGAGGGAAACAACCCAGGAAAAACACAACCTGGAGATTCTGACTTAGCACCAGTGCTACCCACCTTTCATGACTCCATGGTTTTCAGTAGCCAGCCCATGTGACAAGAGTGGGGACTCCTGCCTCTTCTCAGATGCTCTTTCAGGAGATGTGATTGGCACTGTGCTGTGCACACACCTCACCTTCCGAAGGCTGGCTTAACTGTGGACTTGCTGAAGACCGTGACTGCTTGTTCAAAGCTACTGGAGTCTGCAGAGGGAAGACTGGGATCTTGTTAATGGAAATGATTCTCCTTTGAATAGCTTTGAAAAAGCCTCTGGTGAAGTCTGAGCCTAGCAAGGCTGAAGAACCATCAGAGTTTCTATTGCAGTCTCTCTCTGGTTCTTCTATCTTCAGGGCTGCTGTGGAGCCTGGGGCACCCCTAGCACAACTCTGCCATTCCAAGTCCCAAGGCCAGTCTAT
The DNA here is from genome assembly GCA_013399055.1 of Ramphastos sulfuratus. NCBI lineage: Eukaryota > Metazoa > Chordata > Aves > Piciformes > Ramphastidae > Ramphastos > Ramphastos sulfuratus. The sequence goes on along the minus strand of WBNM01016605.1, from coordinate 34,904 downwards.
GAGCTCACAGGCTGGCTTGTTCCCTTAGCACCAGAGCACCATGGTAACCATTCAGCACCCTTGAGTAAGGCTTCCAGCCAGCCTTCACTCTTGCCACCCCAGAGCCTGGCCAGGCAGGTGACAACAGAGCTGGGACTCTTCATTCATCCAAGCTAAACACCAGTGGCAGCAAGCAATCTCCAAGAGTCTTGATGCTGGCAAGATGAAATGTTGTTCATCTCTAAATGACAATTGAATTTTGACATGTATTTCTTGATCTGGGATCTGAAAATACCCTGAGAATAGAAACATCTTTGTGAAACAAGAAATTTATTCTCCCAGCCAGCTCAAGTTGTCAGGACTCCCCCCCCCACCTCTCAAAATGAGGCCATCTATCACAGAGACAAGCATCTAACTTTACCCAGATTTGAAACTCTTGACTTGAAGGTTTGTAACCAAAATGCCAGCAACACCCCAGCTGTTCTCAGGCTCACACTGATGGGCTGCACCTGCTCAAAACTAAAAAAAAATAAAATCTGACTTTGCATGACTAACACATCAGCTGGTTCTGTGTGAAGACACTGCAGAAGCAATGCCAGAAAAAGCTGTCTGGGTGCCAGCAGTGCCATCTTGGCACAAAAGCCTGGCAAACACAGCACCAAAAGTGCTATAGGAAGAGGTGGAAATATTGAATGTGCTTCTGTATCATAAAATCCAAAGTGTTAAACTACTGCAGATGACTGTTATACATTCTCTTTCTCATCCCCAAAAGTGCCTTCATCAGGCAGAGCTATTGTCCTCACAACAGCCAGGAGAAGGGGACTGACAAGAGCAAGCCTGTCCTGCACCTGGAGCCAGCAGGACCAGGGAAGTGATTGTGCTGCTGTACTCAGCACTGGTGAGGATACACCTGGAATACTGAATTCAGTTTTGGGCCACTCATTCCAAGAAGGACATTAAGGGGCTGGGATTTGTCCAGAGAGGGGCAATGAAGCTGGTGAAGGGTCTGGAGTACAGGTCTGGTAAGCAGCAGCTGAGGGAGCTGGAGTTGTTTGTTCTGGAGGAGGCTGAGGGGAGTCCTCATTGAGGGGCATCCTCATTGCTCTCTACAACTCCCTGAAAAGAGGTTGGAGCAAGGTGAGTGTTGGTCTCTTCTCCTTAGTATCAGGTAATAGAATAAGAGGAAATGGCCTGAAAATTGTGCCAGGGGAGGTTCAGGTTGGATATCAGGAAATATTTCTCTTCTACAAGAGAGGTCAGGGATTGGAACAGGCTGCCCAGGGAGATGGTGGAGTCACTGTCCCTGGAGGTGTTCAAGAAACGTGTGGACATGGCACTTGGGGACTTGGAGCAGTAAGGTCTTCTCTCAGCCTCCTCCCTTTCAGGCTAAACAATCCCAGCTCACTTAGCCTCTCCTCACCAGACCTGCTCTCCAAACCCCTCACCAGCTTTGTTGCCCTTTTCTGTACCTCCTCCAGCACCTCAATGTCTTTCTTATACCATGGTGCCCAAAACTGAACCCAGAACTGGAGGTGCAGCCTCACCAGTGCAGAGTACTGTGGCAAACAGGGGCATGGACTCTGCAGGATTCCCAAGTAAAGACATTTATTGTATAACTTGTATCATTTATCTACACTTTGAGTTCTGTTTGCTTGGCAGTCTTCAGATCAGGCTCCCCACTCCCCATGCATGTGGGTTACATTGGCTAATTAAATCAAGGAGCTATGCCCACATTCCTTCACAGGTCCTCTTACCTTATTTACCATCTTTGCCTAGAGGCACACCATTGTTCTCATCAATACTGAACTGAAACATATCACTCCCCATAGAGTACAGTGAGTGACAGAAAGATGCCCAGAGCTCAGGACCTTGCTTTGACTCTCTTTGTGCCTTCATATTCCTGTCCTAATGCCTGCCCCCAGAAACTGCTCCAACCCTCTGCCAAACCTCCCTCATTCCTTTTCCTGACACCCTCCTCACTTGGTGGACCTCATGGCTTTGACCACCTCGTTCTGCTCACAGATTCTCTGCACATCTCTGGCACAACTTTGCAACCAGTGTGACCTGCACTTGTAATAATGCCAACAAAAGCTCTGGGTGAGCACACAGCTGGGTGGGCAACATTGTGAAAGCAAAATGCCCTTTCCAAAACTGAAATCGAGTTTGAGAAGCAGACGAATTTTTTTATTGGAAGTTTAATAATTTGTCTTTATTAAAATACCTTACCAGTGTCTATAAATATTTGAGGGGTGGGTGTCAGAATGAATCTGCCAGGCTCTTTTGGGTGATTCCCAGTGACAGGACAAGGAACAATGTGTATGAGCTGGAACAGAGGAGGTTCCACCTTAATGTGAGAAATTTCTTTGCTGTGAGGTGCTGGAGGGCTGGAGCAGGCTGTCCAGAGAGGTTATGGAGTCTCCTCCTCTTGAGACTTTCAAGACTCACCTGGATACATTCCTGTGTGACCTGTCCTAGGTGATCCTGCTTTGGCAGGGGAGTTGGACTCAATGATCTCCAGCAGTCTCTTCCAATTCCTAACATTCTGTGATTCTGTGTTTCTTTGAGCTTCTCACTGAGGGTAATAGAAGTGGAGGAATTTGCTCACTTGCCTACATTCTGATTAAGATTCTGTTTCATTTTCTTGATGTCATCTGGGCTACAGTATGTCCTTGTTTTTCAGGGCATCATCTCTTTTCCTCTGCAAAATCTTATCTGAATAGACTTCAAGGAGCTGCTATGTTATTTGGGATTTGTAGGTGTCTGATAATCTCACTTGACAGAAAATTATTAGTTCTGCATACCTTACAGTCACACTGATTCTCTCATCAGTGGATATTTTGCATCCTGAGTTGCTGCATACCCAGGACAGCATGTGTCCTCTTCTTGTATAAGGTATACACCAGGCAACCAATAGAATCATAACATTGTCAGGGCTGGAAGGGACCTCAAGGATCATGTAGTTCCAAGCCCCTTGCCATGGGCAAGGACACCTCATACTAGATCAGGCTGCTCAGAGCCCCATCCAGCCTGGCCTTAAACACCTTTAGGGATGGGGCTTCCACTATCTCCCTGGGCAACCTGTGCCAGTGTCTCACCACCCTCATGGCGAAGACTTTCTTCCTAACACCCAATCTGAATCTCTCCACTTCTAGTTTTGCTCCATTCCCCCTAGTCCTATCATTACCTGACATCCTAAAAAGTCCCTTCCCAACTTTGCTGCAGCCCCCCTTCAGATACTGGAAGGCCACAATAAAGTCTCCTCAGACCCTTCTCTTCTCCAGACTGAACAACCCCAACTCTCTCAGTCTCTCTCCATGGGAGAGGAGCTCCAGCCCTTTGATCATCGTTGTGGTCTTTCTTTGAACACACTCCAGCATCTCCATATCCTTCTTGTAATAGCTGCTAGAAAGTCTTGGTGTCATTGTTAGTGGACTGTTCTTGTGTTTAGGAGCATATGTCTGGTGGTTCCCAGAAACTCGGCAGTTAAGGACACGTGCTGTTGTTGGCAGGGCAGTCTCTAAAGGCCAAGACAGCAGTGTGTGTGGTATGTTCTCCCATTACACCTTGCTTTCTGGAGTTCAGTGAATGTGGTGATGCATGGACTGGCTGAGATATGAATTCCGTATCTTAGAAAGAGGGAAAATATTGTGCAGAGGACAGATGACAACACACATTTCAGTGTTTTCCTTCTGCATCTCCTCTAGAAGTGGAAAGTGTTAATTATGTAATCTGTTTACAGCTTTGCAGTAAAGCCACTAGCAAAGGCAAAAGCAGTGAAGCCATGAAAATCAACCCTGAAGCACTAAAATCTGTCATCTGGCAGAGAAGCAGCAGAAAGCTCTCGATGCCTGCCTAGTGTTTGACAAGCGGCATGAGAATGAATCAACCTTTGCAGGCCTCACTCTTCAGACGGACCCCTGCAGACAGACAAAGGCTCAGCGCTGTGCAGCGCCCACAAGGTGGCGCCATGCCATCATTTTAGGAGTGCAGGCTCCTAAGAAGTGAGGGAAAAGACGTCAAGACCCACTACAAACCAGGGCCTGACCTGCTGGAAAACAGCTCCGTGAAGAAAGACTTTGGAATCCTGGTGAACAATAAATTATCCATTTGACGCCGATGTGCCATTGTGGCCAAGAAAGCCAATGGTATCCTGGGGTGTGTGAACAAAAGTGAGTCTAGCAGGTCAAGGGAGGTTCTGCTTCCCCTCTACTCTACCCTGGTGAGGCCTCACCTGGAGTACTGTGTCCAGTTCTGGAGTGTTGTAAAGATGTAGGAGAAGGAAACAGGAGATGGCAAAGAGTCTCTAAAGCTGACACTCAAGTCAAGTGTGAGGAGTGACATGCTACAGGGAACAGGGACAGAAAAGCCCTGCGGAGAGCTGGGACATCCTCCACTACGTTTGTCCTCTCTTCTATTATCACTCACATAGAGATCTACGAAAGCATAAAGGGTAGGAGGATGATAAATGCTGTACCCTGGTTCCTTGTGCTTTCTGGCACGAGAGCAAGACATGGAACTAACTCTCCACAAGCAGAGGGAAGTGGTTCTTCACATGCTGTACAAGAAATCTGTCAAAATCCATGCCAGAGGAGACTGCAGATGCAAACCTTTACAGAAGTTCAGAAAGCAATTGGACACCTTGGAGGAAAAGAACCCCTGAGAAGCTTTTGACAGCATGCCCTGACTCAGGAAGCTTGTAAGCTGCCAGAGTAAAAGGAAGGCAACCAGGGTTAAGAGAAGTTACTTATTCTGGACCACTTGCTGGAGGCAAGACTATATCTGGGTTGCTTTGTTGGCCTCAGCTGCCTTTCCCAGGTCAAGAGGGATGTGGGGAAACTGGCAGGGACCAGTGAGGGCTGCTCATGTGTTCAGAGGCCCTCATCAACCTTCCATTCCCTTGGAGAGGTGGAGCGAGCTAGGCTTGCTTAGTCTAGAAAAGGTTGTCTGGCAAGTGCCTACAACCACCCAATGGAGAGATGCAAAGCCAGTAGATAGTTCACAGCAGTAGCAGACAATGCAGTAGGTCGTGGCCACAGTTCACTGTCTGGAAGGCCTGGGTTGGACTTCAGGGAATACCTTTTCACCAGGAGACCTGCAGAAGGGGCTTCCCTTTCCACAATTCTATGAGTATCACTTTCAAAAATGAACAGTTGCATTTTGCAGGACCCCCAAAATGTGGTGGGGACTTTCTGAGACAAAATCTAGACAGAGCCAGTATATCTAACAAGGTATCTGGAGTCACCTCCTTTTTGTTATCTCTAGCTGCATACTGGCACAACTCCAGGTTTGCAGGAGATAGTCTGTTATGCACCTCATTAAAGGACCTTTCCTGGTGTCACTGGGATGACACTGTTCTCTGTATTTCAGCAGAAGTGATACAGTCACATCATGTTCCAATAAACAGGCCCTGACCTCCAACAGTAGCTGCCTAAGAACATCTGCTAGGGAGCTGGGTGCCTGTCACATCAACCTCCCCTGTCCAGGTATTCACAGCCTGGTTTGGACCTCAGTCCACTTCAAGTGCCCTGCTCCTAAAGCAGCTCACCATTGTGTTCAGAAAGTACAGGGGTACCAATCAGAGTACCCAGCTCTCATGGAGCAGGCCCAGAGGAGCGCCACAGAAATAGTCAGAGGGCTGGAACACCTCTGCTGTGAAGAGAGGCTGAGGAAGCTGGGGTTCTTCAGCCTGGAGAAGAGAAGGCTCCAGGGAGACCTAATAGCAACCTTTCACCTGAAGTGGGCTACAAGAAGGCTGCAGAGGGACTGTTTACAAAGGCCTGCAGTGATAGGACAAGGGGGAAATGGTTTGAATTTAAAGAAGAGCAGATTTAGATTGGATGTTAGGAACAAGTTCTTTACCATGAGGGTAGTGGAACACTGGAGCAGGTTGCCCAGGGAGGTAGTTGAGGCCCCATCCCCGCAGATTTTCAAGGTGAGGCTCAACAGGGCTCTGGGCAGCCTGATCTAGTTGAGGATACTCCTGCTTACTGTAGGGGGGATTGGACTAGATGACCTTTGGAGGTCCCTTCCCACCCAGACCACTCTACAATATTCAAGATAGATATTCAAGGCTTGACAGGGCATTTTGTCCAGACAGGTTTCATATTCCCACTTAAACACCATTTTATATTACCATTGCTTGAGATGACTCTGCCTTTCTCTGAGCTCCTGCTGTAACTTTCCTTGGCATTATTCTTTATTTGGATTCACTTCATGGGGGCAGATGAACTCAAGTTAAGCAATCTGCACTCAGAATTTGAAGATGTGATGACTTTGGACCTGAGGTTCCTCAGGCCAAGTAGCCCTGCTCTAGATCAACCATTAGATCTCCTTAATGTCCCATGATGCTCAGCTCTGAAGGCTTCCAGCCTGCTGCTTCACTAATGTGTCATTTCTCTTTGTTACAGCTCTCCTGTCCTAGCACAGCCACTTTAATGGAGGAGCCACAGGCTACCACTTGCAGTTGCAGTCCTGCTGTTTGAGGAGCAATCAGTCAGGCAGCAATGGAACAGCACATCTCATATTCTGGAAAGGCAGGTTCTTCAAAATGTTTTCCAAGAAAATTATCTGCACAGAGTTCTGTAAAAATCTAATTCTAAGCCATTAACCAATAGCTTATAACCAGATCAGGGGAAAAAAAATCAAGTATAATAGTCTTGTGACAAATGTGCCAGCACTTAGTCAATTAATTTATCTACCCACCAAATGGATGCTTCAAACCCAAGAGCCTCACCCCTGTAACCTCCCTGGTTAATGTTTCCAGATGACATGCCAAACATACCCATTTTATAAAACCACATTAAAATTAGAGCTGGGAAACAGTCTGGTGGGTCCTCTTGGTTAAGCAGCATTGTTTCATAAAGAATAACTTGGGGGTGTCAGTTGGTGACAAACTCCCCATGAGCCAGCAATAGTCACTGGCAGCCCAGAAGGCAGCTGTGTGCTGGGCTGCATCCAAAGCAGTGAGAGCAGCAGCACAGCCAGGGGATTCTGCCCCTCTGCTCTGCTGAGACACTACCTGGAGCACTGTGTCCAGTTCTGGTGCTCCCAGCATAACAGGGACATGGAACTGCTGTAGTGGTTTCAGAGGAGGCCATGAAGATGATCAGAGGCTATGGGGACAAGCTCTGAGAGCTGGGACTGCTCAGCCTAGAGAAGGCTTCAGAGAGACCTTAGAGCAGGCTTCCAGTACCTGAAGGGGGCCTACAAGAAAACCATGAAGGGACTTTTTACAAGCGCTTGTAGTGATAGGACAAGAGGGAATGGATTGAGGCTTGAGGAGGGCAGAATTAGACTGGAGATTAGGAAGAAATTCTTTCCAGTGAGGGCAGCGAAACATTGGAACAGGTTGCCCAGGGAGGCTAAGGATGCCCTCTTTTGGAGGTGTTCAAGCCCAGGTTGGATGTGGCCTTTAGCAATGTGGTCTAGTGGGAGCTGTCCCTGCCCATGGCTGGGGGGAGGGAGCTAGATGATCTTTAAGGTCCCTTCCAACCTAAACCATGCTGAGAATCCAAGAATCCCAGACATTGCTACAAAGTAATCCCTGCAGACAGATGCAACCTAAACCAGCTTATCTGCTGGTGAGAGGTCAGACAGAGGGACTGAGAGGGGTATGTGTTAATGAAAACAATTGTGATTGCTTTGCAAAAGGACATCCCTTGAAGGCTTTCTTCAACATCCTGTCAGATCAAAATACAGATTCTTGAGAAAATTAAGTGTTTCATAATATATCATCTCCTATCAGGATGACTGTAATCACCCAAACACAGAATAGCTATGAGGTATTTTCTTAGAAAGCTCAGGCTTATCAGATGTTGTCTTGCAGGGTTAAGCTGATTAGTGCAATGGTTAGGAAGGAAACTCTCCCCACCAGGCACACTTAGTACACACCAAGTGGCCTCTGTGGCTGGGCAAAAGCTATTGCAGACCCAGAGCCAAGATGGGCTGCCAGGTCAGCCGGCACTCAAATCCAGCTGGCTGCTGCCTGAGCTGGATTATCCATCCCTGCCTTCACCTGTATCAGAGCACAGAGGGAAGTGCTACTGTCCCACTGTCAAATCTGGCTGACCCTGGCCAATGGATTCCAGATTTGCTGGGGAACGACCAAGGGGATGCAGATGGATGAAGAGCATGAAAGCTTCTAAGCTTCCTTTTAAGCAAGCTTCATTTCCTTAGAAAACCAGGTTAAACTGTCCCTCTGGGTTTAGTACAGCAGATATGGGCTTCTGTGTGCACAGCAACTGCTGCTACAGCATCATGGCCCTTGTGATTTCAAAGCCCTATGAAATGTTGCCCTCCTCACCACTCCTAGCTATGGCAGCTGAACTGCTCTTCTCCACAAATTCTGGTTGCACTGTCCAGAATTCTACCACAGGGCATACCTTGTCATGTGGTGGACCTCCTCCTCCTCCCCTTCTTCCCCACTATCCTCTCCAAATCTGGACTCCAGTCATGAAGATGGCAGCTCTGGTTCTCTATCACACAGAGATGCCATCTGAGAGACAGTAGGTCTCTCAGACAGCTGGAATCATAGAATCACAGAACATTAGAGGTTGGAAGGGACCTCTAGAGATCATTGATTCCAACTCTCCCTGCCAGAGCAGGATCACCTAGGGCAGGCCACACAGGAACACATCCAGGTGGATTTTGGAAATCTGCAGAGAAGACTCTGCAGCCTCTCTGGGCAGCCTGTGTAGGGCTCCAGCACCTTCACCGTAAAGAGGTTTCTGTACGCTGTAAAGAATACAACTGTGGATTGTGTTGTAGCCAAGCACTGCACAGGTTACAAGCACCCCAGGTTTTCTCAGTAAGAAGTATTGATAATATATGGAATATGCCAATTAATTATGAAATAAATATTCCTCACAATGTCCCTGCAAAATGTCAGAGAAAAATCATAGACTCATAGAATGGTAGGGGTTGGAAGGGAAAGCTGGAGATCATCAACCCCCCTGCAAAACAGGATCACATCCAGGTGGGTCACCCAGGAACACATCCAGGCGGGTTTTGAAAATCTTTGAAGAAGGAGAATCCACAGCCTCTCAGGGCAGCCTGCTCCAGGGCTCCAGCACTCTCACAGCAAAGAAGCTCTCCTCATGTTGAGAAGGAACTTCCTATATTCCACTTTGTGCCCATTGCTCCTTGTCCTATCATTGGATATCACTGGAAAGAGCCTGGCTCCATCCTCTTGACAGCCACCCCTCAGATAATTGTAGACCCTGATAAGGTCCCCTCTCAGCCTTCTCCAGGCTAAACAGCCCCAGGTCTGTCAGCCTTTCCTGGTAAGGGAGATGCTCCAGTCTCTTAATCACCCTTATAGCCCTCCCCTCTGATGAGAGGGCTCAGCTGGCTCTAGAGCAGCTCTTGAGCCGGCTCAAGCTGACAGCCTCATGCTTTCATGGCAGGCAGGCCCCAGTCCTGCTCTACAATAGCAGGCTTTGAGCTGGCAAGGTAGGACCCACCTCACTAGCTCTATGCAAGCCACCACTGTTTGGTATCAGGACCCTGCAACTTGAGAAGCTGGAAATGTTTTGTTTTGTTTTTTCCCAAGCAATCTCAGATTTTCACATTTTAGCTTTATCCCAGGAGCTTCTCACTGTACAGGAAATCAAAAAGTAACAAGCAGCAACACCAATTCAAACAGTTCAAGGCCAGCGTGACCAGACAGCTCTCTTTCTGTTCACTCAAAATGCCACTCAATATTCTTCTGCCTCCTTGCCTAGAAGACAAGTGCCATATTGTCCTCATAGACCTTTGGGTTGTTGGGATTTTTTGGCCAGTGTGCCACAAGCAGGTTTGATGGGAGTAGAAATGGCAGCCTCTTATTGAAAATCAAATGAATAAGCCCTGCCAATGCAAGTAGTGACTAATCCACTCAAACAATTACTTCTGGGACAGCTGATGATGATTTTCATAACCTGATATTCCCTGCAAACTGATGTCACTGAGAACACTTTGGATGCCCTCCACATAGGTCCCAGATTTCTTTGCTTCTTCCCTTTCCCATTTCAAACCAGTATCACTCTGTTTATCAAAAAGCTTACATTTAGCTCCTCTGAGAGATGGGGAAACAAAAAAAGCAGATGGGGGGCAGGAATAATACTGTGAGATTTTTGTACTGTGCAGGTAACAGAAATTACAGCATGCAGCTGGGATTGCTCCCCTCAGATGGACCTGGCAATCATTCCCCACCGACATTTTCTACTATTTGTGCTGTCTCCCTGGAGGACTCAGAGTCTGCTAGTGGGATCACGGTGGGGGCCACCGGCATGGATGCTGACTCTGGACAATGGCAATGAGTTTGGGCTGAGAATCATTCCCCATTCGAAGTGGATCAGGCTAGGAAAGAAAAAGAAAGGAGGGAGGTTGTTAAATGCACAATAAAAATCGGCATCTAAAGGTCCAACCTGTGCCTCAGTGCCAGCACCAGGCTGAATTATTAAAGCCGTAACTATTTTCCGAGGCTAATTTTCCTTTCCTTGCTTGTGTTGGCATATCCTGCCTAGCAACAGAGGTGACCCCTGGAGGTTGCTTGTAGCAGCGTTTCACAGGGCTCTGTTTGCTCCTTCCCACCCAGACAAGGGAAGGAGCAGAGCCTTGTTTCTCTTGTTCTTCTCGTCAGTATTACCTTCCAGCTGCTATGTGACAGCCCTACTTTGTAGCATTTCAACTTCTAAGCACTGCCAGGAAAGATTTCAATCCCCTAGAAAACAATCTTTAAATAATAATTAAAAAAAAAAAAAAGTTATCTGTGAATCACTCCTTTTAGAAATAAGCACTCTTCAGAATTCACACAGTGTCAGGGCAGGAAAAGCTTCTGTTTGCCTCTCCCAAAAGCAGGCTAACTCTGTGCCAGAAATCTCTGGCTTCAAAGAAAAGATACAGCCCAGACCACTCTGGTACCAGAGAGTCCCAGATGTTTTCTCTGCTTCTCTCCTCCAAATCAGGGTGGATTTAATCGAAGATCTTAATTATAGTCCCCATTCTAAAAATGGCTCCCTGCTAAAATCAGGCACCGATTTTGCACAGCTTCTCTGTGGTACGGGGGCATGCAGTGAGTCAATCAGTTCCCTCACATCTGCTGTGGCCCCTGCTGCCTGGCAAACCCCTGCCTGGGAGGAGATTAACCCCTTTCCCACTAGCATCTGTATGAGGCTACAGGCTACATTCGAGTACAGTCACAGATGCGACCTGAAAAGCTTTGCCTTCAGCTCCCGGGTCCCAGTGGGGGCCTCAGGGGGCAGGGTGAAGACTGAAAATAGGAAAGATGTGGAAAATAGCTGTGGAATTGTTTTCCTCCATGCCTGCCAAAATATAAAGCAGGTACTGAGAGAGCCTGCAAGCCCAGAGGATGGGAGAAATAAACAGCATCTACTCTCACATCTCTGTGGCTGCTTCTCCTGTACTTGGGAGGGGTGTTTATTCCTGACTTCTAGATATAACCCATTCCTTTACCTCCCTCCTGCTTTAATACGTGAGGGCATAGAGAAAAAAAAAAAAAAAAAAAAAAAAAAAAAGGACTAACAGCAAAGCCCTTGCATTGTACCAGCTTTTTTCTTGGCATAAACTCATTTGAGTGCCTTGTGGAGACCTCCTTTCCTGTTCACCATGGCACAGATGGCCTCCTCTTTCCTCCCCAGCCATAGCTCAGTCTTGCTATGGCTCCTACAGTTACATGTAAAACTAACAGGAGACTAGCATCAGGAAATTGTTTCTTCTATTTGCCTCTGCACTTGATGCAGGATTCTGAAAATGAGGCAGAAGACCATGGCTGGAAAGCTGAGTCCTGCTCAGCTGGTAGGAAAAGACTCCTTAATGCTTGAGAGCTGCAGCCATGAGCCAAAAAATTCTCTCTAAACCACTCTGTCTCATGTTGAGTGTTTATAACTCTGCAATGCTCTCCTGGAGAGGAGGGATCGCTTAGCTCAACCCTGTTTTAAATGACTCCACATAAAAGCAAAGCAGTGAAGAATCAAGCACAGCAAGGAGCAATCTGCAAGAGACTCTCAAATGCTGGTTTGCTTGAAGCAAAATCATTGGGTTATGATATTACAGTGAAATATCACAGAATCATATAATCATTAAGACTGGAAAAGACCTCCAAGATCAAGTTCAACCTACTCAACACCTCCATGACCACTAGACCATGTCCCAGAGTGCCACATCTACTCATTTGTTTAACACCTCCAGGCACAGTGACTCCACCACCTCTCTGGGCAGCCTGTTCCAATGCCTGACCACTTTTTGCATAAAGAAGTTTTTCCAAGTATCCAACCTGAATCTCCCCTGGTGCGGCTTGAGGCCAAATGCTTCTGTCCTGTTATTAGTTACCTGGGACAAGAGGATGACACTGGGCTTTCTCTCCTTCTGACACAGTGCCCAAATGACATGCAGGGGAAAAAAAAAAACAACCTGTACTGGTGCACAGGGGAGCTCTCCACCAAAGAACGTGCACACCCTGGGTCTCAACCTTGCAGTTTATATGTTGCTACTCATTACATATTCATGAGAGTTCCAGGGAAGGTTTATGCCTATACAAAGTACTTCTGAGAGGTGTTTTACATATGCCCGCCCACAGTCCTCATCTTTTACACAGGCAGGTGCTACCCTGGTGGTGTTCTCTGGGGTCCTAGGGATGAAGGTGACAGCTTCCTTGCACTGCCCTCTTGGTTGCAAAATGTGCTGAGCTGTATAGCTTACCACTGAGCCCAAACTGCTAGGGCAGTTCTGCCCAGTTTCAGGGTCTCTGTAAGAGTCTTTGCTTCCTGATCTTGATGTCTCTGGGTGGGCAGGTATTTCACAGCTTGTCCTTCATCAGTTTTAGGTACCCAGATACATAGAGTTATATGATTGCAAAAGTACTTCTAAACCCCATCACTTCCAGGAAGAGAGCAACGAGATCTCCCCTCAGCCTCCTCTTCTCCACACTAAACAACCCCAATTCTCTCAGCTGCTCCTCACCAGACCTGTTCTCCAGACCCTTCGCCAACTTTGTGGCCCTTCTCTGGACACTCTCCAGCACCTCAATGTCTTTCTCATAGTGAGGGGTCCAAACCTGAATCCAGTATTCAAGGTGCAGCCTCACCAGTGCTCAGTACAGAGGCACAATCACTTCCCTAGTCCTGCTGGCCACAGTAATCCTGACCCAGGCCAGGATGCTATTGACCTTCTTGGCCACCTGGGCACACTGCTGGCTTGTCTTTAGCCAGTTGTCCAACCAGCACCCCCAGGGCCTTTTCTACTGGGCATTTTCCATCCACTCTGCCCCAAGCCTGGCATGTTCCTGGGGTTGTTGTGACCCAAATGCAGGATCCAGCCCTTGACCTTATTAAACCTCATGCAATTAACCTTAGCCTATTGGTCCAACCTATCCAGATCTCTCTGTAGAGCCTTCCTATCCTCAAGAAGATCAACAGTCCCACTTACTTTCATGTCTTCTTGAAACTTCCTCAGGGTGCACTCAATCCCCTCATCTAAATCAGTGATAAAGATGTTAAACAGGACTGGCCCCAGCACTGAGCCCTGGGGAACTCCACTTGCATAGAAGGCCTATTTTACAAGGTTGTCTCCTGCCTTGATATAGCTTCCCAGGCAATTTTCACATGGTTTATGTACACAATTATTTCAGTTCCCTGTTTGCTTAGATATCAAGACAAATTTCTCCAGGCTTCAACTGCATTTATGTTTCCCATCTTTGTTGCAGCATTACCTTGATCTCTGTGCTCAACAGCTAACTCAGAGTTGGAGCTTGCCACTGCCTACATGCAAATAAAAGATCAGATCGTGGGTGTGGGCCAAAGAACTGAGGAACAGATAAAACAAACAAGCTTACCTAAATTAGCAGTAATTTAATAGCTAAGACAAGGGCTAGTGATCGTTTGCCCTCAAGTGTGATGAGTCACTAGGGATAGAGCTACTCCACACAAAAGCAAACCTCCCAGGTTACCCAGAACCAAACCCCACAAATCATGAAGTCTGGGTTAATCTAAATGGATCATTTAGCAGCCGTCTCTTGTTCAGCCCCAGTTGTGTTTGCTGTCATTTTGCTCAGGGGTGCAGGCACTGAGTCACTGCACACAAACCCCCACCTCAGCCCCCGACCCAACCCCACCACGTTCATTAATCAGCAGCTAATGACAACTATTAGTAACCGTGAGCTAGCATAAGTGTAGCTATGTGGGATGTCCCTGGACAGCTGCACAGTAATTTAACAGGCCTTATCCATGCAGCCTTGTCCTAGAAGGTAGGGATGCAGGCAGGATGGTTTAGATACTATCAAGAGCCATCAGAAACCAGGGAGTGGGGGTAATGAGCTAGCACAGAAAACTCACCTGCCTGACACATGGTTCAACTCTGATTTCAATTAGTTACCAGACACTAAAGTGAATTTACCAGGAAGAGCTTCTCCTGGTGTTTCGGATAGATTTTGACCTATTTATTTTTAATCCATCTCTTGGCTCTATCATTTTGCTTTTCTGCCCCTGATTCTGGACTGTTCCATTTTGTTCCAACAGCTCCTATTTTGTTTTATTCTCTCTCTTTTTTTCTTTCTTTTCTTTTTTTTTTTTTTTTCATAGAATCATCAAATTGTTACAGCTGGGAAAGACCTTTAAGGTTGTGGAGTCTCCCTCTCTAAAGACTTTCAAGACCTGTCTGGATGTGTTCCTGTGTTACTTGCCCTAGGTGATCCTGCTTTGGCAGGGGCTTGGACTTGATGATCATCTCCAGAGGTCCCTTTCAACCCCTACCATTCTATGATTCTATGGTTATCTAACTCTACTACTTTTGTGTGTAAGCATCACTGGATTTATCTTGTTTGCTTGCTATTTTGGGAGAAGGAGTGCTGTATTGTTCTGTTGCTTTGGGAGCTACCCACAAGAAGTCTTCCAAACAGAAATACATTTGCTCAGCACTTACACAACCTGGAAGAAGCCAATTCCCTTTGCTCACAAGCAGTGACACTGTCTGCATGCTGTGAGGTTCTGAGGTTGCTTCTCAGCTTAAGGTAGCAAGAAAAAAACCCAACAGCCAAATGCCAATCCCCAGTAGGATTGACTAAGCAGATTTCATCTGGCAGGGGAGGAAAAGACCAGATGAACTCTGAGATTCCTAGTGAATTGGTAGTGGGGAGGCAAAAAAGGTCAATCAAGTACCAGGTTTAAAACATCCCAGTCCTTGTGATGTGCTTCTTCTTGACTTAGTTTGCTCTCAGATAAAATTGGATCTGCTCAGAATGAATTAGAAACTGCCAAGCATGGGCATGATGTTTTGGGCAAACCTCTGCAAGGAACTGGAATTGAATCAGGCATATTGCTCTTGCTAACTGGTCAGAGTTGAGCCTGAGATTCCACCAGACTGAGGTTAGCAGATTTCCACAGAGAAAGCTCATCCTAAATTATAATAGCTGAAGTTTTAATAAACAAGAATTAGGAAATGCCAATGCTGTGAGAAGTTCAGATTCACCTGCTCCAATCTTCTAGTTCCTGACTTAGTAGTGCCATTTTAATTCAGGGCTCTGAGGACACTAAGAGCCCTTAATGGCACTGAGCATTCTCACCTGGGGCCTCCCTGCTCACAGGCCCCAGAATTCCCATTTAAACTCTGAACTGAGCTTGACTACTGCCTGAGTTGTATGGTAAGTGTGTCTGTCTGTAGTCACGTCTCTGGCATGGGCTGTGGACCTCCACTGTAGATAGTTTTTCTCTTGGATGGGTCCCTCAGGTGTCTGTTATAGCTTATCTATAGTCCTGCTTCTGCTTTCTTTTGTTCCTGTAGTAATCAGGAGTGTGGTTCATTGCTTGCTGTGTCTAGGGCTGCTGATGGGCCCTGCTGCTAGCATCTGTCCCTGCTTGCTGTGTTTAGGTCTTGTGGGACTGTGCTCCATCGCTGAAGGTGCTGCTTGTGCTGGGGTTGCCTTTGGCTTCTGGTTTGACTTCCCTTTAGGAACAGCAAGTCATTGATGTTCCCTGGCAAGTATTCTGTAGTTAAGCCTGCCCTCATTTATGCTACTGGAAGAAGCCAGTTTAGTCTAGCACCCTTTGCAAGGAGGTCCAGCTACCTGTGGCATATCTTCTTCACTCATGTAGAGCTGCCTATGCACACTTGCAAAAGTAAGTAAATATATGCTTCATGAGACTCATAATTTGCAGCTTCTTCTCTTCATCATAGGAATGGGTTTATATAGGTTCCTTTTGTTGCCTTTTACAGGTTTGTTTATATCCACCTATTCACCACCCTGGAGTCTGACCTTTTGACTGTTAATCAGTGGAGGTGGAAGATGGCTGGTGGTGTAAGGATGTGCTAGGTGTTCCTGTTATCTATCCATATGGTGTGAAGTATGAGCTGGATGCTGTCCTAAGCTCTACTAAACCACAGAGTATGCTTGGACATGCAGATGACCACAGGTTCTCAGGGCCCCTTCCAGACCTGTAGCATTAGCCTTCCTAACTAACCCCTAAAGAAGATACCTTGAGAGCTCACTAGAGACCATACCAGCACAGCCTATGAGAGTACAGCTTTTTGTGGCCATGTGCCTGCAAAGGTGACATCTGAAGGAGTCCAGCACCCAGCTCTCCTTCTGGATCACAGAATTAACCAGGTTGGAAAAGACCTCCAGGTTCATCAAGTCCAACCTATCACCTAACACCTTCTAATTAACTAAACCATGACACTAAGTGCCTCACTCAGCCTCCTTTTACACATCTCCAGGGATGGGGACTCCACTAGCCCCCAGGGCAGCCCATTCCAATGCCAATCACTCTTTCTGTGAAGAACTTCTTCCTAACATCCAGCCTAAACCTGCCCTGACACAGCTTGAGACAGTGTCCTCTTGTTCTGTCACTGGGTGCCTGGGAGAAGAGACCAACCCCACCTGGCTACAATCTCCTTTCAGGTAGTTGTAGAGAGCAATGAGGCTCCCCTGAGCCTCCTCTTCTGCAGGCCAAACACCCCAAGCTCCCTCAGCTGCTCTTTGTAGGGCTGTGCTCCAGCCCCCTCACCAGTCTTAGTGCCCCTCTCTGGACACGTTCGAGCACCTCAACATCTTTCTTAAACTAAGAGGCCCAGAACTGGACACAGTACTCAAGGTGTGGCCTAACCAGTTGACTGGTAACATGCTGTTTCCCAGCTCTGCAGGCCTTGCAGAGTTAATCCCTGCTTTGTGTTGCCTTGCTGATGTCTCCTCATTGCTGTTACCTTGTCTTCATTGCTCTATGGTTAATGTATCTGAACATAACAAGAGGGGGCACAACACACCTTGGCAGGTATTCTACAGCCTTTCTTTAGCAGGAGATCTATTTAAGATCAGACTTGATGTGGTCCTGGGCAGCCTGATGTAGTTGGAGGTGTCCCTACTGAGTGCAAGGTAGTTGGGCAAGATGATCTTTGCATTGAGTTGGAAGTGACCATCAATCTGTGACTGTGAGATGGAGACTGTGCTTCAGGACCTAAGGTGGAGCATTAGACTGGTTAGTTAGTTCAGCCTAACAAGTCTGGATTTTTGCAGGACCGCTATTTTGTTTTGCTGGTTAGAGATTCAGGAAGGGATGAGCACTTCATCTAGCCTCCCACATTCCTGGCTGGGGCTGGCCTATGAGTTAGGCCACTGTTGCTTAAGTGTCTCTGAAATGCATGGGAGTGAGGCACCTACACGATGCCTTTTAGAAATCTGTCTAAACACTGTAATAATAATAATAAGCTGTCACATTAGCAGATGCCTAGAAGCTTGACTAATGATGATGCAACAGCAGTAATGTTGGAATAACCCTTCCATGCTTTATCAGCAGATTACTGGCTTTTTTTTGCTTTGTTCCTGCTTTGTGCCTCCTCAAAACACATGGAGTGTCCAGCTTTTCCCTTAGTGCCTTTCTCTTCCAGGATATAACCTGCCACACCTTCCACCCTGTGCTCTGTTGGGTGTCCAGGTGCCATATCAAGTTGTCTTTGCTGCAGCCAAGCTGCCTGCTGAGGTACTGTTGATGCCCCATTGCCTGCTTGCTATACACTTATTGATGTATAATCATCTGTGAAGGCAAATGTCCCTACTTATATCATGTCTTGTAAATCTAGGAAGCAAGTTTCGCCCAGAGGAGGGCCACAAAGATTATCAGAGAGTTGGAGAACCTCCTCTATGGGGATAGGTTGAGAGAGTTGGAGTTGTTGAGCCTGGAGGAGGCTCTGAGGAGACCTTAAAGCAGCCTTTCGGCACCTGAAGAGGACCTACAAGAAAGCTGGGAAGGGACTTTTTAAAAGGGCTTGTAGTGACAAGTTGAGAGGGAATATACTGAAGCTTGAGGAGGGCAGATTTAGCCTGGAGATTAGGAAGAAATTCTTTCCAGTGAGAGTGGTGAGACACGGGAACAGGCTGGCCAGGGAGGCTGTGGATGCCCCCCTTCGGAGGTGTTCAAAGCCAAGCTGGTTGAGGCCTTGAGCAACCAGGTCTAGTGGGAGGTGTCCCTGCCCATGGCAAGGGGGTTGGAAGTAGATGACCTTCAAGGTCCCTTCCAACCTAAACCATTCTACAACTCTGTGCCAAATGTGAGCAGGCTGCATGTGTAGCTCTGGAGAAGCAAGAAAACGGAAGCAGGTTGGCTATGTGGATGCTGGTTTCTGAGCCCATCTGAGTTTCAACCTGTAGTTCTCCTTTATCTTCTTGTCTTCGTCTATTTCACTGGCTTATGAGTGACTCAAGACTGTCTTGATCCTTTCCATGGGCTCTCAGCCAAACTGGAGCCTGGAGAGCACAAAAAATGAAAGACTCTTTGCTTTGTACTCCTGGTCTGACCCTGCCATTTGCCCTCTAGGGCTCTAGATGCTTTGCTTTGCGCCTCTTGTACTCCTAATTTTAACCTCTGCAGGAAGGACTGCATTGCTTACTTGGCTTAGCAAAGCACTTTGTACTTGCACAGTATCATGCACACAAAGGTTTTAAAGTCTCATCCCTATGTGTTCTGCAGATGGCTTCCAGCTTTTTGTACTATTGTACTTGGGAAGAAACAAAATTCTTTCTCACATATGTGGTGGTCTCATTAATGCCTTGGAATAATCCATGCAGCATCCCACCTAGTTTGTGCCAGAGGCAAACATTATTGTTTACCCAGCTGTACAGCTGGTCTCTGAGTTAACAGCCCCCTCACAGACGTCTAAAACATCTGCAGAAGGGGAGCAAAGCATTTTGTGTTTCATCAGGTGTGGGCTTCTCTCACAAGCTTCACTTCTTGAAATATACTGTGCCTTAAAGGAGGTGGTGCCACCTACATGTCATGGCTGCTGGACAGAAACTGGGCTTGAAGTCTGCCTTCTGAAGGTTTCACCATCGTGGAGATCAGTTTTAAACACCAACACACATCTGCTGAACTCTCCTCCTGGTCTCATGTGCACTCTGCCTTTGCAGGAGTGTTTGATTACAACCATTATTACATTGTCAAGAAGATCATAAACCAAGCATTTTCCAAACCATTCCAGTGGTATGGATAAAGCTACTTATCGAGTAGGCTCCCATGTCCTGTTCCCTTCCTTTGGATGTCCTCCCTCCCTTTTTTATGTGACCAGCTTGCTTCTTCCCCCAGGGTTTGCTCGCCTTTTGTTCTCAGCTTCCTCTGAATTTAGCATCTTTGATGAATGTCTTTGAGTAGATATCTATGAACAAAAGAGAGCAGTAAATCTAGGTTTACTGCTCTTTTCTTTTAAATAGCCTCACCTCTGATCCCCCAAAGTGTGCCTCCTGAGCAGGTGGGGTTCTGCTGTTAAGAGACCAATAGCAAAACTGTCTCATCTCCTCGGCCTTCAAAGAAGTGTTCTGTTGTTTCTAGCTAGGAAACTCCACCCAGAGCTCTAGGAACAGTGCATGAAAAACACTAGAAAAGCTACAAAGATTTTTTTTCTTGCTCTCCTCTCTGTGAAGTCACAATCATAGATTCATACAACGGTTTGAGTTAGAAGGGACCTTAAAGATCATCTAGTTCCAACCCCCCCTGCCATGGGCAGGGACACTTCCCACTAAACCAGGTTCCACCCTGGCCTTGAACACCTCCAGGAGGGAATATCCATGACCTGTTCCAGTGTCTCACCACCCTCACTGTAAAGAATTTCTTCCTAATTTCCAGTCTAAATCTGCCCTCTCCAAGCTTCAATCCATTCCCTCTCATCCTTTACGCCCTTGCGTAAAGTCCCTTCCCAGCTCTCCTACAGCCCCTTTCAGGTACTAGAAGGCTGTTGTAAGGTGTCCCCAGAGCCTCTCTTCTCCAGGCTGAACAACCCCAACTCAGCCTGTCTCCACAGGGGAGGTGCTCCAGCCCTCTGATCATCTTTGCGACCCTCCTCTGGACCTGCTCCAACAGTTTGATGTCCCTTTTATGCTGAGGGCCTCAGAGCTGGATGCAGTGTTCCAGGTGAGGTGTCACTACAACACAATAGAGGCACAGAATCACCTCCGTGGTCCTGCTGGTCACACTTCTAATGCAGCCTAGGGTATAGTTTGTCTTCTGGGTGGCCCTCACAAACTGGACCGGTTCCACCTCTTGATAAGTGCAACCACAAAGAAAACTTTGGGAATTCTTCCAGGCCTCTGGGATGTGTATCTATACATTCCCAAGCTTCCTCTGGTTATATATTAAAAAAAAAAACAAAACAAAACAAAAAAAAAGTGATCCAGTGTAGCCAATGAATTGTCCTATTCTCTGTGTGCTCTGAATGGCTCTGTGTGAGGGCCTTTCTAGCCCAATCTGTTTTTGTTCTCATGGAGTGCTCACAAACAATAGGGACAACCCAGACTGTTTGATGAAGTCCACGTGCATTGCAGTAGCTGCTCTCCCCCCAGATGTTTATCTCCTCTCCTGGTAGGCAGCTGTTGCAATGTTGCTCTGTGCCAAAGGAATTATTTCAGCTTTACCTCCTCAGTTGAGGATGAAAGTTCACTTGAAATCACCTACTACAAAAGAGAAGGCAGCTGGATCACAGAATCACAAAATTGTTCTGGTTGGAAAAGCCCTGTAAGATCGAGTCCAACCATCAACCTAACAGCACCATGGCCATGAAACCATGTCCCAAAGTGCCACACAAATGTGTTTCTTGAACACCCCCAGGGATGGTGACTCCACCACCTCCCTGAGCAGCCTGTTCCAATCTCTGATCGCTCTTGCAGTGAAGAATTTTTTCCTCATCTCTCCAACATAAACCTCCCCTGACACAATTTCAGGCCATTTCCTCTTGTTCTGTCACCTGATACTAGGGAGAAGAGACCATCCCCATTTCACTTCAACCTCCTTTCAAGGAGTTGTAGAGATCAATGAGGTCTCCCCTCAGCTTCCTCTTCTCCAGACTAAACAACCCCAGTTCCCTTGGCTGCTCCTCACTGGCCCTGTTCTCCAGAACCTTTACCAGATTTGTTGCCCATCTCTGGACACACTCCAGCAACTTAGTGGCCCAAAACTGATCACTGCCTGCCCTGTTCAACTAGGTCAATGGAGCACAGCCCCGCTGCATCTTTCTCCACTCAGATACATGTGCATCAAAGCAAGACTTTGTGTGGAGGAAGTGGCGCACTCATTAGATGGCTATCATCCCTGTGTTGGACACCTGATAACATCT
This sequence comes from Ramphastos sulfuratus, assembly GCA_013399055.1. NCBI lineage: Eukaryota > Metazoa > Chordata > Aves > Piciformes > Ramphastidae > Ramphastos > Ramphastos sulfuratus. The sequence goes on along the minus strand of WBNM01016605.1, from coordinate 13,340 downwards.
CTCCCAAACAAAAGACTGGTTAAGTCACCTGCTCTTGTGGAGCATTGCCACTGCACTGTGATTTGTGGGACAGCAGCATAGGAAAGAACAAGCACGAAGCTGTCCTATATGTAACCTGTTCTCCAAACCTCTCATGATTTTTCTGAGCACAGATGAGGTTTCTAAACATTTTCCAGGAAGGAGGGATGGCAAGTTAAGGTGGCTATTAGGGGAGCCTGCATACAGAAGGGATAACGAGCAGCTTGACCTAAGCAGCTTCACCCTTTGCAGGAGATCACAACCTGAACGCTCTCCTTACTTCAGTAATCATCTTCTACTATGGAAGAATGAAAACAAAAAGGCCAAGCAATGCAAAAAATCTTCAAGATCCCTGTACAATCTTGGATATGTTTGCATCACCACCCATCCTGCTTAGCAACCTTACCTTCTTTGCTGGGGAATGGATGAGTGCAGCTTACTGCAATAGTGCCTGGCTTCGAGGTGATTTGTGTCCCTCTGCTAGCCTCCCTGAACCACAGTGCTCACAACCATGACTCTTCATTCCTGCAGGAGAGATTTGTGCGTTCCCTGGCATCAGGCCTGCTTACTGTCTCTGTTCCTGACAGCTTAATAATGGCATGTAAATTCTGAGTCTCTCTTTGGACAGTAAGTTCTTTCTCTGATACAGTTCCTGGGTGCTTTGAGGTTTTACACTTAAACACCTTTTCAGATCTGGCCATCAGCTCCTAAGTGGGGTGACAGGGTTATTAGACCAGATCTGCTGTTATGGAGAGGGCATGGAAAGACCTCCTTAGCACTGATCTTCATCTTCTGATGTTGAGATTAACTGCATAAACAATTTACCCTGGCAAGACACAGACATCTGAAAAAGCATCTGTGAGTGGTACTTATGCCCACGTCAGCTTTCAGTTAAGCCAAAAGCAATAGGTGTCAGCCTGTGAAGGAAAAAGGAAGGTAATTAAATCTGCGTATGTGTCAGTAGGCTCACTTTATGAGAACGAAGCTGCAGGCAACAGCATCTCCACTGAAAAAAACAAAGGCTATCTGTAGCTGCTGTCAAATAACAAGAGCAGCTAGTAGGATGACCCCAGCTTTTGATGTGAGGCAAAGCTGAGAAGGGATAGAGGGGGCTTCTAGGAGTCAAGCTGCCTCTTGGAGAGATCACAGCCTGCAAATTCAGCTCTGTATTTCAGCTGCCTGCCCCCTGCTACCAGAAATCCTGGGCACGGGAGAAACAGCAATGGAAAATCCCACTGCATCATTATTCCATCTCAGGCATGCTTGGTTTGGTAGGCTCAGCTTTGCCACACAGGGATCCACAAGCAGACTGGAAAATTAATAGTGGTTCTGGAGACTGAGCAAAGGTAAAAACCACAAATATAAAACATTTTGTCTTTAAAGATCTGCACAAGCAGCCCTCAGTCACTGACACTAATTCAATGGTGCATACCCAGGTCCTGCTGAAGCCCACTTCAGATTTGTCAGAGGTTTTAATTACATCAATATATTGGTGTCTGAATTTTGCTACACAATTCTTCCTGAGATTGTGATTAATTCCTCACTTAATCCTCTCTGAAATGCTTCCTGTAGTGGTGCTTACAGCAGTGGAAAATGGATTTAGATGGGGCAAATGTTAAAGGTGGGCCTTAATAAGGCTGTTGGGTGCATTTCCCCTCTCCCTGGTTCATTAAGTTCTAGATCTAAGGCAGCCTTTAGCGCTCTGTAGTGCTGCACAGAAGACTGGCTCCTCCAGAGTCACTGGAGCTATTGTGATATGAATCAGTTGTGGAAAATGCCCAGAGTCTTCCCAAATCCTGGCAAAAGAAGTAAAGGAATGAACTGCTGACTGCACTGCATTTCACTCTGCCAGAGGAGGATTAATTAATGTTTTCAGGCTGCTCTGAAAATTAAAAGTGCCATGTGTACATATTGCTGTTCCTGTTTTTCACCCTGTAGCTGATACGCAGCATGTCCCTTACCAACTAATTGGAAATTGCTTTGTTGGGTATTTTTGGTGTTTTTCAGTGGAGCTGCTACAGCCTGCTGCTTAGTTCTAATAAATGTGCCCTACCTCACCCCCCCCATCCCCCTTCCTCTAAGCTCTACTGCAAAGGAAATAAAAACATCAGGCCCTGGCACCATCTGTCAAGCACAGGCTAATCCATTCTGTTTTTTCTCATGGTCAGTTTGGTTTCTTTCTGATTGGTACAGCTACCCTTCCTATTACTGAGCATTTAATACTATTCAAATGTTTGTGCTTTGCTTTATTTTCATGGTAATATGATGATGATGATGATGATGATTGCAACACTGTCCCTTCCATGTGCCCAGGCTTGAGGACGGTACTTAAGCAAACATGCAACCCCTCAGTCAGTTAGATAGCATTGCTCTTCTCACTTTACAGAGGGAAAAGGAGGCAAAAAGAACTGACTTGCTGAGGGATGGATGGATGGATGGATGCCTCAGTGGCAGAGCTAAGGAGGTCCCTGGATAAGAGCCAGTCACTGAGGCTGACTGAAGCACCATTGCTTTGCCTCTCTTCTCCTTTCAGCTTTGTTTACTGTGATCTCAGTGGGAGCTTTGCAAAGATGATTAAGACATGGACCTTCATATAGCTCCTGTCAGGAGGCTGAGCAGATCCACTGGGGACACTGCTTACAGTTACTCAGCATGGCACAACAACAGATTGTGTCAATCTGTTAACAAAAAGGGTGTGCTAGACCAGATATTTCTTCCATTTAGTGGTAGTAAAGAAGACCCCAGGCACAGCCTTTATGGCTTCTTTCTTATATTCTTAGTGCTTCTGTTATTCCCATGACATTAACTAAGAGATGATTGGTGTCTGGCAGATTGCTCTGACACATTTTACTTCCTTTGCAAGATCTAAAGAGAGGATGATGGTCAGTGAGAAATGTCAAGGCTCAGCTCTGTTCAGGATCAGAACTGTTCTTTTTTAGATCTAGCCAAAGCAAACGGCAGTTCTTAACACATCTAAGTTGACCCATCACTGACTGTCTACCCTCATGTACCCCTTTACCTAGCTATTTCTAACAGTAAAAGAAAGAATCCATACAGTAAGACACAAGCTGAAGGGCATTTGGGCATATAGGTGTGTGCTGCCTGCCATATGCTGACAGAGATACCCCTTTGTCTTTGATAAGAAATGCCAGAAGAGTCCTGCTGAGGCATTCCTTCCTCCAATTCCTGTAGCTCCTCTAGTGCTATCACATGGACAGATCCAGAAATCCATGGAAAATACGCTTTCTTTGAGATAGGTGTGATATTTTTAGAATACAAATCCTAAAAATAGCCTGGTTTGCCCCACAGAAAGTAAAACCTCACTTATTTTCATGTCTTTTTCATAAAAAAACAGCTCAGAAGTACTTTTAAAAATTATTGTATGTTGTCCAAGACCATTATTTATGTGCCAAGGATGCAATTTGTGTGCAAGCACTGAGCCATTAAAACCAGCAGGGACTTCATAACCCTTGCAACCAATGGTCAAGAAGAGCCACAAACACTTTGCCTCTTTCTCCTCTGATCTTTCATCTCCATCATGGGTGGTATTTAAGGTGTCATGCATAGATTTCAGCTTCAGTGGCCTGGAATACCGCCAGCAGAATAAGTCACAGCTTCACTGAGCTGGAGATATGGCCAACAGTCATGCCAGAGCCTTTCCCCACCTCAAACCTTCACAGGACCTGTGGCATGGTGAAGCTCAGTGCCAGCGGAGGCCAAGTCTCTGGGCATGCAGGGGCCTGGGGAAGAGATCAGGCACAGAAATGAGCCTCTTCTTCTTCCTGGTTTGGCCTACAGCATCATGTCCTCAGGGCACAGGGAGGCTTGGCCAGCAAGCCTGGTACAGCTCTGCCTTTTGGCCCCCACAACAAGAGGCAGGTGCCTCTGAAAAGGCTTCCTGACAGGGCTGCTGAGGCAGATGTGGGAGCAGAGGACACTAAGCTCAGGCTGGCAGCTGACAGGCACCTGACTAAGGGGACTTGGCAAGTGGACAAGGGCTAAGTCATGTTGCCCAGCCCTGGCTCCTCACTGACTATGAGCCAGCAATGTGCCTTTGTGGCCAGAAGGCCAATGGCATCATGAGGTGTATTAAGAAGAGTGTGTCCAGCAGGTCAAGGGAGATCCTTCAACCCCTCTACTCTGTCCTAGTGAGACCACATTTGGAGTATTGTGTCTGGGCTCCTCAGTTTATGAGGGACAAGGAACTACTGTAGAGAGTCCAGTGGAGAGCCACTAAAATGGTGGGGGGACTGGAACATCTACTGGGCTGAGAGCTGGGCTGTTTAGCCTGGAGGAGAGCAGTGTGAGAGGTCATCTTACATTTATAAAAATCTAAAGGGTGAGCATCAAAAGGATGGAGCCAAACTCTCCTCAGGAGTGGCCAGTGACAGTGATGAAGGTAAAGCATAAAATCAAAGAATATTGGTGAAAGGCTCCTTACAGGGCCTCACAGACCAGACGCACATGTAGCCACAGATATCAAGCTTTGTAGAAGTGTTACACCAATTAGTTGGAGATTGTAACCTTGAAAAGCTCAGGTTTGCATTTTTTTGGCTAAAGAAAAGAGGATAGAGATAAGTGGGGCCCTGAAACATCCCAACTACAAATTAATGAAGCAATTAAGGGAAGCCAGCTGCGAAATTTGATCGAAGGTGGAAAGTACATTGTGAGGAAGACTGCTGGCCTTTACGAAGGTGAAAAATACACTTTGAGGAGGACTGCTGGCCTTCATCCCAGACGACCACCAGAAGACCACTGAGAGGGTGGAACTGGGGCAGAGAATGGGAGGACACCTATGTTACTGAGCTCCAAGAACTAATTTTAATAATCAGGCCTATTCCAAGTGTAATAACCATACCTCTTATCATGAATATGTATGCTTTTGTAGCATAAATCATGGCTCATGCCAGCATAGGGTATGCAGGGTTGGTGGAGCCATCCCCCCTGTACCCAGCACTGTATTAAACCCATCTACTTCATAACTCTACAAGTTTTGGGGTTCATTCCCCAGGTCGACAGGACAAGGGGTGGCACACACAAACTGGAACACAGGAGGTTCTATGTAAACAGACGAAAAATTTCTTCACGTTGAGGGTGGCAGAACCGTGGAGCAGGCTACCCAGAGAGGCTATGTGGTCTCCTTTTCTGGAGTAATTCCAAACCCGCCTGGCTGGTTTACTCTAGGTAACCCTGCCTTGGCAGGGGAATTAGACTAGACGATCTCCAGAGGCCCCTTCCAATCCTCCACCACAGGCTGTGATTCCGTGACCCGCCGGTGATTAATCGGCAGCTGCCGCCAGGCGACGGGACCACGGCCGTGAGGCTGCGGGGCGGAACCTCACCAGCGCTGACTGACGGCCGGGGGGCGGAGCCTCGGCAGCGCTGATTGTCGGGCGGGGGGCGGAGCGAGGAGGAGGCGGAGCCGCTGCCCCCGAGCCGTGAGCGTCGCGGCTGTGGAGGGTGGGGGGAAGATACCGGGCACAGAGCTGTCGCTGTCGCCGCCGCTGCTTCTCTGCGCCAGGTAACCGGGTTGGGGGCAGCGCCGCGCAGAGCCCAGGGAGGCTGGGGAGAGCCGCCTGTGGTTGGGGCGGGAGGTGGCGGCCGCCGCTTCAGGCCGCAGCAGTGTGTCACTCGGGCCACGGTGAGGCCCCGAGCGAGCCCCTACAGCCCAGCGGATGGGGAGGTCAGCAGCGGCCCTGCTTGTCCCGCTGCGGCCCGGCGCCGCGACAAAGCACTGGCCTTCCTCCACCACGTCCCCTTCTCCGTCAGCGTCTCCCAGCACCGCCTAGTCTTCCTGCCCGGCCCTCCGCCCGGGGCCGGCACCGAACACCCCCTCGCCGCTGCGGCCACAACTTCCTCCTCTGGCCTCGTACCGCCGCCGCCGGCCCTCTTCCCCGGCGGGGCAGTAGCAACTTTTCAGGCTGGTTCCTTTGTGCGGCCCGGGATAGGGTGACGAGGCCCCTTTACCGCCTCGTTTCCCCGTCATCTTACGGCCGTACGGAGAATGGGAGGTGAAGGGGTAGTGGAGGTAGCGGCGACCGCCTGGGGCGGGAATTGGTGGTCGGCCTAGGCGTCCCTGACGGCGGCGGCTGCGGGGCCTCTCATCAGCTGTTTCCTCCTGTTTGTTGTCAACTTGCCTGCGCTGCCGGCAGCGCCCGGCGGCGGCGCCGGGGGCCGGAGGGGGTAGGGGGGGTGGCGGCGCCCGCCGGGGGCGGGAATTGGTGGTCGGCCTAGGCGTCCCTGACGGCGGCGGCTGCGGGGCCTCTCATCAGCTGTTTCCTCCTGTTTGTTGTCAAGTTGCCTGCGCTGCCGGCAGCGCCCGGCG